>WAAF01001750.1:9700-147412 GCA_013400475.1 Tricholaema leucomelas
CCAGAACAAGAGGACACAGCCTCAGGCTGCGCTGGGGGAACTTTAGGCTTGAGGTGAGGAGAAAGTTCTTCACTGAGAGAGTCATTGGCTACTGGAATGGGCTGCCCAGGGAGGTGGTGGAGTCGCCGTCCCTGGAGCTGTTCAAGGCAGGATTGGACGTGACACTTGGTGCCATGGTCTAGCCTTGAGCTCTGTGGTAACAGCTTGGACTTGATCTGTGAGGTCTCTTCCAACCCTGATGATACTGTGACACTGTGATACTGTAACTTCAGATGTCTGCAGTGCAAGGACTTCAGCTAAGCCCATCAGTTAAGCTCCCAGAAGGAGCTATGGAGAAAAAGAGGCACTGTTGGAGCCATTCATCTGAGGTGTTATGGAGATCTAATCATGTCCTAGGAAATTACTTTCTCTGTATAAGCTCTTTAAAGTCACAGAATCCCAGCAGGGTGGGGTTGGGAGGGACCTCTGGATCTCACCCAGCCCAAACCCTGCTCCAGCAGGGCACCCACAGCAGCTTGCCCAGCAGCACAGTGCCCAGGGCAGGTTGGAAGCTCTCCATACAAGGATACTCCACAGCCTCTCTGAGCAGCCTGCTTCAGGCCTTCAGCACCCTCACAACAAACAACTTTCTCCTTTTCTTCCCAGGGAACCTCCTGGGTGCCAGTCTGTGCTCTCTGCCCCTTGTCCTGTCCCTGGGCACCACTGAGCAGAGTCTGGCCCTAGTCTCTTGCTCCCCACAGCTCCTTTAGCTGTTGCTGAGCATTGCTCAGCTCCCCTCTGGGGCTGCTCTTCTGCAGGCTCTCAGCCCCAGGGCTCTCAGCCTTTGCTCCTCATGGAGCTGCTCCAGACCCCTCAGCAGCTTTTGTAGCCTCCCCTGGACTCTCTCCAGCAGTTCCGTGTCCCTCTGGCAATGGGGAGCCAGAACTGCCCCCAGGACTCCAAATGTGGCCCTCTAGGGCAGGAAGAGAACAGAAAAAGTCTGGTGGTTATTTTCTACTGCACTTTCAGTGGAACTGTGCTTGCTCCAGAATGCTCTGAGAAACCTTCAGCACCACCTGAGACATGGTGCTTCAAGGCATGCAGTGAGAAACAATGGTGGGGTGTAGAACATCTCCAAAAGTAAGGGGATCCCTGAGGATCCTGTGGTCAATGCAACAACTCCATCACTGCAGTGTATTCCAATCCCAGCCTGGAAATCATGGGGACAAGGACACCAGAGAGGTTCTTAAGGGCTGTTTGGGGTTGCCAAGAAAAGGAGTCACATTGCCCTGATTTTCTGGAGTTGGAAATGGCTGCTGACCATCCCCAGGGGAAAGGATCCTGGGTAGAGAGGAATGTCTCAGAGCAGATGCTGCCTTGCTACTGCCATTCCTGTCTTCAGTCCCATGAGGAGAGCCTGAGGGATCTGGGGGTGTGCAGCCTGCAGAAGAGGAGGCTCAGGGCAGAGCTCATTGCTGTCTGCAGCTCCCTGAAGGGAGGCTGTAGCCAGCTGGGGTTGGGCTCTGCTGCCAAGCAACCAGGGATGGAACAAGGGGACACAGTCTCAAGCTGTGCCAGGGCAGGTTCTAGGTTGGATGTTAGGAGGAAGTTGTTGGCAGAGAGAGTGATTGGCACTGGAATGGGCTGCCCAGGGAGGTGGTGGAGTTGCCATCCCTGGAAGTGTTGAAGCCAAGCCTGGCTGGGGCACTTAGTGCCATGGTCTGGTTGATTGGCCAGGGCTGGGTGCTAGGTTGGGCTGCATGAGCTTGGAGCTCTCTTCCAACCTGCTTGATTCTGTGATTCTGTGATTCTATGATTAAGTGTCTTGAGCACGAGCAGCTGCAGAGCAGAGGCCTGCACAGACAGAGCTCATCTGCACATCTGAAAGAACTCCTTGCTCCACATACCATCCTCCCTTGCTGCTGAAAGAACCCAAAATGTGCTCATCCTAGGGAGGCAACAGCTCTGGTAGGGAAAAGCTCTTCAAGCAGAGGCTGCTCCAGCGCCCAGGAGTCCTTCCGATGAAATGTGCCTGGCCAAGAGCCTGGCTCCAGCCTTAGGCTTTCCCTGCAAGGCACAAAAGCAATCTTTGTGTAACAGGAAAGCTGCACAGTGCAGGGAAGGTGGCAGAGGGGAGGTTGTGCAGCACAGAAGGTCCTGAGGAGATAGGGTTGCTACCCCCGGCTGCAGATGCACAAAGGAGGAGCTGCTCCTGTACAGCTGCAGTCCTAAGAGCAGCTCAACTCCCAGGTGCAATGGAGAGACTCCAGACTCAGAACCACAGAATGAAACAGGTTGGAAAAGGCCTCTAGGATCATCCATCCCAATCTACCACCCAACACCTTTTAATCAACTAACTCCTGACACTGAGTGCCTCATGCAGCCTCCTCTTAAACACCTCCAGGGATAAGCACTCCACCACCTCCCTGGGCAGCCCATTCCAGTGCCAATCACTCTCTCTGACAACAACTTCCTCCTAACATCCAGCCTCAACCTGCCCTGGCACAGCTTGAGGCTGTGTCCCCTTCTTCTGTCCCTGGCTGCCTGGCAGCAGAGCCCAACCCCACCTGGCTACAGCCTCCCTGCAGGGAGCTGCAGACAGCAATGAAGTCTGCCCTGAGACTCCTCTTCTGCAGGCTGCACACCCCCAGCTCCCTCAGCCTGTCCTCACAGGGCTGTGCTCCAGGCTCCTCCACAGCCTTGCTGCCCTTCTCTGGGCACCTTCAGCACCTCAACATCTCTCTTAAACTGAGGAGCCCAGAACTGGACACAGCACTCAAGGTGTGGCCTGAGCTGTGCTGAGCAGAGGGACAGAAAAACCTCCCTTGTCCTGCTGCCCACACTGCTCCTGAGCCAGGCCAGAATGCCATTGGCCTTCTTGCCCACCTGGGCACACTGCTGGCTCATGTTCAGCTGCCAACCAGTACTACCAGGTTCCTCTCTGCCTGGCTGCTCTCAGCCACTCTGTCCCCAGCCTGTGGCACTGCAAGGGGTTGTTGAGGCCAAAGCACAGAACCTGGTGCTTGGCCTTGTTAAAACTCCTGGCACTGGGAGTTAACTGCTCCCAGCTTGGTGTTGTCTCACACCAAGGCAGGCAAGAGCAGGTTTAAGCTTCACAGAGATGGTTCACATTCAGCTGCTTCCTGTGGCCAAGACCACTACATGTTCAGTGCCTTTCATTCACAGCTAAAAATGTTCTTACCTGTTACCCCAGCCCAAAGAGCCCCCTTTGGCTCTTGCCTCCTTCTCCCACCATCTAACCATTTGACTCACTGCTGCCAGTCTGGGCCCCTCACTGGCACTGATAATTCCCAGCATCAGCTTCCTTACAGACTGCTCAACCCTTAAGCATCCCTGAGAATTCAGCTGCTCCTGCTGTTCCTTGCCCCCACAAACAGAGCCAGAGGCACTCTCCATGACAAAACCTTGGGGCAGCTGCATCCTCTGAGTGGCACAAGCTGAAGTGGGAGGTTTCAGCAGGCTGGACCAAGGTTTGATGATTGCATAGCTATTCAATCAGAACACAGCTGAGCCAGAGAGGTGATGAGCCCCAAGATCTAGGGTCAGTGGAAAGATCAGCACTGGCCAAGCAAGTCTGGTCCGTGATAAGACAGACCCCAAGCTGGCAGGGCAAGGTGCTCCCTGGGCACAGGCATGTCTACAGCACAGCTTCAGTGCACCCCCAAAGAGGGAAGGCCACCAACTGGTCTCATCCCAGGTTGCCCCAGGTCAGAGTGACCTTCAGCAGGGGCAGCTGAACCTCCAGGGAGCAGGTGAAGCAGCTCCAGAGCCCACTGGTGCACTTCGAGCCCCAGCAGTACTTCTGCTCTGCTGAAAGGAGCTCCCAGCCCACATCTCTGAAGGTATCTCCAACCTTCACCCCTCCATCCAGGACTTGCTCAGAAAGGTTATCATACAAAATTGGTTGCTGACCAGCATCAAACCTTGAGCTGTCAAAGAGAATGCTCTTTGCTGTATCAGGCCAGCTGACCCCCACCAGCCCCAGGCTGCCTCATCCCTGCAGCCCTGCCACACTGGTTCCTCTCAGATGAGGATAGGCACATGACATTCTAACCTTGCCTTTGAGGCTTTCATCTTCCCATGCCCTTAGGTGTACCCTAAACATGTGGTCACAGCACTCTGACTCTTCAGCAGGTTAGCAGGCAAGACCAGCACCCAAATCCGGTCAAGGACACCTCCTCAGAAGCCTGAGCTAGCAGCCCACAGTGTCTCAAAGAGATAAAGCCCTACCCCTCTTGGCTCGTGCCTGTGTCTGTAAGAGGTTGTCAGCTTCCTGGCAGGCAGGGAGAAGACCCAGACTCCTTGCAAGCCCTGAGATGTGGGAAAGAAACCTGCTGTGGGTAAGCAAAAACAGCTTTCCCAAGCAGTGCTCCCAGGCTTGGGGAAAATGTCACATTCCCTCTGAGGAGCTGCCTGCAGCTGAGACTGTGCCTGCAAATTCTCATGAGCTGCTGCTCTTGCACTGCCTTTGCTGGGGATGGATTCTGCCCAGGTGTTACTTCTGGATCTCTTCATGTGCCTGTTACGAGGCCTTAAAAAGAGCTGTAACAGTAGGGTCTAGCTAAGGAATCCAGAGATTGCTGTGACCTGGGGAGGTTCACTTGGAGCTGCAATTGAAGTTGTCTGGGGTTCCAAGTGACTCCTGGGAATGCTGCCAGTGACAACACTTCCAGCAGGATACTAGGCACTAAGGATATAAACCCAAGTAGCTGCTGTGGGGGACAGGAGCCCTTCACCCTAAGTGGGGGTGATTTCAGCTTGCAGCTCACAGCTGTGGTTCAGTGATGGGGAGGAGGCTGTGGTAAGTGAAGCAGTACAAGTACCCATGGTGGAGAAGAAAGAAACCCCAGCATGGAGCTCAGACTCATCCCAGAAATGGGCTCAGGACACTGCTGATGTTTCCAGCCCTCCATTGGCATAGGGAAGGCTGAAGCTGCCCCCACAAAGGGAAACAGAGAGAGTGAGCACAGCACCAGAGAGAAGAGAGATCTGTCACGGAGCATTAATACAGCTGTCACAGGTCAAGTCTGGGCTGGGCACCAGGCAGGTGCCAGAGGCTCCCCAGGAACCCCTCTGCTTCCCAAAGGGGTGGGAAGGAAACTAACCCAGCTGGGCAGGAGAGAAGAGCAATGGCATGGGACAGAGATACAGAGACACAAAGCAGTGTGGAACCCAAGCCCTGATGGCTCCACTGGCACCACTGCTGCTGGGGGCAGGCACTGGGCAAGTCCCTGACTGGGCTCAGCAGCAGATGGGAGACAGATCCAGGAGCTGGATTCTGAAAGTGGATCCAGGAGCACAGGGATGGGGCTGGAAGGCAGCAGGGACAGAGTCCTGCTGGGACATTGGCCAGGGAAGAAGAGGCTTGGCCCTGGGGGGCCCTCACGTTGCTGCTGAAGATGCCCTCCCTGGGCTGCAATCCCTTGGTGGGCAGTTGAGGGTCCTCTGTGCTGTCTGCTCCTCCCTGCAGGTGTCCCCTCTGCCTTCCTGCTCCCCAAGGTGTGTCACAAGCTGTGGCAGTGCCCTTGGTGTGCCCAGGAGCAAGTGTCAGGCAGAGGCTTTCTGCAGCCCAGCCCTTGGCATGAGCTGTGCCCATCAGCTTCTCCCTGCCAGCAGCAGCCTCTGGCTGTATCAGGCTGCCCTGAGCTGCAGAAGTGCCTCAGTGAGCAGAGCCTGAGCTGGGCAGGGACAGCAGTGAGCAGGACCAGCTCTGCTCTGGCTCTCAGCAGGACAGTAATGGCTTTGACCACATTATTAAGGAAGCAGTTGTGTAGTATTTAGACTGTGAGACTGTCAAAACATTAATTACAGTGGCAGTGGACTCTGAGCTGTCTGCTGTAGCAGGACTCCAGGTGTAACCTTCAGAGGAAGGGATTGGTGCATGTTACATTTCTCCTTGCCTTTGTCACCTACTAGACCAGCTCTGGCCTTTGGTCTCTTCCTCCTGTCAGCAAGAGCTTCCTTCCTATAGTCACTGAATGAGTGGAAAAGACCTCAGTGATTCTGGGCCCATGTGCTAGTTTGAGCCTAGCTAGCATGTTTTGGTGAGAAGAACTAGATAATAGGCTGTAAAATGAAAATAATGGTGAGGTCTACTTCGCTCACAGTCTTGCTGAGATGTATACAAAAGAAAGGCAAAACATTAGATAAGGTCACTTCTGTTCTGCACTTCGTGCTGGGCTGTCCTCTTCTCCTTGCCTGCTGGGGAGAAGCTGAGGCTGCTGGCTGAACTCCATCTTGCTTTCTAACCTCACCCTCCTTTGCTTGGCTGCTTCACCTTGCTTTTTAATCCCTCTGGCTGAACCTCCATTCTTCCTTGGGACTGGGGCAAGGTTGAGAGGGGTAGGGGGAAGGTGAGGGGTGGTTGAGAGCCCCTCCTGGGGACTCAGGTTTCTGGGAGGGGAATTGTGTTTGTATTACCTTTTTTACCTTGTATGTTTCTGTCTATAACTGTATATACTGTAAATATCTGCTTGTAAATTGTGCCAGCTGTAAATATAAGCTTCATTCAAATTTCCAGAGCCGACTGAGTCTAGTCTGGGTGATTTCTAAAGTGTGGGGGGGGGCGGGGGACACCCAAACTATCACAGCCCAGTAGGTACCTGCAGAGTTCTGCAGGTGAGCATTATGGCAGCAGATTGTTCCAGTTGGGCTATTTCTTAGCCACAAATGCCAACAGGACCCTCCCATGAGATGCCTGCACTGTGAGCTCTGATCTGCCAATATCTCATCTGGGATTCCAAGGCAGGAGAATATCTTCTCCAAAGTAACCAGCAGTAGTATGAGAGGAAATGGGTTCCAGTTGTGCCAGGGGAAGAGTCAGGTTGGAGATGAGGAAAAATTTCTCTGCTGCAAGAGTGGTCAGGGACTGGCACAGGCTGCCCAGGGAGGTGGTGGAGTTCCCATGCCTGGAGGTGTTCAAGAAATGTGAGGCCATGGGACTTGGGGACAGGGTTTAGTGGCCATGGTGGCTGGGTTAAGGTTGCATTCAATCTTTGAGGACTTTTCCAACCTTAATGATTCTATGGTTTGGGCTTCAGTAGCTGGCACATTCCTAGGGGTAGGTGGCAGAGGAAAGAGGAGTGGCAGACCCTCAGGGGCAGTCGCGATGCCACAGGTGGCTAACCCCTCATGCTTGCCATGGTGACCAACACCTGACCAAAGCACCTATCTCTTGTCCTTGTCTGCACAGCCTGGACCAGATCAAGTCGTGTGGTCATGCAGCAGCTGTAAATCCAAGCCTGGCACTCAGAAGATTAATGGTGAGCTTCCAGAGCTGGCTAATGCCCTTTTGCGCTGCATTCATCAGGACAGCTCTGTGCTGTGCTTACAGCCATACGTGAGAGCCTGGGCCAGAGACCTGGCTCTGCCTCTGACTCTTCCAGGACAGGTCTGAGAGCTCCTGCCCTGACAGGGAATGCCTTCCTGACAGCTCCCATGCTGCAGTGATGTATGGCAATGGTATCTTCCCCACAGCCTATTTACATGCTCCATGAAGCCCAGAGCTCTGCAGAGCAGTGATGTACAGCCAGGCCTTCAGACACAGCCACATCTGCTCCAAGAAGAATTAGCAAGAGCTCAGCAAACAGCAGATGATTTCCAGTGTGAAAGACAATCTCCCAGGAAATCCATCAGCTTTATGGACAGGCTGCCCAGGCACTTCAGAGGGGTTTACTACAGTCAAGGAGGAAGCTCCCATCCCTCCCACTGCACATCTCCCTCTCCCCCGCTCAGTCCTGTGCTGGAGCCCGTGAAGAAAAATGATGGTCTGAGGCAGATGTATGTGGCTGTAAACAGTTACAGCCTCCACCAAGACAAGATTATGCCACAAAATGATTTTCCCCAGACTCCATATCCCTGTGTTTCACACCAAGGCTCCCCTCTGGCAGGGAGCAAACTTCCTGCAGGCAGGAAAGAACAAGTGACACCGAGTTTGTTAGTGCAGAGGATGTAAAACTGCACTCCAGCTGTCAGCATCTCTCCAGAGCTGCTGAGTGCAAAGCAGAGGCCAGCCCAAGCACCGGTGCCAAGACTGCCACTGGGCTCTGCATTGCTCTCCCAGAAGTTCTTGGGCTGAGGTCAACCAGTAGCCAGCAGCATGACCTCACACAGACAATCTCCGAGGACTGGATAAAAACAGTTGTGGCTGAGAGGACTTTTCTTCACAAAACAGCTTCTTCAGCCATGACCTTTCTGTCCCAGCCCTCAGAAGAGACTGAGACCTTCACACAGAGAATGTAGGAGCTGGAATGTCCCAACCCCAGCGGAGACTGCAATCAGGGAGGCAGTGCAGACACTGCCTTGACAGCTTGTTCCTGTTGACCCTTTCTGTGACACTCCTTTCTCTGCCTGCTCTGCAGAGGTTATTAGCCTGTGTCGTTCACTCCCCTTACCTACCCTTTCCTCTCAACGTTTTCAAAGCCCTTCCCTGCCCAACATCCCTGGGCCCCTCTCATTCCCCACCCATACCTGATGCATGTTCCACCCTCACCTCCATGCTCTCTGCATGCATTGTGATCCCTTCCAAATGAAGGTCCTGACATTGCTTTCTTTTGCCCTCAGATGAAATCCTGGCTGCTCACTGTGCCCCTGCACACCCCTGTGCCTGGCTGGCACATGTCCTGCCTCTCATCCATAATACTGGTGCTGCCTTCTCACAGATCAGGGCTGGGTTGGCCACCAGACTAGTGCCAGATGCTCTCCATGAACGCCTCTGCCTTCCCAGCCCTTCAGCTGAGGGTCCCCTGTGCTGTCTGCTCCTCCCTGCAGGTGTCCCCTCTGCTTTCCTGCTCCCCAAGGTGTGTCACAAGCTGTGGCAGTGCCCTTGGTGTGCCCAGGAGCAAGTGTCGGGCAGAGGCTTTCTGCATCCCAGCCCTTGGCAGGAGCTGTGCCCATCAGCTTCTCCCTGCTGGCAGCAGCCCCTGGCTGTGCCAAGCTGCCCTGAGCTGCAGAAAATGCTGAGCAGGGCCTGAGCTGGGCAGGGACAGCAGTGAGCAGAACCAGCTCTGCCTTGGCTCCCAGCAGGGCAGCAGTGGCTTTGACCATGTTTGGCTGAGGCTGTTCTGTAACAGTTGGACTACCAAAAGGCCTGAGGGCCTTGAGGCTTCTTAGCCCGGAGTGAAGACAGAGAGGATCTCCTCAATGCCTGCAAGTACTCAAAGGAGGGTGGCAGGAGGATGGGGCCAGCCTTTTTCCAGTGGGGCGCAGCAACAGGACTAGAGCTTCTGGGCTCAAACTTAGGAAGTTCTATCCACCCATGAGGAAGAGCTTCCTTACTTCAAAGGTGTCAGAGCACTGGGGCAGGCTGCACAGAGGGCTGTGGAGTCTCTGTCCCTGGAGCCATTAAAAGCTCTCTGTGCAGCCTGTCCTAGGTGATCCTGCTTCAGCAGGGTTCTTGGACTGGATGGAGCCCTCAACACTGGCAGGACATGAACCTGCTGGAGAGGGTCCTTGGACCTCTGAAAATATGGATACTCCAGCTGGGGGCAGACTGTTTTTTGGAGGGGATGACACTCACTTGGGCTTTTTTTGGTTCATTTCTGCTAGAAAATAATTGATTTCAGCAAATGCTTTGTGAGTGCCTCTCCTCAGGCCAGCCGTCAAATTTCTTCTTCAACTGTGAGACAAAAAAACCTTCATTGTCAGCTAGCCACTGCTCAGGATCCTCACTGGAGCACTGAGAATACTGCTTCCATTTCTCACACCTCCAGCCTCAGAGATAGGATGTTCAGCTGCATGTCAGCCACTCCAGCTATGTGTGCTGCAAGCCCCCGCTCAGCCTCTCACCCTGCTCCTGCTAGTGATCTTTATTCCAGCTGAGCAGTTCCATGAGGAGAAAATCATGGACTTAAATTGAGGTCATCTTTTTCAGATTCCTGTGTCCTAAATTGTCTGGCAGGACAGGAATGCATTGCAGCCAGCAGACCACCTTGTCTGTTAGCATTGGCGGCACTTGGCGCGAGCAGGCAGAGTGAGTCCAGAGGAGGATGCCTGCAGATGCCAGCCAAGAGCTGTGTCCTAAGCTGGACTGAGTGACACTGATAGTGAACAGCTGAAGCTGGGGTGTTAGGGATGAAGGGACAATAAGCTAAGGGGGTGGGTGGCTGTGCTGCAGTGGCAGAGCCCAGATGCTGCCTGTCCCTGGTTCCTACCCTGTGCTCCTTCAGCAGACAAGCAGTGGCTGAAAACAAAGCTCAGATTCACAGAGTCCTTTAGGCTGGATCCTTTCAGGTCATCTAGTCCAGCTTTTAAGCCAGTACCAGCAAGTCCACTGCAAGACCATGTCCCTCAGCACAACATCTCCACAGCTCTCAAATATACCCAAGGGTGGTGGTTCCACCACTGCCCTGGGCAGCCTGTTCCAGGCTTTGATAACCCTTTTGGGCAAGAAATTGCTTCTAATGTCCAATCTGAACCTCCCCTGGGGCAACTTAAGGCCATTTCCTTCTCTCCTGTCACTTTCTGCTTCAGGAATAGCCCAATCCCAGCCCAGCTGCCGCCTCCCTTCAGGGAGCCATAGAGAGCAATGAGGTCTGCCCTCAGCCTCCTCCCCTCCAGGCTGCACAGCCCCAGCTCCCTCAGACACTGTTCAGTGGACCTGTTCACCAGATCCTTCATGACCTCTGTTGTCCTTCTCTGTACACAGTCCAGCACCTCAATGTCTTTCTCAGAGTGAGGAACCCAAACTTGTGCCCAGCACTCAAGGTGTGGCCCCACAGAGGCACAGTAGAGGAGGACATTCACCTCTCTCTTGCTGGTCACACTATTGCTGCCCCAAGGCAGAATGCTGGTGGCTGTCTTGGCCAGCTGTGGTGGTTTGGGTGCTACCAGCTCACATTCAGCTGGCTGCTGATCAACACCCCAGGGCCTTTTGTGCTGGACATTTTCCAGGCTGTAGCACTGTGTGGGGTTGTTATCACAGAATCACAGAATGAAACAGGTTCGAGGACATCAAGGCCAACTTACCCCATGACACCTTCTAATCAACTAACCCCTGGCACTAATGCCTCTTGCAGCCTCCTTTTAAGCACCTCCAGGGATAAGCACTCCACCACCTCCCTGGGCAGCCCATTCCAGTGCCAATCACTCTCTCTGACAACAACTTCCTCCTAACATCCAGCCTCAACCTGCCATGGCACAGCTTGAGGCTGTGTCCCCTTCTTCTGTCCCTGGCTGCCTGGCAGCAGAGCCCAACCCCACCTGGCTACAGCCTCCCTGCAGGGAGCTGCAGACAGCAATGAAGTCTGCCCTGAGACTCCTCTTCTGCAGGCTGCACACCCCCAGCTCCCTCAGCCTCTCCTCACAGGGCTGTGCTCCAGGCCCCTCCCCAGCCTTGCTGCCCTTCTCTGGGCACCTTCAGCACCTCAACAACTTAAACTGAATGACTCAGAACTGGACACAGCACTCAAGGTGTGGCCTGAGCTGTGCTGAGCATAGGGCAGAAGAACTGCCCTGGTCCTGTTGTGACCCAAGTGCAGGACCTGGCTTTAGGTCTGGTAGGGATCCCTTTTAAGGTCATTTCCATGCCTGGGACAAACAAATCTTCGGGAGAGGAGATGGTGACAGCACCATGCTGGAGCTTGCAGGTCAGCACAGACTGCTCATGCAGTGCGTGACTGGCAGCAGGCAACTTCGTGGGTTTTGGAAGTAGCTGGGCAGAGCTTGCTGAGTTGCCCAAAACTCTGGCAGGACCCAGGGAAAATGGAATGTGCAAACCCTTTTGCAGTCCTGAAAGTGAAAGTGCAGCAAGGAGGAGGCAGAACTTATCTACTGGAGCCAGGGGGAAGAGCGTGCAGGATAAGAGAGGTCTGTTAAGCCTGTCTAAACCATCTCCATGTCCATGGGCTGTAGTCTGAGAGGAGTGAGCCCATTCCTAGCGTGGCTGATTGCCCTCTTCATTGGCACTGCTGAGGCACATCAGCCCTGGTTCGGTGAGTGGAGCTCCAGGCTGGCAGGTCAGATGTACACCCGTGGCTGGCTTGTGAGGGGCTGCTCCTCAGCCTCCCACAAGACAATACGACAGTTTGGTTCTCTCTAGAGATTCTCTTTAGAGTTGTTGACTCTCTAGGGACAGGAGCTGTTCCTTTCGCACCTTTGACCCTCCTACTGTACTTTGTGGCTATGATACTTTGAATGACCTACCCAAAGTCCCAGATCTCCTGCCAGGAAGGCCACAACTGAACCCAATACCCAGTGGAGCAGCTCCACAGTCCCTGGGCACTGCAGGTGCTGCAATGGCCTCTGAGCTGTATGGCAGAGCTGTGGCTTTGTTAACAAAGCCTCCTGTCCTTTTGAACACAGTGGTTGCATGCTGGAATGGTGCCTGGACCATTTCTGATCCCAAACCACACCAAAGCATGCCAGGGAGCAGAGCTCTGTGTACTGTGTCTGTCCTTCCTAAAGAGCAGAAATAGGCAGCAGACAAAAGCCAGCACCCAAAACATCACAGAATCATGGGTTTAAACTGGGAGAGGGGAGATTTAGACTGGATGTTAGGAGGAAGTTCTTTACAGTGAGGGTGGTAAGACACTAGCACAGGTTGCCCAGGGAGATTGTGGATGCTTCCTCCCTGGAGGTGTTTAAGGCCAGGCTGGATGAGGCCTTGAGCAACCTGCTCTAGTGGGAGGTGTCCCTGCCTATGGCAGGGGGTTGGAGCTGGATGGTCCTTGAAGTCAGTTCACAGCTTTCCTTTCCCAGGCTTCTTGCAGAGCTTTACAGCCTGCCCCTAACATGTGGGACTGATCCTTGTGGGCAGCAGGCAGAATGGTTACTGGGGCTCTTAAACCTTATTTGCAAGCAAAGCCAAAGCCTCACTTGCAGCCTCTTCACACAAGAGTCTTGGCCTTGTGCTGTCTCAACAGGTGGGGACAATGCTCACAAACAACAGGAAACTGAAGAGGCTTCTGCCTGACACACATCCTGGGCTTCTGCTTCCTTCAATGGCAATAATTACCGGTAGAAAAGTGGATTAAGCTGGGCCACGATAGAAATTAACCTCTTCTGGACAAGAAGAGCCATTATCATGTCAGGTCATGTCCAGATTGCAACCACCTGCTTCCCAAACCTTCGAGCAGGGCAGGCATTTGCATAGGTACAAGATGTTAATCCCTAAGTAAATTGTGCTAAGAAGCCCAGAGCAGCTCTCCCAACTGCTACAGCACAAAGGTGCAGCCTTCATTTGTGTGCAGAGCCAGCCTGGGCTCCATGGCCAATGCACCCAATTAGCCATGTGCAAGGCCAACTGCTCAATTTGCATGCAGGGCCATGAGCACTCCATGGGCACTTTGCACCTGCCTTTGGGGCTGGGTTTTCAAAGAGCTGAGCCCTCAGCAACCAACCTTGGGTCACCTGCAAGAGTTGCCCAATTTCTCTGAGAAAATCATGGAATGGTTTAGGTTGGAAGGGGGCTCAAAGCTCATCCAGTTCTAACCCCTGTCATAAGCAGGGACACCTCCCACTAGAACAGGTTGCTCAGGGCCTCATCCAACCTGGTCTTGAACACCTCCAGGGAAGCTGTGGATAAAGATGTGCTTCTGTGCCCCACAGCCTCCCTGGGCAACCTGTGCCAATGTCTCACCACCCTCCCTGTCAAGAACTTCTTCCTAACATCCAGTTTGCATCTCCTCTCTGCCAGTTTAAACCCATTCCTCCTCCTCCTGCCATTAGAAAATGTCTGGGTTTGGTAAAACTCCTGTAGTGGGATGCATCCTGCTCCTCCTGGATGGTTCAGCTTGGTGTGCAGAGAAGGAGCTGCCTGTGGTAAAGGCTGTGGCAGATGTCACCAGATGGCACTCTTACATTGGTTCTTCCTCCTCCTATTTGTGCTTCTTTGGGGTTTATGGATGAGCAAATGTTCAGTGCTGAAAGAGATGCTCTGGGGTGGAGCTCCCAGGTCATATTGGAGGCTGTGCTGGCTGCTGGGAGATGTGGATGTCCTCCAGGACGTGGCCATGGTTGTGAAGTGCATTTCCTGGAAGAACCATGGAATGGAACAGAATGGTTGGAAGAAAGCTCCAGGCTCATCCAGTCCAACCCTCCACCCACCACCAAAGGGTCATCACCAAACCATGTCCCTCAGCACCACGTCTCCACAGCTGCTGGAACCGCTCCAGGAATGGCGACTCTCTGCTCCTGGGTTCCAAGGTTTGAGAACTCTTTCAGGGCAGAAAGAGTTCCTGAGCTGCAGCCTGAGCCTGCCCTGGGGCATCTTGGAACTGCTTCCTCTGCTCCTGTCCTTTTCCCCCAAGGAGCAGAGGCTGCCTGCAGGGAGCTGAAGTGATCACACAGGCCCCCAAGTTTCTCTGGGTGGGTTTCTCTGTTCATTCAGTAATGAACTGGTGACCAAAGTCCTGTTCTACTGATCTCTCCTTGAAAGATCAGGGACGTTGTGGGTGAGTCGAGGGCACAAGACCTGTGAGGAGAGACTGAGGGAACTGGGGCTGCTCAGCCTGGAGAAAAGGCAGCTGAGGGGAGAGAACAAACGATAGGACAAGAGGAAATGACTTCAAGTTGCTTCGGGGAAGATCTAGGTAGGGCATGAGGAGCAATTTCTTCCCAAAAAGGGTTGTCAAGGCCTGGCCCAGACTGCCCAGGGCAGGTATGGAGTCCCCAGCCCTAGAGGGGTCTGAAAGTCCTGGAGATGTGGTGCTGAGGGACTTGGGTTAGTGGTGCCCTGGCGGTGTTGGGCTAAGGGGTGGGATGGATGAACTTAAAAGTCTCTTCCAACTTAAAGGACTCTGTGACTGTCCTATGAGAGCTGCCTAGCAAGGACTGGGGCATTCGTGGCACTGGTGGCCAATAAAGTTGTCACTACCACTCAGCCAGCATCACAGGCCAGAGACTGAAAGAGCTCTTCTGTATCCTAGAGAGCAGAAGCACAAATATTGTGGCACAGGACAGGAGGTTTTCTATCCCAGGTGTCAGTGAATGAAATATTAGCCCCAAATTCTGCTGCTGGTGCTTCACCCAGGAAAGTTTGGTTTGTTTTGCTGGGATTGTTTTTTGTCTCCAAAGGGAATAGATGGACAAAGATGTGATTCATCTCAGAAAGCTGCCAGGAGGACCTCTAAAATATCAACAGAAGATTGTTCTGAGATAAAATATGCCTTAGAGAAGGTGGAACAATAGATCAGAGAATATTACTCATAACATTCACAGAGTGTCTCCAGCAGGCTGCCAGGAGTTACCGCCGATCCCCACACCAGCAGGCAAATTCCCCCCTGTGCTTGCCTCTGATTGCTTCTAGGCTGCTACTGCTGGAAGCCTCCTGCTTGGGGACTCTGATCCAATCAAGTGTGGGACATCCCAGGCACCGAGACCCCAGTGGGATTGGCAGATCCCTGCCTCTTGTCAGGCATCATTTACAATGAGCAAATTCTGCTGTGGCTTCCGTGGGGAGCAGCAGCTGAGTGGCCTCGCAGGCTTGCTGCAGGTGAGGAATCCTCCTGCCACGGGGAGATTAATTCTTCCCTTTCCAGGCTTTTTGGTTCCTATTGCTTGTTCCTCACAACAAGGCTGCCTGCTGCAGCCATCTCCTCTGAGCACCGAACGCTTGTGCCTGCTGATCCTGAGCATACAAACATTCAGCAGACATCCTGCTCTTGTTTTACATCGTCCCTGGGGATGGGCTGAGCTGCCAGTGCCCAACACCTCCAGAGCTGCACATCTTCAGTGCTGTCACTGCTAGTTCAGCTGCAGCACAAGCACCACAAAAGCTCCTGTGCATCATCGCTTGCACCAGAGAGACATCTGCACTCCAGCCACAACCTTCTCAAGTCCATGTGGGCACAGGCTGGCTGAGTTGGGGCTGTGCAGCCTGCAGAGAAGAAGGTTGCAGGCAGAGCTCAGAGCTGCACTTGAGGAGCTGCAGGGCAGCTGCAGGCAGGCTGGGGAGGGACTGCTCAGAAGGGGCTGTGGGGACAGGCCCAGGGCAATGGTTTGGCAGTGGAGCAGGGCAGAGGTAGGTTGGGCATCAGGAGGGAGCTGTGCCCAGGGAGGGTGTGGAGAGCCTGGCACAGGCTGCCCAGGACTGTGCTTGAGGCCCCATCCCTGCAGCCATCCAAGCTCAGCCTGGCTGTGTCCCTCTGCAGCCTGTTCTGGCTGGAGCTGTCCCTGCTGCTTGCATGGGGGTGGGCAAGGTGATCTTGAAGGTCTCTTCCTACCCAATGCAATCTGAAGATATGAATGGTGACCTGGGGACATCCCAGCCTCATGAAAGGATGAGAGCATTGGAGTAAACTGTTCTGCCTCCTCTTCCCTGCCTGCCTTTGGACAGCAAGAAGAGGCTAAGATCAATCCAGTGAGGTTCCCAGCTTGGACATGCAGAACACCAATGTGTGAGAGGTGCAGGATGCACTCCAACCCCTCGAAGTGGGGACAGCCTGGACACCTGAAGTAACAAACTAAGGGGGTCACACTTGTGCTCACACAGGATGTCCTCTTCCCCTGCAGGCTGCAGAGGGTGGGGGCTGCTGCATCTCAGCAACAGTGCATGCAGCTATTGTTCTGCAACCAGCCTGGACGTGTGCTGGGCAGAGAAATTTCCCAGGCTTGTTATAGATTCAGACATCTCTTCATCTGGATATTGCCTGAGGTCCTGGAAATAATCATGTCTTTCAGGAAGAACATAATTCTTAGGTGAATAAAAATCACTCAGCACTTTAATGAGACTATTACATTTAGTTTCAACTGTCTTACCCTCTTCCACAAGGTCTTCAGTAGGAGAAACTGCTTTGATCCCCCTCCTAATAGAAACATGCCAGGTGCCTTCAGTTCTTGGTTCATTCTCCCCCTCCCACCCAGCTCTGCAGCTTCACTTCAGCTCTGCCTCTAGTTCTCCTGAAGGAGGTCCCTGCCTCTCCTCTTCCTTTGCCCAGCCACAGTCCTGGGACAGTTCTCTGACACAGCTGTGCTCCCTGAAGGACTGTGGAGAAGAGGCTGTTAAGCAGCACCCACCATGCATCTGAGCAATTACCCTGCTTAAAAAGAGGCTACACTGGCAAAGAAGGAACCTTCTGCCTGCTGAGGCCACTGCTGCAATCTCATGCCCAGCTCTGGGCCCTTCAGCTGCTAAAGAAGCTCAGGGACGTGCTGCAGAGAGCAGAGCCCAGCCCAGAGCCTCCAAGCTGCTGCAGGCAGTGACCACCTCCTGTGAGGACAGGCTGAGGGAGTTGGGGCTGGTGGCTGGCAGCAGAGCAGCCTGAAGGCTGCCCTCAGCACTGTGCTGAAGATGTGCAGGGCAGTGTCAGAAGGATGCAGCCAGGCTCTGCTCAGGGGTGGCCAAGGGGCACTGGGTGCCTGCTGGAGCAGAGGAGGTGCCAGGGGAGCAGGCAAAGGGAAACTTTGTGCCTGTGAGGGTGGTGGAGCCTGGAGCAGGCTTCCCAGAGAGGTTGTGGAGTCTCCTGCTCTGGAGCCTTTCCAAGCCCGCCTGGCAGTGTTGCTGTGTGCCCTGCCCTGGGTGCCCCTGCTTTAGCAGGGCTTGGGCTGGTTGGCTCTTTCCAAGCCCTAATGTTCTGTGGTTCTTGAACAGCTCTACCTGCAGGGATGCACCACAGAAGGGCTACAGCAACCTGCAGGAAGTGCTCCAGCCCTAGAACTCTTGGGGCAGGAATGTTCCCGGAGGGAAGTTGCACAAATTAACCCTTTGCAGATGCAGACTCCTCTCCACAGCTGCAAACGATTCCTGATAATCAGATTAGTTTTCCATGCATGAGTCTAATCCCATTACTTCTAATTATGCCCCAGTGTGCAACACTAAACAAATCTCATCTCATTGTAACAAATACCCTCCAAGAAACTTACTCTGTTCCATCTGAAGCCATTGTGCAGCAGCATCTCTTTTAATCATTGCTTGCATTCAGCCCCTCCAGACCTCAATTATTTCTGCTGCCTCTTAATGTGTTGGCGACACTTTCGGTGCTGAATGAACTACAGTTGCTTTCCTGGCTGGGAAAGGCCCTGAAAAGACAACCAGAGGTCAGCAAACATTTTCCAGGTGACCGTTTTCCTGACAAGATCTGTGGGGTCTTTGTGTGCCCAGACTGCCATGCCCCCAGCAGCTCCTTTGGAGCAGGAATGGTTTTGATCAGAAGGTGGCAAGCCTCAGCGTGCTAATTATTGGCAAACCCATCCCTGTTGTCCTTTAGCAGCACTTTGCCACTCGGAACAGTTCCTTCCCCTAACGGCTGCCTCTTTATTAGAGAATTCACATTCCTCTGCTGAAAACTCTGGCACCAGAGGACAGCTTTAAGGTTCTTTGCAGAGCAAAGCTCCTTAGGAGAGTAAATGAGCAAGGGAATGAGGAGTTCCAGGCTGGTTTTCATGCACAGGATAATGGAGGTGACTCCCTTGTAGGAGACATGAGACCCACCCTTGGGCGTGGGAGACACTGGCACAGGTTCACCCAGGAAAGACTGTGGATGTCCCCTCCCTGGAGGTGATCAGGGCCAGGCTGGATGAGGCCTTGAGCAGCCTGGGCTGGTGGGAGGTGTCCCTGCTCATGGCACAGGTGGGCACTGGATGAGCTTCAAAGTCTCTTCCAACCCAACCCATTCCACAAATCTATGAACTTCCGCTTTGCTCCTACAGTGACTGAAGTCCTGCTGATCTGGGAGCACTAAGAGCTGTCAGCTCTCAGGGTGCAGTGGGCCAGCCCTCTGCTTGCCTTCTCTCCTTATCTTAAGGTGACAGCTATGCAGCATGAGGGCAACAGCAATGCAGACCCTAGGGCTGGAGGTGAGTGAGGAGAGGAGGCAGTGCCAGGCAAGCTCTGTGGGCACAGAGTGCTGCACAGCTGGTGGTTTCGATGCCCTAGGCCCTGCAGGCTTTCACACTTTTCGTAGCAGAACACTGTTTTGTGCATTGAGAAGTGCATCAGGAGCACTCAGAAACTCCTGGCTTCTGCTCACACTGTTACCCATAAAGGGCTACGTAGGTGAGAAATAGCGTAAGAAGAATACAATAACAATTACCTTTTTTGCTGTTGTTGTTGTTATGACTACAACTCATAGTGTGTTAATGTGACTCCACCTCCCAGCAGCGGTAGCAGCCTGCTGCTTGGCCTTCTCCCTGCCCCCACACCAGTACACACCCAGGGCTTCTCAGGCTGGGTGAGGAATCTGTTGCATCTTAGGCCAGAAGCCTTTTCCCCCTGTTGTTTCAGGGTGGCTTTGATGGGCACAGATGATCTTATTCCAAGATGCGCTTGCTTATCTTTGTTGTGCATCCCAAGGGGAAGGTGGCCACCAGCCCTGCAGCAGCTGGGATCTTCCCATTCATTGGGACATATCTCAGTTCATGACACCATCACAAGGAGATTTGCATCCGGACAGGATTCCTACAGGCCTGACACTAATAACATCAGTCCTCTGCCCAAATATACTCATATTTGCCCCAGTATGGCAGGACACCTGACTTGGGGGGAAGGGCCCATGTGAACCCACTGACCCACAGCCCTGGGAGGAGAAGGCATCTCCCCTGGCTCCCTTCATCCCAGCTTCTCTGTTCCTCCCATCTCCTCTTCACAGGGGGCAGGGAGAGGGGGTTTGGCTGTACTGCCACAACCACAGAGCCTCTCAGCCCCAAAAGGAACATGCTGCCAAGTGCAGGCATGGGCAGGTGTCTCTGCCATCCCTGTGTCACAGTATGGCAGGATACGGTTAGGTGCCCCCAGCAGCAGGTCTGAGCTGTTGAGCAGCTGGAACCTGTTTCTGGCAGGAGTTCCTCACACCATGGCTAGCCACAGCCAGCAAGGGAGGAGCAGATGAGGACCATGGCATGGCTGGAGTCAGCAACCAGGACTTCGATGTGTACTCAGCAGGGCCAGCAATGGCCAAGCAGCTGGGGAAGTCTCCAGCCCTGCACATCAGCATCCCCCTGTCCCCCAGGGACGGTTGCCCAGGATCAGGACAGGAAAAAGAAGAGAGGGAAAGCTTCTAACAACGAGCTTCTGTTTTGGGTCTCCCACTGTGGCTGCTATTTGAGTCTGTCAGAGGTGTTAGGCTGGACCTGCTCACATCCCCCACCACCACATTCCTTTGAGATCTCCTCAGCAAGCTGTGCTCAGTGCCAGGAAGTCTTTAACACCACCATCAGGTCAAAGGAGGTTCTTCTCCTCTCTACTCTGTCTTAGTGAGTCCTGGGGCCAGCTCTGGGCCCCCCAGTTGCAGAGACACAGGGAACTGCTGGAGGGAGTCCAGGGGAGGCTACAAAAGCTGTTGAGGGAGTAGCTGTAGTAGCTCTGGAGTAGCTCTGTGAGGAGCAAAGGCTGAGAGCCCTGGGGCTGAGAGTCTGCAAAAGAGCAGCCCCAGAGGGGAACTCAGCAATTCTCAGCAAGAGCTGAAGGAGCCTTGGGGTGCAAGTGACTGGGGACAGACCCTGCTCAGTGGTGCCCAGGGACAGCAAAAGGGGCAGAAGGGCACAAACTGGCACCCAGGAGGTTCCTTGGGAAGAGGAGGAGAAAATGTTGTTGTGAGGGTGCTGGAGGCCTGGAGCAGGCTGCCCAGAGAGGTTGTGGAATGTCCTTGTGTGGAGAGCTTCCAAACCCGCCATGGCATTGTGATTCTGTGTGACCTGCCCTGAGTGCTCTGGCTTTAGCAGGGAAGTTGGACTCCATCATCTCTGGATCCCATCCAACTCCTTACATTTGGTGACTGTTACAACCCCCCCCCCCAGGCATTGTGCTGCAGGGCAAGTTGCTGTTGGTGCCCTGCTGGAGCAGGGCTTGGGCTGGGTGAGCCACTTCCAACCTCAATCATTCTATGATTCTATGAGCTCCAAAGGTCCCTTCCAACCCCACCCTGCTGGGATTCTGTAGTCCAGAGGTATTTGAAATTCCCCCTGACTGTCCTCTGCCCAGCTTAGCTGAGGCCTGAGCGTGGGCCAGCACCACTGCTCTGCCTCATTCAGCTGTCTCCTTGGTAAGAAATGTGGCTGCTCCCCAGATGAATCCTGGCATTTGCTGCAGCTCTTTGCACAGTCTCTCAGCAGAGACTGAAGCTCAGATCATCACATCCCCAAGATCTTGTCCTCTGAACATGGCACAATCCAGTGCCAAAATTATCTCCTTTCCTGGGGGTTCCTTTGTGCTCAAAGAGCTCTCTTGATGCT
Source organism: Tricholaema leucomelas (assembly GCA_013400475.1). NCBI lineage: Eukaryota > Metazoa > Chordata > Aves > Piciformes > Lybiidae > Tricholaema lacrymosa > Tricholaema leucomelas. Next base: position 30,806 of record WAAF01001750.1, read on the forward strand.
GTAGTTCTTCAGGATACAAAAAGGCTGTAAAGCCTCATTTGGATGCGTTTGAGTCTAAATTAGTTTCATTTCATGTCGAGAAGGGCTCGGTGGAAGAGTCTATTAAAAAATTAAGAGCCCAAGCGAACATCTGAGTCGCAAATGCAGCATGAAAGGCTCCTGTCAATGCCTGGCTACAAAGCAGGGAGCTGTGTCCCATTGTTGCAGGCAGAGTGCTGCAAACAGCACCGAGCGCTGTCAGCGCACAGCTCCCAGCCTGGAGAGGCTTCAGAAGGGCTGCAGCTCTGCGAGCAGATTGGTTTGGTTGGTGGCAGAAACTGCTGCCACAGAAATTTCAGCTTCCCTTAGAAACCCTGAAAAGCTGCAGCACACCACACAAACCGCTTCAGCCACCCAGCCTGCAGGAGCTTCCTTCCACTGTAGCCCTCTTTGCATCCCTCTCTGAGTGGAGCAGGTGGAATTTGTTCCTAGTAGGAAAGATCCATCTATTTAGAACCGGCAAAGCCACCCCCAGCACTGCTCCTGGCTGCTGCTGCAGCAGCAGTGCAGCTGTTGGGAATCTTCTCTGTCCCTCGTTCTTCCTCTCTCCTGTTCATCCTCACAGAAGGCCCAGCAGTGCCAGGTGCTGTATGCATTAAGGCTGGACAAAATGGCATGAGGTAGACACTCCTCATTGGTAGCATGGTCTGGTGACCCCTGTTTGAGTCATCTCTACCTCTGCACTCTCTGCAGAGGCACCAGGACCTATGTTGATCCCTTCCCAAAGCCCATGGCTGAGAAGCGTCCATCGGTGTCCTTTGCTCCTCTTTCCTGGGCTGAAAGAAGCTGAGATGTTTGCAGCAGAACATCCACATCTGCTGGGAAGAAATCTTAGATGGGAGAAGAACATCTCCTGTGGTGCCAGGCTGAGGGAGCTGGGGCTGGCAGCTGGCAGCAGAGCAGCCTGAGGACTGCCCTCAGTGCTGTGCTAGAGATGTGCAGGGCAGTGTGGGCAGGACGCAGCCAGGCTCTGTCCAGGGGTGGCCAAGGGCAGCAGAAGGGGCAGTGGGTGCCAGCTGGAGCAGAGGAGGTGCCAGGGCAAGAGGAGGGGAAGCTTTGTCCCTGGGAGGGTGCTGGAGCCTGGAGCAGGCTGCCCAGAGAGGCTGTGGAGTCTCCTGCTCTGGAGCCTTGCCAAGCCCCCCTGGCTGTGTTGTGTGTGCCCTGCCCTGGGTGCCCTGCCTTGGTAGGGCTTGGTCTGGCTGCTCTCTGGAGCTCCCTCCCAGCCTCTAACCTTGTGTTGTTCTGTGACTGTGTGATGTGCCCAGGGGTACAGATGGGACAAGCAAACTTCTGCAGCCCAGCAGCTCCTGTGTCTGCATCTCCACATCAGACCCAGTCAGCATCAGCCTCCTGTGCAGTGACAGCAGAGAAACAGACAGCTCCACTGTCTGGTGCCCACTGACCACATAGTGACATGGAAATGCTAAGAGGGATGAAGGGATCAGACACCTCAACCCACCACAAGTTCTTTTGACTTATCCTGACAGAGTCCCTTGTTGCAGGTGTGGTCTCTTTGCTGCTGTTCTGTGGGGAACCCAGCTGGTAGCTGGTGTAAATCCAGTGTTTCTCATCCTCCTTCCCAGTTATGAGCCTTCCAGGGAAGAGCTGGGAGAAAGGACTTGTGGGTGCTGGTGGGGGAGAAGCTGGGCAGGAGTCAGCAATGGGCACTGGCAGCACAGAGGGCCAAGGGCAGCCTGGGCTGCATCCAGAGCAGTGTGGGCAGAGCTTCAGAGAGGATATCCTACCCTTCTGCTCTGCTCTGGGGAGACCTCAGCTGCAGAGATGGGGCCAGCTGTGGGACTCCAGCACAGGTCCTCTGAACCTGCTGGAGAGGCTCCAGAGGAGACCACCAAAATGCTCAGAGGGTTGGAGCATCTCTGCTATGAGGACAGGCTAAGGGAGCTGGAGAAGGAGAAGAGAAGGCTCCAAGCAAACCTTAGGGCTGCCTGCTAGTGCCTGCAGGGGCTGTAAGCAGGATGCAGAGGGACTGTGCCCAAAGGGCTGCAGGGACAGGATGAGGGCAATGGTTTGGAATGAGAGCAGAGCAGATTGAGATTGGCTGTGAGGAACAAGTTCTGCAGCAGGAGGCTGCTGGAGCACTGCAGCAGGTTGCCAGGGAGGTGGTTGAGGCCCAGCCCTGGAGATACTGCAGGTGAGGCTGGACAGGGCTGTGGGCAGCCTGCTCTGGTGAAGGATGTCCCTGCTGAGTGCAGGGGTTGGACTGGGTGAGTTTTGGAGGTCTCAGACCATTCTGTGGTTCTACTGAAGCTATTCTGGATTTATTCATTTGGAACCCCCAATTTTTCCCTGAAATGCTCTGATTCTTGCCTTGCCTACCTAGCTCTGACCATGTCCCAGCTCAGGATGATGGCTTAGTGCCATCCCCAGAGCTGCATAGACAAAGCTTGGTACCTACCTCAGCTGCATGGCTTACCCCCCTGGCTCGTCCACATGGCTCACGGAGAAGAGAAGGTTCAGAGATGATGATGGAGATGCAGCAGCAGCTTCTCTCCTGTTTCTGCTCTGAGAAGAGAAGCTATGGCCAGCAGGGAGGGTGATGGCCTCCACTTTGCTCAGATGCTGTTTGCCATGGGGCTCACCTGCAAGAGTAGTCAACTCTTCAGCTGCAGCAGAGGCACCAGCAGGAACCATCTTCCCCTTCTCCTTGGTGCCAAGGCACAGCAGCAGAGGCAATGGTTCCAAGGTGCCCCAGGGCAGGCTCAGGCTGCAGCTCAGGAACTCTTTGTGGCCTGGAAGGGTTCTCAAAGCTTGGCCCAGGCTGCCCAGGGCAGTGCTGCAGTGCCCATCCCTGGAGGGCTTCCAGTAGCTGTGTCCCTGGTGCCGAGGGGGCAGGGCTCAGAGGTGCCCCTGCAGTGCTGGGGGCAGGGCTGGGCTGGATGAGCTGGCAGGGTTCTGGGCCCACCAGATGTGTTCTGTGACTACTGCTGCAGCAGCAGAGGCAGAGGTGTCCCTGCCTTGCCCCTGGAGCTGGAGGAGCTGTGCTGCAGTCGTCTCCCCACCTCACTCAGACAGCAGAGCAGCTGTGTTTTCATGCCATCTCTGGGGGCTCTTCTCTATCTGGCCCAATACTGTTGCAGAGAGGCACATTAGTGTGTTTACGGCACTCTGTTTGCTGGAGATGTTTCCCATTTAGGGGCTTTATTATGATATTTTATTTTATGGCTCTCTGCTTGATCTGTTCGTTTGCATTAACTTAATTCCAAGTTTCCATAACCTGATTAGGAGGAGCAAAGCTCACAAAGAAGGCACCAGCCACATGCTCTGTGGCAGGTGCATCGCCCAGCACCAGCTGGCTTTGCTCCTTCTGCCTCAGCCTCCTGCAGTCCTCATTGTGAAAGCTGCTGAGGCACCTTTGGGCAGCTGCACACTGAAAAGGGACACAAATGCAACCTGTGCTGGACTTCCAAGCCTGAGGATGAGGTCCTTGTCTTTAAGTGTGCTCTGTGCCTGTACCCAGCACCTCACAAAGTGCCTGTCCATGAGTGGCAGGGATAAGGAGATTTGGGATCTGAGTGGGTTAGAGGGGAGCAGGTGGGAAAGGCTCTGCCTGGCTGTGAGGGACAGAAAGGCTCTGCCTGGCTGTGAGGGACAGAGAGGCTCCTGCCTGTTTCTCTTTGGGAGGAAAATCACTTCTGTGCTCTGCAAGGTCATCCTGGAGTCCCACAGAGGCAGCAGGGCCCCTGGGGCTGCCGTACTGCTTTCTGCTCTGCTTGGCTTTGTGGGGCCACTATGAGCTTGTCCCATGAGCTTGTCTGGATGCTGTGCCTGAAGGGGAAGGTAAATGATTTATTTATTTATTTCCTTCCTTCCCTTTTTTATTTCCCCTGTAGAAGTCTTTGATGTCCACTGCAGATTCTGTTTCAGAAAAGCCTGAGGTGCTGACTGGCAGCAGCAGGGAGGGTTTGTGTTCCCCAGGGGCAGCAATGGCTCCAGGCTTGTTCAGCATCTTCCACAGTGACCTGGAGGAGGGGACAGGGAGGAGCCGCAGCAAGGGTGCTGATGGCACCAAACTGAGAAGAGTGCCTGACACCCCTTCAGGATCTGCTGCCATCCAGAGAGTCCTGGACAGGCTGGAGAGGTTTGCAGAGAGGAGGCCTCATGAATTTCAACCAGTGCAAGTGCAGGGTCCTGCTCTAAGGGAGGAACAACCTCCTGCAGCAGCAGCACAGGTAAGGGAAGCAGCTCTGTAGAGAAGGACCTGGCAGTGCTGGGGGACAAGTTCCTCCTGAGCCAGCAGTGTGCCCTCATGGCCAAGTCTGTCAATGGTTTCCTAAGGTGCATTCAGAAGAGTGTTGCCAGCAGGGCAAGGGAGGTTCTCCTCCCACTCTGCCCTAGGGAGGACATGGCTGTAGTACTGGCTCCAGTTCTGGGCTCCCCAGTTCCAGAGGGACAGGGAACTGCTGGAGAGAGTACAGGGCAAGCTGCTGAGAGCCCTGGGGTTGAGAGCCTGCAGAAGAGCAGCCCCAGAGGGGAGCTGAGCAATGCTCAGCAACAGCTGAAGGAGCTGTGGGGGGCAGAAGGCTGGGGCCAGACTCTGCTCAGTGGTGCCCAGGGACAGGACAAGGGGCAGAGGGCACAGACTGGCACCCAGGAGGTTCCATGTGAAGAGGAGGAGAAAGTTGTTTGTTGTGAGGGTGCAGGAGGCCTGGAGCAGGCTGCCCAGAGAGGTTGTGGAGTGTCCTTGTGTGGAGAGCTTACAACCCCACCCTGGGCACTGTGCTGCAGGGCAAGCTGCTGTGGGTGCCCTGCTGGAGCAGGGCTTGGGCTGGGAGAGCTCCAGAGGTCCTTTCCAAGCCTACCACACTGGGATGCTGGATTAGGGGTGGCTGTGATCCTGCTCCTTCTGCTGTTTCTGCTTATTCTTTATGTGTTTGCTTAGGGAAAGAAGGGTCTGGAATGAGTGTCCTTGGCTCACCTCAGTGGTTATCCACTGCTCCCTGAGTGCCAGCAGAGAGGAAGGTGTTTGCATCTCTTATTAGCACATCTACTGTGTTAGTTTGAAGCTTGCTAGAATGTTTTGGTGAGATGAACTAGATTACAGGCTGGGAAAGGAAAACAATGGCGATGTCTACTTCTCTGATAGGCTTGCTGAGAGGTATAAACATAAAAATCAAAACGTAGATAACTCACTTCTGCTGGGGAGCTGGCTGAGCTGCACCTCTAACCTCACCCCTTTCTGCCCTTTCTTTGACTAATCCACTTTGCTTCCTAACCCCTGGCCAAGCCTTCATTCTTCCTTGGGACTGGGGCAAGGCTGAGAGGGGTAGGGGGAAGGTGAAGGGGCAGTTGGGAGCCCCTGCTGGGGACTCAGGTTTCTGGGAGGGCTGTTGTGCTTCTGTATTACCTTTTACCTTGTATATTTCGGTCTATAGCTGTATATACTGTAACTATCTGCCTGTACATTGTGCCAGCTGTAAATGTAAGCTTCATTCAATTTCCAGAGCTGGCTGAGTCTAGTCTGGGTGATTTCCAAAGTGGGGGGGGCAGGGAACACCTAAACCATCACATCTACCTTCAGCAACATTGCCTCCCATAACTGGCCACGGGCAGGTAAAGGGCTCCATAATTCTGCTTCCCACTCCTGCCAGCACCTGGTGAACTGCAGGCAGGATTCCTCTGCAGCCAGGAAATAACTTTGCCCTCGAGTGAGGGCTGCCAGCTGCTATGCTCCACACTGAATGTGCAGCAGAGTGCTGGAGGAAATTGAGCCATCAGGGCTTTGTCTGGCCCTGGGAAAGGCTGACCCAGAGCCCAGCAGTCCCACGGCTCTCTGCTGCCACAGCAGGAGCTGCAGCTTCCCCTGCGAGCCTCCAGGGATGATCTATGCCAGGGCCAGCTGACTCAGGACTTCATTTCCCTTCTGTTGAGGAATTTCATTGGGGTGCAGATGCCCACAGCAGGAGCTGTAGGATGGAGTTTCTGTAGGCTCAGAAGCCTCTCTAATCCACACCACTGCCCAGCAGAGTTTGGCAGCAGCAGAACTTGCTGAATGAGAACTGGGTTTGCTTTGTCACAGCTTTCTGAGCTCCAGGACCTTGTGTGTCTGCTCTGCACCCCAGGAAGCAGCTGTCTGGCAGAACTACCATTGGCTCTCACCAAGAAGACCCAGAGTGGAAGCTGTGGTTAATTTTGGATGCAGAGAGGCCTCCAAAGCCATGTGGTTCACCAAGTTCAGGTGCAGGAGCACTCTGGACTGCCCAGGCATGGGCAGATGGGCAATACAAAGCTGCTGCACCATACTGCAGCAGATACACAGAGTGAGTCTGGCCCAGTGCTGACCTGCAGGGATGCTGGCAATTGGAGAAACATCCTGGGGAGTGCCTCTGCCATTTGCCGTCTTCTGCCAGGAGCTGCTGGAATGGCGGTGCAGTGAGATCCTGCAGCCTGTGCAACAGGAGCTGGCATGCAGGGCAAGGTGTGGGAGTCTGCATCCTTGGGGATCCTACAGCACAGACCGGGCAAGACCCTGACTAACCTAATGTGCCTTTGAAGGTGACCTTGCTCTGAGTGGGGGTTGGAGCAGGCAACCTCCAATGGCCCCTTCAACACAAAGAGTTCAAGGCAAAGCTCAGCAAGGTGTCTGCTGCAGCAGCAGACAGGGAAGCCTGCCTGTGGACTCTGTGAAATTACCAACCTGCATCTGTGGAGGTGAGGAGAAGGACTTGAAAATAGAGGTGGGATGAGGAGAAGCTCATGAAGTTCAACAAGAGCAAGTGCAAGGTCTTGCACCTGGGTCAGGGCAACTCTCAGTATCAGTGCAGGCTGGGGTGAGGAGATGGAGAGCAGCCCTGAGGAGAGGGACTTGGGGGTGCTGGTGGGGGAGAAGCTGGGCAGGAGCCAGCAGTGGGCACTGGCAGCACAGGAGGCCAAGGGCAGCCTGGGCTGCATCCAGAGCAGTGTGGGCAGAGCTGCAGAGAGGAGCTCCTGCCCCTCTGCTCTGCTCTGGGGAGACCTCAGCTGCAGGGCTGGGGCCAGCTGTGGGATCCCAACACAGGAGAGACCTGAACCTGCTGGAGAGGCTCCAGAGGAGGCCACAGAGATGCTCAGAGGGCTGGAGGCACTCTGTGCCTCTGTAAAAGCACCATGAGAAGAGAGAAGCCTTCACTGCAGTGCTGCTGCCTGCCTGAAGAGGATGGAGCTGGTCAAGGCAGCCTTGGAGTCCAGCTCAGATCATGTCTTTCCTCATCATCCAACAGGGCCAAAGGATCATCCCTGCTGCACATTCCTCTGAACCGTGGTGCTGCATGTCCTGTCCCAAATCTCATCTTCCTTTTGGTTGTTCAAATCCCCATTAATTGCAGAGACATCTGCTTTCAGCCAAGGATTAGCAAACAAGTGTCCAAGCCAGCTTGCTTGGTGCCAGCAGCAGCTGCTGGCCAAAGAAGAGATCCCAAGTTCCTCCCTCAGCTTCTCTGTTGGACAGCCTGAGAACATCATCAGGCCTCTCTCCTCAGCAAGCAACTGATGCCAGTCAGTTTTTTCATCCTGGGTATGCACAGCAGACTCCAAGTGTGCCCTTCTTCACCACCTCAGACATCAGTGCTCTGCCTTTCTTAGCAGGCATGGCACATCCTCTGTGCTGAGGCAGTACTTGGGTGGACTTCAAGCCTTGTTGGAACATCCTGAAGTCCTGCTGAGAGCCAGAGCAGAGCTGGTTCTGCTCACTGCTGTCCCTGCCCAGCTCAGGCTCTGCTCACTGAGGCACTTCTGAGGCTCAGGGAAGCCTGACACAGCCAGGGGCTGCTGCTGGCAGGGAGAAGCTGATGGGCACAGATCCTGCCAAGGGCTGGGCTGCAGAAAGCCTCTGCCTGACACTTGCTGCTGGGCACACCAAGGGCACTGCCACAGCTTGTGACACACCTTGAGGGGCAGGAAAGCAGAGAGGACACCTGCAGGAAGGAGCAGACAGCAACTGCCCACCAAGGGATTGCAGCCTCAGGAGCAAGCTGAGGGATCCCCAGGGCCAAGCCTCTTCTTCCCTGGCCAATGTCCCAGCAGGACTCTGTCCCTGCTGCCTTCCAGCCCCATCCCTGTGCTCCTGGATCCACTTCCAGAATCCAGCTCCTGAATCTGGCTCCCATTTGCTGCTAAGCCCAGTCAGGGACCTGCCCAGTGCCTGCCCCCAGCAGCAGTGGTGCCAGTGGAGCCATCAGGGCTTGGGTTCCACACTGCTTTGTGTCTCTGTGTCTCTGTCCCATGCCATTGCTCTTCTCTCCTGCCCAGCTGGGTTAGTTTCTTTCCCACCCCACCAGTCTCTGTCCCTTCATCCCTTCCTCTTCCCTTTGGGAAGCAGAGGGGTTCCTGGGCCCAGGGAGAAGGCTCAGCCACCGCTGCGCAGAGAGAGCCCTCTCGCACTGCTTGTGGCGTTTGTGTCCTTGTTCTCATCGGCCCCAGCAAGGCAGTGAGTGCACAGACATGGCCAGCAGGCATGGCCACACTTTCCTCCTCACAGCCCATAAGCTAATTCCTCTCATTAAAATATTCCAGTGAGCCTCAAACCAGCACACTGCAGGGGGAGCCTCTGGCACCTGGCTGATGGCCAACCCAGCCCTGGCCTGTGACAGTTGTCCAAGTCTGCCAGGAGACAAGCCCCAAACATTTCTTCTCTTGCCAGAAGAGATTACTGAAGTGCTGCAAAGCAAAACTTTCTGGGAGAAGCTGTGTTCTGCAGAAATATTTCTGAGGGAACTTTAAACAGCCCCCAAATTGTGTATCTGTAGACTTTTATCTGCCTGGTTTATCCCAGCTTGCTGTGTTGTAACAAAACAGCAATTTTTTACCTATACACATCTTACTTTCAAGCAGAAAATAGGATTTTTCACCATTTTGTGCAACAATCATGATAAAATTGATGTAAAAATAAGGTGGGAGGATGTGATGAGAACAGCAATGAGCTCAGCTCTGAACCTTGCAAATGGAAGCAGAGCGATCCCTGCACATTTCCTGGCTGTTTGATGTTTGGTGGTTATCAGAAAGTGAGGGCAGGTGGGCCCAGGGGCACAAATTCAGGCTATTAATGGCTGAGCTGCTGAGCTGGGCTGTATGCTCCAGGGGCTGTGAGCTGGGAGTGCTGCTGGGCTGTGTGCACCAGCAGCAGCATGAAAAGCAAAGACCACTCAGTTCTGGTGCCCTGGTGGTCAGTGCCAGCCCTCTGTGGTCACCTGGGTTACTCAAACAGGGCACTTCCCAGAAAAGCAGTGAAACTCTCCTCTCCTCCTTGAACAGAAGGCTTCGTGGAGAACATCCTGAGGAAAATCTGGGCAGCACTGTGTCCTCCTCAGACACGGAGGGTGGCTGGAGGTTGCCACCAGTAGTGTTTCTCACTGCAGAGGTCAGGCTTCAGTGAAGCTCTGCTGCAGAGCCAGGCACAAAGCCCCAGGCTGCGGCCACTGTCTTCTTCCCCACTCCATAGACATCTCCTGGCTGCTAATTTCTTTTGGCACATTTCAAGTATTTGGGGAACTCTCCATTTGTGGTGACCAACTGAATCCTGGCAGCAAGGCTTGCCAGGGGCTGGAGCATTTGCCTGAAGACTCTGCTGCGTTGGGCTTGGAGTTTTCTACCACAATCCTCACATCTGCTGTTGCCACTGCAGAGCATCTCTTTTGCACTGCCACAGTGGTGGGGTTGGAAGGCACTTCTGGAGCTCACCCAGCCCAAGCCCCTGCTCTAGCAGAGCATCCACAGCAGCTTGCCCAGCAGCACAAGGACACTCCACAACCTCTCTGAGCAGCCTGCTCCAGGCCTCCAGCACCCTCATAACAAACAACTTTATCCTCCTCTTCCCATGGAGCCTCCTGGGTGCCAGTCTGTGTCCTTTGCCCCTTGTCCTGTCCCTGGGCACCACTGAGCAGAGTCTAGCCCCAGCCTTCTGCCCCCCACAGCTCCTTTAGCTGTTGCTGAGCATTGCTCAGCTCCCCTCTGGGGCTGCTCTTCTGCAGGCTCTCAACCCCAGGGCTCTCAGCCTTTGCTCCTCACAGAGCTGCTCCAGGCCCCTCAGCAGCTCTGCAGCCTCTGCTGAGCAGTGTTCATGCCTTCCTAAGCTGCTACTGTATCCCACTTAGTGAAGACAATCCCGATTTTCCATCATAGCCCTGCAACAGCAGCAGCCTTGCTTGGTGGCTCCTTGTCTGAGCTTGTTTCCCGGCCCCCGCGTGGCTGTCTCTGCTGGCTCACGGATTGTACACCTTGGGTACATTTCTCCATAGCCTCATTACCGAGTCTCTTGCACTGGTAGAGCAAGGCTTCTGCCTTCAACTCTACAAGAACATCTGACATTCCCATGGGTGGTGCTTAATGAAAGACTTTGTAGCTTAATTTAGTGCCAACAGTATTTGTCTTAAGGTCTTGAAGGCAGAAGGATCAAATCCAGGAGGAGTTCTGGTTTTATTAAAAAACAAGGCTGGTTTCCTACTCTCTGTGTGTCAAATGGATCACAACAGGAGCACTTAATTACCTTTAGCTACCCTTCTCCTGCCTTCTTAGCATTATTTAAATTGCTGGTGCTCAGGATGCAAGCCTCCATCTTCAGCAGGTGCTTGATCTTCCAACCCTTATGTGTACTGAGAAGCTGAAATCAGCGTCACTGGAAGGGCTCTGGCACCATCACTGATCAGCTGCCTGCTGGTGCAGGGGTAGCCCTGGAGAGCTACACATCCTGCTCTTCACTGCTGGCAGACAGGATGCCAGCAGAGATGCAAAATGCAGAAACACAGAAGCATTCAGGTTGGAAAAGCCCCTTGGGATCAGCAAGTCCAGCCCAGAACCCCACTCTACAAGGTTCACCCTAAACAGTATCTCCAAGCACCACATCCAAAACAGCTTTAAAACATCCGGGGTTGGTGATTCAACCACCTCCATGGGCAGCCTGTGCCAGTGCCTGACTACCCTGCTACTCCTGGCACAGGCTCCCCAGAGAGGCTGTGGAGTCTCCTTCTATGGAAACTTTCAAGGCCTGTCTGGATGTTCCTCTGTGATCTCTGCTAGATTGTGTGGTCCTGCTCTGGCAGACAGGTTGGACTCAATGACCTCCTTGGGTCCCTTCCAACCCCTAATATCCTGTGACCTTGTGATCCTGTGACCCTGTGATCCTGTGACCCTATGACCCTGTGATCTGGTTGTGGCAAGTTTTTGCTAATGTCCAGCCTAAACAGAACTTGGCATCCTTTGGGTGACATCCTGCAGATTTGCCTGCAGAGGACAGTCCTGCCTGCCCCTTCCACTTTGGGCTGGAGGCTCCAAAGTCCCGATGAGGTTTGCAGTTGCACCCACAGGTGGTGCATTGCCTGCCCGGAGAGAAGTCAGCTGCCTCCTGCGACGCTGCTCTGCCTCCTGCCAAGGAGGTCTCAGCCTGGAGCATCCTCCTGAGGACTATGATGCACGACCTCGGGTGCTTACCGACTGGGGCTCTGCGGAGTCCCCATGACGGGAGTGGGGGGCTGAGTGATCACGGAGGGCTGTGGCGTAAGGAGGCAGCTGGAGGTGTTCCCTCGGACTCCCTCGCCGGCTCCGCTGTGGCTCAGGCACACTGAAGGGACGCGCAGAGAAGCTGCCAGTGGCAGCAACAGGTCTGCAGAGGCAGGAGCAAGCAGCAGGCTTAATTAGCAGCCACAGAATCCCAGAGTCATTAAAGGGGGATGAAGCTAATTCTCTGGTTCCTCTGAGCTGAACGCAGCCTGCCAGGCCCCGTCCGGCTCTTGGCATCTCCTCCTGAAAGCAGCCAGAGTCAGCAAGAGCCAGAGCTGGTGATGAGAAATGAATGTCTCCTCCAAGTGCTCCCCACACAGCCATCAGACACAGGGCCTAGAGGTGTTATTGACCCGAGGGAAGGAGAGATGATTTGTGGGGGATCAGTAAAATCGATGAGCCACAAATCATTCCAGACCCAGCACCCTCTGCAGATGGCTCTGGCCAGCGCTGACACCCCACGGTGAGAAGCACTTCTGGATGTGTCCCTGAGGATTTCCAGGTGCAGACTGGCCTGCAGCAGAGGGTCTGGAGGGGTGATATTGAGCAGATGGATTTATTGGAGTCACACAAGGCTTCGGATAGAGGAATTTTCCTCTAGGAGAAGGACATTTTGCAAAGTGTTGTTCATGAATTCCAGACCCAGCCCTTAGCTTTGCCTCCTGTCTTGACCCTAAGGTGCATAAATCCTCCAGCTGTTGCTGGGTGTCTGAGCCAGTCAGCATCCAGACTTCATCTGACTTTGCAGGAGAATTTTGCAGCCTCATTCTCAGCCTCCAGCAGCTTCCTTCCCATTGGAGCTGCTGCAGCTCTTTGTAGGCTAGAGAGAGTCACCAACTGTCCTGCACAAACTGTTCTTAGCTCCTGTCTGTGTCCAAACGTCAACCTCCAGAAAGATCTCCTCATGGCATGTACAGAAATGCTTCAAACTGAAGAGTTCTCATGAAGCAAGGAGCAGCTTGTGTGATCTCAAAATACTGCCATGGCATCGCCAACTCCTCATTCTAATCCACTCAGGATTCACAAGCTCATAAAATCATGGAACAGTTGGGGTTGGAAGGGACCTGTAAAAGTCATCCAGTCCAACCCCCCACAGAGACATCTGTAGCTAGAGCAGGTTGCATGAAGCCCTCAGTCTAACCTGACCTGCAGTGGTGCCAGCCATGGGGGCTCTCCCACCTCTCTGGGCAAACCTAGGCCAGGTTCTCCCCACCCTCAGTTCTCCTTTCTCCACTCTGAATCTGTCTCTTTTAGTTGAAACTCTCCTCCCTTGCCCTGACATCACAGGCCCTGCTCAAAACTCTCCCCAGCTCGCTGCTCAGCCTCTTCCATCACTGCAAGGCCACCAGAAGGTGCCCCTGGAGCCTTCTCCTCTCCAGGTTGCACACCCCCAATTCTCCCAGCCTGGTGTCCCAGCAGAGCCCTCCCAGCCCTGCCAGCACTGCTGTGGCCTCCTCTGGCCCTCTGCAGTAGGTCCCTGTCTGTGCTGTCCTTAGGGTTCCAAATCTCTCTCCTCAGAGGTGACCTCCAGCCCTTCACCAGCCTGTATTGACACCTAAGATTGTCCCAACCCAAGTGCAGGACCTTCCACTTGGCCTGCTTGAACCCCATGAGTTTCTCAGGCTCATTGCTCAAGCTTGTCCAGGTTCATTTGGAAGGCTCCATCCCGCAGGTGTGTCAGCTGCACCACCTGGGCTTGGTGTCATCTGCAAGCTTGCTGAGGGTGCACTTGATCCTGCTGTCTCATTGATGAAGGTAGTGCCCAGCACTGGTGCCAGTACAGGTCCCAGAGGTACACCAGCCCTTGCCCTGTCACAACCTGCCTGCCACTGACAGCAGCTTTCTTTGCTCTGATCCCTCAGGCATGGCCCCGATGGCTCTAGAAGCTTTCGGAGTGAAGAAGCAGGGTTAATTCCTCCCACATTTTAAGATGTCCTGATGTAAGATGTAATCTCCTGCCAGCAGCACCTCTCACAAGCTCCACTTTGCTGCAGTGCCCAGTTGCCAAGCCCCGCTTTGATCTACAGCTCCTCCACTCAGTGCTGGTGGCAGAGGCTCTCTGTAAGGGTGGCAGGAATGTTTCATCTACCAGCACAAACAGCTCTACTGAAAAGAAAGGAAAGATTAGAAGTACGACAATGAGAAAACGCAGGTCCTCTTTCCCTAACTGACTTCCCAAATGAATCATCTGCTGAGCTGCCAGGATGTGAATTCCAGTGTGCCTGGGCTGTGCCTGCCGAGTGTGCAGCTCTGGGGCATTCACAGCTGCTGTCTGAAGCCTTGGTGCTGTGATGGGGCAGCAGCAGGTTCCTGTCCCCGTGCTGCAGCCAGAGTGAGTGCAGAGCAGTCTGCAGCAGTGCTGCTGCCTTCAGCCCAGCCACCCCTGCAGCACACATGGGTTGTCTTTTGGGGCTTCTCTTTTTCGACAATCAAAGTACTTCATTTTTGTAAGCTCCGCTCTGAAAGAGCTCTTTAAGGCCCTCTGATAAAGCAAGTGAGGTCTTGCAGCAAGGAGTCCTGCTGGCTTGAGTCACTGTGGACCCTTCCAGGAAGTCAATGCACCCAATACAGCTGCACTTATTTCAGGACCAAAATCTCCAGGCTCTGCTGAGGTTTGTCCAGAATTCCTTACATCAAGTCCTGCTGTGGGCCTTGTCAGAGGGACTTTAACTGAGATGTGCCCCAGGGCATACTGGGCAGTGCCCACCAGAGGAGAATGTTTATACTGGCTCTTTGCTGGGTGAAATTGAACCTGCTCATGTCTTGTAAACATTAACGTTGGCCACTGCCCCTTCGTGTCTGGTCCTTGGCTGGCTCATTGAAGTCTGCTGCAACTCCCAACAGTTGATACAGATGAATAGGAAAACTCAACAGCTAAGACTCTGAGAGCCCTGGGTCTGGTTGGCCAGGAGAGGAGAAGGCTGAGAGGGGACCTGAGCAGTGACTGTCACTAGTTGAGGGATGGGGAGCAGGAAGAAAGGCACAGGGACAAATTCTGCTCACTAGTGCCCTGGCACAGGACAAGGGCACTGGGTGCAAACTGCAGCACAGGAAGCTGCAGCTCAAGGGGAGGAAGAAATTCTTGGCTGGAAGGGTCCCAGAGGCCTGGCACAGGCTGCCCAGAGAGGTTGTGGAGTCTCCTTCTGGATGTGTTCCTGTGCCACCTGTGCTGGGTTCTCTGGTCTGGTCCCGCTCTGGCAGGGGTGGTGTAAAGTTTTGGGAGTTCCCTGCACCCCTACTCTTATGAAATCACCTGAACTAGACTCAGCTGAGCTGGAAGTTAAGGAATGAAGATTATATTCACAGCTCAGCACAATATACAAGCAGATAATCACAATATCTACAGCTGTAGACAGAAAAAGGTAAGTTAAAGGTAATACAGAAACACAGCAGAGTCCCCAGGAGGGGCATCCAACCACCCTTCCACCTTCTTTCCTTGCCTCTACCTTACCCCAGAGTCTGCCTTATGTGCAAGGTGAGTTGGGAGGATTGGCCAGGGGAGTTAGAAAGCAGAAGGATGAGTTACACAGAAACAGCACAGGGAGACAGCAACACACACTCTGACAGACAGACAGACAGACAGACAGACAGACAGACAGACAGACACACTCTGTCTTCTCTATGTTTGTGTTCTTGTTTTTCCACCTCTCAGCAAGTCTATGAGTGCAGCAGCCAGCACCACTGTTTCCTTTTCACAGCCTATCATCTAATTTCTCTCACTAAAATACTCCAATTTGTCTCAAACCAGCACAGGTGCACTGGAAGCTCTCCAGAGTCCCTTCCAACTCCTCACATCCTCTGATCTGTGAATCTGTGCAGTGCTAGACACAGCACTGGACACACACAGGGGATCTCCTCCAGACCTGTGCAGCTGAATATAAGTTTTGCAGGGTTAATAAGTAGTTCACTGCTCTACATTCCTGCTCTTTCCTGTACTGCATTCAGCTGCTCTCACCCACCCATGGCAGTGGCTTTTAGTGGTGGGCTTGGGAGCCTCTCCCTCTTGGTTGCATTTTTCCTCTCCATGACTGTGCTCTTGGCTGTTTGTCCCTGTTCTTCTGCTCACGCCTGCAGGAACATCTGCTCTGTCCCCAGCTTGTTCCTAGTTATCTATACATTGTCTCACATAAGCATTCCACAGATACTGCTTCGTCTAAACATGACACTCTGGTCTGACAGCTCTCTTCCTGCATGCTAAGCAAGCCTCCAGCTTCTCAATATGAAGTCTGAGATTCATCTCTGCCCTCCTTTCAGTTCACAATTCAGGAGCACATTTGAGTGCTGTGTCCAGCTCTGGAGCCCTCAGCAGAGGAGGGACCCGGACCTGATGGAGAGGGTCCAGAGGAGGCCACGAAAATACTCAGGGGATTGGAGCAGCTCTACTATGAGCACAGGCTGAAGGAGCTGGGGGTGTTCAGCCTGGAGAAGAGAAGATCTAATAGTAGCTTGCCAGTAGCTGAAGGGGCCTACATGAAGGATGAAGAGAGACAGGCCGAGGGCAATGGTTTGGAATGAGAGCAGAGCAGGTTGCGAGTGGATGTGAGGAACAAGTTCTGCAGCAGGAGGCTGCTGGAGCACTGCAGCAGGTTGCCAGGGAGGTGGTTGAGGCCCATGCCTGGAGATATTGCAGGTGAGGCTGGACAGGGCTATGGGCAGCCTGTTCCAGTGGAGGATGTCCCTGCTGAGTGCAGGGGTTGGGCTGGGTGAGCCCTGGAAGTCTCTTCCAATCCAGACTATTCTGTGACCTCCACAGCCAAGGCAATGTCCATTTTTGCCTACCAAGCCTCACCTTCCCAAAACAGCCCTGCCCTGGGGGGGGGCTCTTTCCAGCTGGAGGAATGACTTTATGGCTGCAGCTACCTGGACTGAAGCCTACCACAAGCTTTAGCCTGTGTCCCTGTCCATCTGCCAGAGAGCTGGAGTGGAGAAGTCCTGTGCTACACCTTGCATATTGATCCAGAGCTCAGCCAGGTGGGTAGATGAATGTGGAGCAGCTCCTCTGCTGCTCATGCTGAGCTTGGGAGAGTGCTACCAAGCTTCTGGAGACCCCTGCATGGAGGGGCCTGGTGGCACTCTCACAAGCTCCCTGAAGGTCTCCGAAGGAAATGACAGCATTGCCTGAGAGCTGCATTCGTCAGCAGAAGGGAGCAGTGATGCTTATTGACACCAATTGGACAAATAAACAGGGCAATAAATTTGGAATTATTGCTGAGAATGACTTGGAAGGGCTGGATATTGGATTTTTAACCTGCTTTTATTGGCTTGCTTTCTGCAGAGGCATCTCTTTTGTGTTGTTGTTGTGATAGACAGATATGGAATGATTCCAAAATGTATCTTGGGCAAGAACAAAAGAGGGAAATAAAAGAAAGGAAAAGAAAGAGGAAAGAAAAAGAAGGAAAAAACAGGAAAAAAAGGAAAACAAGGAAAAGGAAAGAAGGAAAACAATAGAAAAAAAAAAGAAAAATCAGGAAAAAGAAGGGAAAAAGAAAAAAGAAGGAAAAATATGAAAAAAGAGAATGAAAAAGAAGGGAAAATGAAAGAAAAAAGAAACAAAAAAGAGAGGAAAAATCAAGAAAAAAAGAAGGAAAAAAAAGGAGGAAAAGATTGAAGAAAAAAATAAAAGAAAAAATGCAAAAAAAGGGGAAAAAAAGAAAAAAGAAGGAAGAAAATAAAAAAAAGAAAAAAGGAAAAAGGAAGAAAAAAAGGAAAAAAGAAAAAAGAAGGTAAGAAGAAAAACAAAGAAAGAAAAAAGGGGAAAAATAAGGGGGGAGAAGAAGGGAAAAAGAGAAAGGAAAAAAAGAAAGAAAAAAGGCAGGAAAGAAGGAAAAAAAGAAAGAAAAATGGGAAAAATAAGGGGGGAAAAGGAAGGGAAAAATAGAAAGGGAAAAAATAAAGAAAATAAAAGAAGGAAAGAAGAAATAAAAAGGAGGGTAAAAAATGTAAAAATTGCTGCCAGGCCTTAACTGTGAGATGAACTAAGGCAAAGTCCCTGAGCTACAGATGGAATTACTCTGAGCCAGCGTGGGAGGAGGGTGGCCTGGGAAGGAGCCTGGCGGATGAAATGCCTCAGCGGTTCCTGTGGCACAGCTTCCCCCTCACCCTTTCTGAGCACAGCCACTCAAGGGCTGGGCAATGGAATCGCCGGAGGTCTCCTGGACGTCCCTAAGAGGCCCTGGGGGATGGGGGAAGCGATGCAGGCAGGTTTGACTCTGCGGAACCAAGGCTCCGTTAAACCCTGCCCCCAGGGCTGCACTTCCCCCGGGGACACGGGCAGGTCCTTTCGGGTTCTCTCCATTCGTAGCCATTCTCATGTCTGCTTTTTTCTGTTGTTTTCACTCTTACGATCCCAAGGGCTCTGAGGCTGTTTCCCAGGGAGTGAGCTTGCTCCAGCCCTTGATGGTGCTCCAGCTCTGAGAGGCTCTGAAGGAAGAGCTGTCCCTGCTCTCTGCTAGCTGCCACCTGTCCTTCTCCAAGGCTTTGGCTGAACTTTGCAACAAGGGCACAGCCACCACCGCAGGGCCAAGGCAGCCAACGTGATCCCCTCAGGTTTCAAATCAAAGCTCCTGTAAGATCAGTGTGGCCATGTTCTCTTTGCTTCTCCTTTCCTCTGCCACCTCTCTGGGACTGGCCAGATTTGATGGCCACCTCCCAACAGGGCAGATGAGGAATCTCCCTGCCCCACTCTTTCAAGGCTATAGCAGGGAGAGACGTGAGGGCACTGAGAGCTCCAAAGCTGCTGAGGGGTCTGGAGGAGCTCTGTGAGGAGGAAAGCCTGAGAGCCCTGGGGCTGAGAGCCTGCAGAAGTGCAGCCCCAGAGTGGAGATGAGCAATGGTGATGGCCTCTACGTTGCTTAGATGCTGCTTGCCATGGGGCTCACCTGCAAGGAGTCAACTCTTCACCTGCAGCAGAGGCATCAGCAGGAACCACCTTCCCCTTCTCCTTGATGACAAGGGACAGCATCAATGGCAATGGTTCCAAGCTGCCCCAGGGCAGGCTCAGGCTGCATCTCAGGAACTCTTTCTGCCCTGGAAGGGTTATCAGAGCTGGGCCCAGGCTGCCCAGGGCAGTGCTGCAGTGCCCATCCCTAGAGGGGTTGCAGCAGCTGTGTCTTTGGTGCTGAGGGGCAGGGTTCAGAGGTGCCCCTGCAGTGCTGGGGGCAGGGCTGGGCTGACTGAGATGGGAGGGCTCTGGGTTGCCCTTGGAGAGCTCTCTGGCTCCTGTGATTCTGCCCCACCTCTTCTGGGGTAATACATCAAGGAATTTAATATTATTTGGAAAGCTGATCACAGGAATATGCTTCCCATCCCCTGGGCACCATTGCAGTCACACAGTGCCATTAGCTTTCTTGTCCACAGGCCCCTGCCAAGTGCTTGCCTGTCCCACTGCTCCAACATATTTCAAACTCTCTTCAGCTTTATGGTTTCCTTTTTATTGATGTCTCCCTCTGCTCCTCCCCTCCTTCTTCCCCACATCTGCAGCCTTGCAGCAAAGCTGGAGCACATCACCTCCCAGAGGCACCTCAGAAGTTGGAGCAGCTTCTACTCTGCCACAGGCCTGCCAATGAGGAGCTTGATGGGGTCTCTGCCTCCCAGTTAGGGGTGGGATCCGAGTTCCCAGGTTATCAGCATGACACAAGAGCAGATTTGTTTTCAAGGCTGTGTATTGAAATTCCTCCTGGCCGAGCGCAGCTGAATGTTCTGCGGTTCAAAAGTTGCCTTGTAGTTTCTGTTTGAATAAAGAATGGCACTGGAGACTGGGAGGCTTCTGCTGTTCTTGGGCTCCTGGCTCTAACGAGGACACAGGGAATTTCCATTTCAAGGCTTTGGAAGACTAAAAGTCCCACCAAGCATGCAGATTATTGACTAAAGCAGGACCTCCTGACAAATAACACACTCCAAAGTACACACAGCTCCTTCTGCGCAGGTGAGAGAATAAACAGCACATGACTATTCATCATGCTGCTTACTACCTTCCTGGATGGGAACCAAACGCCCTTCTGCTGATCAGAAGAAGCCATTTAGAAGGAAAATTAATAAAAGCTGAGAATGCAAATGCAGGTTTCCAACACTGCTGAGCAGCTCTGCTTTCAGAGCCAGGTACCAGGAGCTGAGCCATTCTGTAGGCAGAGCAGCTCTCCAGGCCACGCTGCAGGGTGGCAGCAGATGGTTCCACACTTTGTGTTTGAAGGGTTATGGAGAAAGCAGAAAAGGGCAATGGATAAAGTAGGAAAGGGAAATGAGAAGCTGGAGGGAAAAGCCTTCAACCACAGGAGGACTGGACTAATAGGTTGGGCTGGATGATCTTGGAGGTCTCTTCCAACCAGGCTGATTCTATTCTATTCCCTTCTATAGCCAGGTGGGGGTTGGTCTCTTCTCCCAGACAACCAGCAACAGAACAAGGGGACACAGCCTCAAGCTGTGCCAGGGGAAGTATAGGCTGGATGTTAGGAGGAAGTTCTTGCCAGAGAGAGTGATTTGCATTGGAATAGACTGCCCGGGGAGGTGGTGGAGTCACCATCCCTGGGGGTGTTCAGGAGAAGACTGGATGAGGCACTTAGTGCCATGGTCTGGTTGACTGGATAGGGCTGGGTGATAGGATGGACTGGATGAGCTTGGAGGTCTCTTCCAACCTGGTTGATTCTATTCTGTTCTGTTCTATTCTATTCTATTCTACTCTATTCTATTCCACTTCTATTCCATTCCACTCCTATTCCATTCCACTCCATTCTATTCCATTCCATTCCATTCCATTCCATTCCATTCCATTCCATTCCATTTCTATTCTATTCTATTCTATTCTATTC
Source organism: Tricholaema leucomelas (assembly GCA_013400475.1). Lineage (NCBI taxonomy): Eukaryota > Metazoa > Chordata > Aves > Piciformes > Lybiidae > Tricholaema lacrymosa > Tricholaema leucomelas. The sequence continues at coordinate 51,136 of WAAF01001750.1, forward strand.
TACTCTATTCCATTCAATTCCTATTCTATTCTATTCCATTCCATTCCACTTCTATTCTATTCTTATTCTATTCCTATTTGATTCCACTTCTATTCCATTCTATTCTGTTCCTATTCTATCCTAAGCTTCTGAGAGCTGCTGAGCAGCACAACCCCTGCACACCTCACACCTCAGCAAAGGCACCCAGGGGAGAAACTATTGAGCTTTGGCAGCTTTGGAGACTCACAGAATGGGTTGGTTTGGAAGGGACCTCAAAGCTCATCCAGCTCCAACCCCCTGCCGTGGGCAGGGATACCTCCCACCAGCACAGGCTGCTCAAGGCTTCATCCATCCTGGTCCTGAACACCTCCAGGGAGGCTGTGGAGCACAGAAGCACCCAGTGTGTTCTCCACAACCTCCCTGGGAAACCTGTGCCAGTGTCTCATCACCCTCACTCTCAAGAATCCCTTCTTCATCTCCAATCCATTGTCCCTCTTCCTTTCACTCCCAGCCCTTGTCAAAAGCCCCTCCTCAGCTCTCCATACTGGTCCCCCCAAGTATGGAGTTTTATTTTGCTTAGTGAGCAAAGCCTCTCCTTTCAGGATTGGTTTCTGAGGAAATGAATTCTCTGTGCATGGGATTTCTGTCCATTCCCTGCCTTGTAGCTTCATGCACTGGAGCGTGCATGGGACAACTGGGCAAGGGAAGCAGAGTTCTCTACAGGAGGCGGCTCAAGGAAAACCCAGAGGAGGTTTTTTTCTGTGCACAAAGTTCAGCCTTACCTGTGTCCACCTGCTAAGGCACCCAGCCACAGCCTGTGCTGGTGCTGCCAAACAGGCAGAAGAGGAGGGAAGAAAATACAGGGAAACAGTGGGAAGTCAGGAGAACTGCAGGTGGAAGAGTCAGGGCTATGTGGGTCACAAATCAGGAAGTAATCAGGTGATAAATTATTCCAAGTTGGAATATGGAATTTTGGAAATACAACCCTCCCCCAGTCTTAATTAACTTCCTGACTCTCTTTTGGTTTGGATCTTGAAAAGCCAAGGCTAAAACAAATAAAAAATGTGAATTTGGAGGTTGAAAGGAGAAGAAATAAATGAATCCCAGAGGATGAGAAGCTGGAACGCAGGCTTGGATAAAACCCTGGCTTTGAGAAATGCCTTTGTCAGGAGGCAGAGAGTGCAAGACTCCTGCCCTGCAGCCTGCACAGGCAGAGATATTTTCAGCAGCACCTTGGGGAGCTTTCCAGAAAACCCCAATTTTCAAAAGCCTTCCCTGTCCTGTCTGTGCCCTTTGGGCTTCTCTTGCTATGAGCACAGACTGAAAGAGTTGAGGCTGTGCAGGCTGGAGAAGAGAAGGCTCCCAGGTGACCTTCTTGTGGCCTGCCAGGATCTGAAGTGGGCTACAAAAAAGCTGGGGAGGAACTTTTGAGGCTGTCAGGGAGTGACAGGACTGGGAGGAATGGAGCAAAGCTGGAGGTGGGGAGAGTGAGGCTGGAGGTGAGGAGGAAGTTGTTGAGCAGGAGAGTGGTGAGAGGCTGGAATGGGTTGCCCAGGGAGGTGGTTGAGGCCCCATGGCTGGAGGTGTTTCAGGCCAGGCTGGCTGAGGCTGTGGGCAGCCTGCTCTAGGGTAGGGTGTCCCTGGGCATGGCAGGGGGGTTGGAACTGGCTGCTCCTTGTGGTCCCTTCCAACCCTGACTGGTTCTATGGTTCCATGGTTCCATGATTCTGATTCTATGAACTCCAGAATGAGGAGATTCAGTACCAGTGAGGTGCCCTAAAACCACTTCTCTGTCAGGCAGCCCCAGACAAGTGCAGGGAAAATGATGAATTCAGAGATGCACAGAATGAGTTGGGTTGGGAGGGACCTCAAAGCTCATCCAGCTCCAACCCCTTGCCATGGGCAGGGACACCTCCCACCAGCACAGGCTGCTCAAGGTCTCATCCAACCTGGCCCTGAACACCTCCAGGGAGGTTATGGAGCACAGAAGTACCCAATGTGATCAAGATCACATTCCGTGCTTCTGTGCTCCACAGCCTCCCCAGGAAACCTGTGCCAGGCTCTCACCACCCTCACTATCAAGAATCTCTTCTTCATCTCCACTCTCAATCTCCCCTCTCCCAGCTCCAATCCATTGTCCCTCATCCTGTCACTGCAGCCTTTGTCAAAAGTCTCTCCCCAGCTCTCCTGGAAGGTCCTGGAAGGCTGCTCTCAGGTCCCCCCCCCAATATGGACTTTAATTTTGCTTAGTGAGTAAAGTCTCTCCTTTCAGGATTGGTTTCTGAGGAAATGAATTTTCTGTGCATGGGATTTGTGTCCATTCCCTGCCTTGTAGCTCCTTTTCCTGATTACTGCAGAGTGCATGGGACAACTGGGCAAGGGAAGCAGAGTTCTCTACAGGAGGCAGCTGTGCCAGTGTCTCCCTACCCTCACCCTCAAGAGTTTCTTCCTCATCTCCAGTCTCAATTTGCCCTCCCCAAGCTTCAATCCACTGTCCCTCATTCTCTTACTCCTTGCCCTTGCCCAAAGTCCCTTTCCAGCTCTCGTGGAGCCCCTTCACAGGCACTAGCAGGCTGCTCCAAGGTCTCCCTGGAGCCTTCTCTTCTCCATGCTGGACAGTCTCAATTACTCCTGTCAGTCCTTCTTACTGCTGGTGTAAGAACTATGTCTGCAACCTCCACAGCACTGTCACTTGGGCCACAACCATGTCCCAGCACGGCCTAAGGTTGAGATGTCTCCTGCCTCAATAAAGTTTACAGCAGCACAAGACCACTTCATACCATAACTGCAGAGCTTTGAATATTGGCTCACCCTGATATTCTCCCTGCTTGGACAGCACCCACAGATCAATGGCCCAAGACAATGGGATGAGGTTCAACAAGGCCAAGTGCTGGGTCCTGCACTGAGGTCACAACAAACCCTATGAAGGCTCCAGGCCAGGGGGCAAGCGGTTAGAAACTGCCCAGCAGAAAAGGATCTGAGGGTGCTGGGTGACAGCAGCTGAAGATGAGCCAGCAGTGCCCAGGTGGGCAAGAAGGGCACCAGCAACCTGGCCTGGGTCAGCAATGGTGTGGGCAGCAGGAGCAGGGCAGGGATGGTGCCCAGGGACTGGGCACTGGTGAGGTCACACCTGAAATCCTGTGTTCATTTCTGTGCCACTCACTCCAAGAAGGACATTGAGGAGCTGGAGCAGGTCCAAAGAAGGGCAACAAAGCTGAGGAAGAGTATGGAGAACAGGGCTGGGGAGGAGCAGCTGATGGAGCTGGGGGTGTGTCGTGTGGAGCAGAGGCTGAGGGCAGACCTCATTGCTCTCTGCAGCTTCCTGAGAGGAGGTTAGAGCCAACTGGGGGTTGGGCTCTGGTCCTAAGGAAGAAGTGAGAGGATAAGTTACATTAGGGGAGGTTTAGGCTGTTGTGACAGTTTGGGTATTACCTGCCCCTCATTCTCAGGAAATCACCCAGACTAGGCTCAGCCAAGCTGGGCATTAAGAATGAAGCTGTAGTTACAGCTTAGCACAGGACACAGGCAGATAAGCACAGGTAGATACAGTTATACACAAAGTAAAAGTAGCACAGAAACACAAAACCCCTCCCAGAAACAATCAGAGTCCCTAATCTCCTTCCCCCTCCCTCCTTCCCTCCCGTCAGAAAGAACCAGAGCAACCCACATATGTCTCAGGTGATAAACCTGGAGATCTGAGGTGAGATGTCAGACAAAGGCAGCAAGGAGGTTAGAGGCAAAAGGGGTTAGGTGGATTGGAGAGTTAAAGGCAGAGTCAGCCAGAGAGCAGACTGCCAGAAGGAAGGCAGAGCCAGCAGCGAGGGCTGAGCAGAGTGTGAGCAGTGCCTGCCCTTGCTGTGTCTGGGCTGCCTGTGCTTCGCAGCAGAGGAATGCTGACACAGGGCACATGTTGTGTTTCAGTTAGTCTCAAACCAGCACAGCTGGGCACGAGAAACAGTTCTTCCCTGAAAGAGTCTCTGAGCCCTGGCCCAACCTGCCCAGGGCAGTGGTGGAGTCCCCTGGAAGCGTTCACAAAATGTGCAGATGTGGTGCTGAAGGACAGGGTGGACTTGGCAGTGCTGGGTTAGTAGTTGGCCTGCAGGGTCTTGGAGGTCTTTGTCAGTCTTAGAATTACAGAATCATAGAATCAAGCAGGTTGGACGAGAGATCCAGGCTCACCCAGCCCTGGCCAATCACCCAGACCATGGTACTAAGCGCCCCAGCCAGCCTTGGCTTCAACACCTCCAGGCACAGCGACTCCACCACCTCCCTGGGCAGCCCATTCCAATGCCAATCACTCTCTCTGACAACAACTTCCTCCTAACATCCAGCTTGACCCTGCCCTGGAACAGCTTGAGGCTGTGTCCCCTTCTTCTGTCCCTGGCTGCCTGGCAGCAGAGCCCAGCCCCACCTGGCTACAGCCTCCCTGCAGGGAGCTGCAGACAGCAATGAGGTCTGCCCTGAGCCTCCTCTTCTGCAGGCTGCACACCCCCAGCTCCCTCAGCCTCTCCTCACAGGGCTGTGCTCCAGGCCCCTCCTCAGCCTTGCTGCCCTTCTCTGGGCACCTTCCAGCACTTACCAACATCTCTCTTGACTTGAGGAACCCAGAACTGGACACAGCACTCAAGGTGTGTCCTGAGCAGTGCTGAGCACAGGGGCAGAAGAACCTCCCTTGTCCTGCTGGCCACACTGCTCCTCATACAAGCCTTAATGGCTCCATGACTCTAAAGTCTGCTGGAGTTAATTAATTGACTAAGTGTTTCGCTCAGGTCTGCCTGTGGCCTGGAAAGAGCAAAGCCTGATCAGAACAGTTGCTAAGTAATGGCAGCATCCAACCACTGCAGAGCTGCATGCAGGCTGGAGAGGCTCACTGCCTTGGCGCAGCTCCTGCATGGCTGGGAAATGCGGTTGCCTTGTGGCAGAGCTCCCAGGAGCTGGTGGCCCTGGGAGTGCTGTTGAAGGGCCCTGGGATGGATTTTGCAGCAGCAAACTGAAAGGCAACTAAGAGAAGCGAGGTGAGTCCAGGGGAATTCCTGCAGCAGGCTGCAGAATGCTGCTGGGACCTGAGGTGTGTTGGTGAAAGAAGCAACAGGCTCTGGCTGCAGCTGCAGGGACTGTGAGCATCTGTCTGACCTCCCACCTGCTCAGGACTTGCAAATTAGGGAACCTGGCAACCCTGTGGTGGCTGCTCTTGGCAGATCTGCTTTGGAACCACTTGGAGCAATACATTTATTGGCCAATGAGTGAAGGAAGGCAAGGAAGGGACCAACCCCTTGACTCATGGAAAGTCACCTCACAAGACATGAAGTGTTGTCAGGTAAGGCATGTTGTAATGAGCACCGGATGACAAGGGGAGTGGCTCCAAAGCCCTTGCACACCTGTGCCTTGCTCAGGCACAGTGCTCATGCTACAAACTCGTAGCTATTGCATACAAGGGCAGGGTTAGCACAATTAGCCCTGGGAATAGCTGCAGTTACTACTGTCAGCTCTTGGAGCTCATTTCCATAACCTCCTGCCTCTTCAACATGCTCATTGCCACCTGGTGGTTGTCTTCTGGGCTCTTTTGAGGAAGGCTCTATGTCTTCCTCGGGCTGACCACTCTACCTTTCATCCACCTGGCATCAGCTGTGGGCCACATTCTTGGCCAGAGTCTCTGATCTTTGAATTCTTCTTCTCCATGAGAGTGTTTCAAGACCCTCTCCAGCTTAACATTTGTGTTTATCTGATCAATGATGCTTCATGTAACTGCTCACACAGTCAGTGATTTAGCTTGATTATTACATTCTGTGTTCTCTATCCCTTTTCCCATATCACCTGTCCTGCAAAAGGGAAAGGCTACACAAGTGGACATGTAGGGATAATCTCTCTTTGAGCTGATGAGATCCAAAAATGGAATGCTGTGTCCAGCTCTGGGCTCTGCAGTTCAAGAGAGACAGGGATCTGCTGGGGGGATTCCAATGGAGGCTATGAGGAGGGACTGAATTCAACATCTCTGCTGTGGACAAAGGCTGAGAGCCCTGGGGCTGCTTAGCCTGCAGAGGAGAAGGCTGAGAGGGGACCTGAGTAATGTCTGTCAACAACTGAGGGCTGAGGGGTAGGAGGAAGGTGCCAGGCTCTGCTTGGGGGTGCCCAGGGCCAGCAGAAGGACCAGTAAAGCTAAGCTGGGAGCCAGGAAGCTGCAGCTGAGCCTGAGGAGAAAGTTGTTTGTTGTGAGGGTGCTGGAGTCTGGAGGAGGCTGCCCAGAGAGGCTGTGGAGTCTCCTATTCTGGAGCCTTGCCAAGCCCCCCCTGGCTGTGTTGCTGTGTGCCCTGCCCTGGCTGCCCTGCTCTGGCTGCTCTCTGGAGCTCCCTCCCAACCCCTGCCATCCTGTGATTCTGTGATGGAGATGGGGGCTACACTTCAAGAGAGTGGCTCTGAGATCCTTGATCTGTGCCACCACTTTCTTCTTCTGATCCCTTTCTCAGATTCCCAGAACCTTGAATCCTCACCTGTGCTCCTGATTCCTTCTTGTGCTTTGCAACCCTTTCCTTCTAGACCTGGATTACCACCTCCTCACATCTCCCATACCTGGTCCCTGATCCTGCCTCCTCAGGCTACCACAGATAACTCATCACCTCCTTCTCTGAAGCTTTCTCCTGCCTCCACATCTCCCAGCCATCTGACATCACCTTCTCAGGATCCCACAGGCTGGATGCCTTGCTGAGACCTCCTGGAGACAGTGCCAAAGCCAATCCAAGAGCCATGCTGAGGACCGCTGGCAGAAATAATCCCCTCAGGCAAGTACCTTCCTCAGTGGGTCCACAGAGCTCCCAGACCCAGCTTGTAGCAGATAACCACGAGTTCATCCAAGCCTGGAGACAGTGGTGAGGTGAGTGCCACATCAGAGCCTTTGGAGGCAGCATTAGCTAAACAACCTCCCCATACTCATTCTGCAGGGCCTGGTGATGTGGACCTGGCTGCGGAGGCAGAGCAGAACCAGAGCATGGGCAGGATGGTGCTAAGTGTGCAGCCCAGACAGCAACCCTGTGCTGGGCTGCAGCAAGAGCAGCATGACCAGTAGGGCAAGAGAGGGGATTCTGCCCCTTGGCTCTGCTCTCCTCAGACCCCACCTGCAGTCTTGTGTGCAGTTCTGGAGCCCTCAGTACAAACAGGACATGGAAGTGTTGGAGCCAGGCCAGAGGAGACCACCAAGATGCTCAGAGGGCTGCAGCAGCTCTGCTCTGAGCACAGGCTGAAAGAGTTTGGGCTGTGCAGCCTGGAGAGGAGAAGGCTTCCAGGAGAGCTTGGAGAGGCCTTCCAGGAGCTGAAGGGAGCTCCAGGAGGGCTGGGGAGGGACTATTGACAAGATCTGTGAATGGCAGGAAGAGGAATGGGTTTGAAGTGTCAGAGGGGAGATTGAAACTGGATGTGAGGGAGAAGTTCTTTGCAATGAGGGTGGTAAGAGACTGGCACAGGTTGCCCAGGGAGGTTGTGGCTGCTTCCTCTCTGGAGGTGTTCAAGGCCAGGTTGGATGAGGTGCATGGATCGTGGGAGCAGATTGAGCAGTGAGAGGAGCTGCAGTCCTGGGGACATCCAGGGCACTGCTGGGATGCGCAGGGCAGAGGAACACAACTACCAGCCCCTCACATCCAGAAGCCCCTCACGTGCCCATGCACATGAGGGTATTGACATGGCAGCAGGGACAGATCCAGCATTGTGACCTGAGAGGATCTCAGACAGACCCTCACCAAGCCAAGCAGCAGAAGCCACGAGAAGGGCACCTCAGGAGGTTCTGTGATGGGGACAAGAGGCTTCAGTGCTGACAGGAGTCTGTCTTTGGCAGTCCTGGGCTGTGCTGATGTCATCTGTTAGCTACTAACGGTCCAGCTGGTGAGGGAGCCCTGCCCAGGGAACCAACTGTAAGTGAGGGTTAGAGGGTGCAGGGCTCAGGCTGCATGCTGCTGGCCAGTCAAGGTCTCAAGCACTTGGCTCTGAGTGTCTCCTGAGAACTCACAGCCTCCACCTCTGCAGCACTTCTGTGAAGTGTCCATAAATCTCCCTCCCCAGAACTGTGCAGTCTGGTCCTCTCCCTTCTCCTTAGCTTGGTGACACAGCATCCCAGAATGTGGCCCTGCCTGCCCCAGCCCCAGGCTCTGCCGGAGGCACCAAGCTCCCCTGCACTCTGATGCCTGCCAAAAACACTCACGAGGATGCTGGCATCCTTGGGAGGGCTTTTGGCAGGCATCAGACTGCGTCCTTGTGAACATCCTTGTCACCACAAAGTGCACTGCAGCACAGCAGTCAGTGGTGGGGCCCACAGGGCCCAGCTGGGTACCAGGCTGCCAGGGTACCAGGGACTTTGCTTCGCCCGCTGGAGGTCAGAAATGCCAACAAGGGAATTGTTTCCCTGCAACAGCAGAGAGATTCTAGGGGAAGGTAGGTGTGGATTCAGCACTTGTGGAGGAAGACCCCTGGGAGATGCTCAGCCTCTGAGGAAGCTCGATCTGGATCAGGTAATGAGGCTGTGCAGAGCACCTCAGCCAGGGCTCCTTTCTTCTACTTTCCATGCAGGGCTGAGGCTGCCTGACAGCAGCACAGGCAGTGTGTGCTGTGCCCCGCAGGAGCAGCCCTGTCTGCCCTGCTGGGCATGGCCCCATATGCACACAGGGAAACCCAACAGATCCCCAACCTGGAAAAGCTTCTTCCTGTCAGGGTGAAGCTTGAGTTATCTGAGAAGTTAGAATCATGGAACCCCGAACTGGTTTGGGTTGGGAAGGACCTTTCAAGGTCAACCAGTCCAACCCCACACACTGAGCAGGGACATCTGCAACTGGAGCAGACTGCTCAGAGCCCCAAACACCCTGACCTGTGATGGTGCCAGCCATGGGGCAGCTCCCACCTCTCTGGGCAGCCTGGGCCAGGCTCTCCCCACTCTCAGTGTCAAACATTTCTCCCTTCTCTCCACTCTCAATCTCCTTCTTTCAGTCCAAACCATGCCCCCTTGGCCTGTCACCACAGGCTTTGCTCAAAACTCTGTCCCCAGCTTTCTGATCTCCCTTTTAAGCACTGCAAGACCCCCCCAGGAGGTCTCCCTGGAGCTGTCTCCTCTCTAGGCTGCACACCCCAACTGCGCCAGCCTGACTCTCAGCAGAGCCCTTCCAGCCCTGCCAGCACTGCTGTGGTCCCCTCTGGCCCTGCTGCAGCAGGGCCCTGTCTGTGCTGTGCTGAGGGCTCCAGAGCTGCCCCAGCACTGCAGGGAGGGGCTTAAGAGTCTCAGTTCTGCAGCTGTAAGTAGCAGAAGAGGTCTGTTGAGATGCCAGATTCTCGTGTCGGTGCCCTCTGAGATGTCTTCTTTCTTTGCCCTGAGTGGACCTCAGAGTGTGGCTTGAGCATGGTGGCTCAGAGACAGCTGGAGCTGATGCGTCATGCAGGGCAGCATGCAGCCTGTGCCCAGCACACCTGTCAGTGTGCCAGCACCCTGTGGGGCTCAGGGGTTTGCCCCTTATCCAGAGTTTGTGTAGGTGTGTAGGTGCAGATGCCTGACTCAGTCCTTTGCTCTGTGCTGCAGCATCCTGTGGGTTGGTAGCAAGGGAGGAGCCTCCTGTGCTTTAGATTCCCTCTGCACTACGCTCCCGGTGAGACCACACCATGTCTGCACCAGCAGCAGGGAAACAAGGAAGAGGTGGTGAAACAGCACTAAAGACTGGGCACAAGCCCATGGGGAGGTGCAGCTTTAGCTAAAGGAGAAGCTTGGAGGAAGACCACAGCAGCCAGCACAGCCAAAGAGAAGGAACTGCACGTGGCTGGAGCAGTGGTCCAGAACAAGCCTGGGCAAGACTCACAGTGCAAGCAGAGATCTCCTGCCTGCCTGTTTGGCCTTCTGACATTGGAGCAGAGGAGGTGTGCAGCCAGTTTGCCAAAGGTGTTGTCCCATCATTTCCAGACTAAGCCTTGAACCATCTTAGCAGCTTCCACAATAAGCAGCAGCATCAGGTCTTGACCCTGAGGCTTTGGTCCTCTCAGAGAGGAGATTGCACCAGGAAAAGGCAGGACTGCTGCTGAGCCCCACGGCCAAGAGGGGCACGACTGTGTGCTCTGGCAGTCAGCAGCTCCCAAGTCTCTCTGCATCTTCTGGCCCTTCCACTGCTGCCTGCTAACCACCACCACACAGTGCAGGTGAGGCAGAATCATGCTCCTGTTCACCAAGGCTGACAGCAGTCAAGAGGGAAACCATTGCAGGGCCTGAGTAGCCCTCCTTGCTGGCTGCAGGTTGGACCAGAAGAGCTTTAGAGGTCCCTTCCAACCCAAACCACACAATGATTCTACTGTTCTGTGTCCTTTTTCCTGCACTCTTGCCCTCCTCTGCCAAGTGCTGCCCTGGCCACAACAGCCACAGTTCTTGACCTCTGTGACCTTGATGTTTTAGGCAGCAAAGTGTGATCCTGGGATTCTGTTTTGTCAGCAGCAGGGCAGGCAGTAACCACACCAGAGCTGCCTCTGTCTTGTACAAAATTGAAGTAGTTCTGACCTAACCTTAGAACAAAAGTCACATTCCTAAGGCCACTGCGGAGGCTGCAAACAGGCTGCAGAGGGACTGCCCCCAGAGGCCTGCAGGGAATGAGAGCAGAGCAGATTAAGATTGGATGTGAGGAACAAGTTCTGCAGCAGGAGGCTGCTGGAGCACTGCAGCAGGTTGCCAGGGAGGTGTCTCCCAGCCCTGGAGACACTGAAGGTGAGGCTGGACAGGGCTGTGGGCAGTCTGCTCTAGTGGAGGATGTCCCTGTGAGTGCAGGGCTTGGGCTGGGTGAGCTCTGGAGGTCCCTTCCAGCCCAGCCCATTCTGTGGTTCTATGAAATTGCCTCTTCTGATGACACCTGCAATTGATCCACTGTGTCCTTGGTGATGGTACTGACCAGCAGTGCTCCCAGTACAGATCCTGAAGAACACCACCTGTCCCCTACCTCTGTCCGCACATTGAGCCACTGACCACCACCCTCTGGACGAGAGCACCCAGCAGCAGACATGGAGCTGGAAATGACATTGTCTCTCCACTTCATGTTCTCACACACCCTCAGTGCTGGCCTGCATGCAGACTGCTTCTGCCTTTCTTGGTGCTCTCCCCAAGCCATCTGCCAGTTCCCTGTTTGGCTCACACAGAATTGCAGTAGGACTCTCTTCTCATCTCTGCCCGAGCAACACCTCCAGCACCTCTAAGCCTTGTTCACACCTTACTGGTAATCTTCCAGGCTCCTCTCTAACCTTTTCCTAGCTGCATCCTGGCAATGGAAGGGTGGTGTTGTGCCCAGGTGGGCAGGAGAGTCAATGGCATCCTGGGCTGGCTCAGGAGCAGTGTGGGCAACAGGACAAGGGAGGTTCTTCTGCCCCTGTGCTCAACACTGCTCAGGACACACCTTGAGTGCTGTGTCCAGTTCTGGGCTCCTCAGTTTAAGAAAGATGTTGGGGTGCTGAAGGTGCCCAGAGAAGGGCAGCAAGGCTGGGGAGGGGCCTGGAGCACAGCCCTGTGAGGAGAGGCTGAGGGAGCTGGGGGTGTGCAGCCTGCAGAAGAGGAGGCTCAGGGCAGACCTCATTGCTGCCTGCAGCTCCCTGCAGGGAGGCTGTAGCCAGGTGGGGTTGGGCTCTGCTGCCAGGCCCCCAGCAATAGAAGAAGGGGACATAGCCTCAAGCTGTTCCAGGTCAGGGTCAGGCTGGATGTTAGGAGGAAGTTGTTGACAGAGAGAGTGATTGGCATTGGAATGGGCTGCCCAGGGAGGTGGTGGAGTCCCCATCCCTGGAGGTGTTGAAGCCAAGCCTGGCTGGGGCACTTAGTGCCATGGTCTGCTTGATTGGCCAGGGCTGGGTGCTAGGTTGGGCTGTTTGAGCTTGGAGCTCTCTGCCAACCTTACTGATTTTATGATTCTATGGTTCTTCATCATCTGCCTCTTCAGTCATGCTTTCAGTCATCCTGCTGCCGGGATGCAGCAGAGCTGCCAGCACAGAGCTGCCTGGAGAGAAGGAGCTGCTGTGCCTGTGCTGCAGGCAGAGGTGTGTGTGCCAGGGAGCAGGGCTGGTGCACGTGGCAGTGCCCTGCAGAGCAGCCCCATTCAGACCTCAGCAGAGAAGCATTTTAATTAATTGTCAAGAGTTCTTTAATGTATAGATTTAGCAGCTCTGCCTGAGCAAGTGCTGCTGGAGAGATTAAATTCTGTTTGGATTAATGGCCTCTGACAGCTTTTCCTCCTTTGCAAACAAAGTGGGTTTGAAGTGTAATAAAACAGAGCGTGGGACGCATTGAACATGGAGAGCTGTTCAAGCTGGCAGCCAAGTGAAACATCACCAGCCTGCACCAGAGGAGCCCACAGGCAGACACACCTCCCAGGCACAGAGGGCTTCATCTGACGTGGCTCCAGGCTCTCCACACTCCCCAGCCTCCCATACATTGCTCCTGGCAATGAACAGCAGCCCTGGGTGGAGATGTGCACGAGGAGGCTCTGGCAAGCATGGGGCTGACATCTGCAGTGTCTGCGTGAGGCAGACACGGAGCAGCTGCGCTGGTTCTGTGCTGCAGCTGGGAGGAGACCACAGTACGGCCACAGGAACAGGCGAGGGCTGCTCCATGGGAATGGTCAGGGGAGGAGCAGTGCTGGTCCTAGGGTGCCAGAGGACTCTGGAGTGGCTTCACCCCATGCCTACAGCCACCTTTCAACAGGGTCAGCCCCTTGGGTGGGCCCTGGAGAGGGCCAGTGAGACCTTCCTGAGCAAGGCACTGTCACCTTTCCAGAGGTGGTCCAAATCCCAGCGCTGAGACTGATCAGCGCCCAGAGTGCTGGCAGGAGAGATGAACACCACCACCAACCCCACACCCACAGTGCCACTCTGCTGCCAGGCCTGCCTGGATGGGCCAGTCATGTACAGCCATGGTGGAGACAATGCCCACCTGTGCTGGGGCACAGTGGACAGGGAAATGTGGGGGCACAGTGGACAGGGAAATGTGAACAGCAGCCTGTGCCACCAGAGATCTCAGCAGCCTGTGCCACCAGAGCTCACAGCAGCCTGTGCCAGCTGCAGGCTCCTGCTGATCTGTGGTGTGCCCTGTGTGCGCTGTGTGTCTTCCTCAAACAGCTTGGGAGGTCCAGCACAGATAGAGGGGCAGGGATTGAAGCTTTGCCGTTCAAGTGTGCACCTGGCATGGGTCTCTACCGGCAGACATGGAGGTGAGTGCAGGACATCTCCAGCTCTCTGCTCATGGTGTCTGGGACTCACAATGCACCAGAAACTGCAGAGAAATGCAGAGGCAGGACCAGCAACGCCCCTGGATGAACAGTTCTCAGATCAGACTTTGAAGGAACTTATCATAGAGTCACAGAAGGGTCTGGGCTGGAAGGGACCTCCAGAGCTCACCCAGACCAACTCCTGCACTCAGCAGGGACATCCTCCACCAGAGCAGGCTGCCCACAGCCCTGTCCAGCCTCACCTGCAGTATCTCCAGGGCTGGGCCTCAGCCACCTCCCTGGCAACCTGCTGCAGTGCTCCAGCAGCCTCCTGCTGCAGAACTTGTTCCTCACATCCAACCTTAATCTGCTCTGCTCACATTCCAAACCACTGCCCTGGTGCTGTCCCTGCAGCCTTCGGGCACAGTCCCTCTGGAGCCTGTTTGTATCCCCAGCAGGCACTGGCAGGCAGCTTTGAGGCCTCCCTGGAGCTTACTCTTCCCCAGGCTGAACACCTTCAGCTCCCTCAGCCTGTGCCCATAGCAGGTCTGCTCCAGCCCCTGACCATCTCGGTGGCCTTTTCTGGCCCCTCTCCATCATCCACTCCTTGACTTTCTGCCATAAAGCAAGGACTGAAGATGTCCTCCCCATGTCTCTGTTTTATTCCTGAGCAGGTTTGTATGGCAGCTTTATGGACTCCAAAGGAATGACTTTAACAAAGGACTCAGAGTGTATTAGGAAGCAATTATCAAATAACTCCTTAATGACTTCCAAGAGCTGTGTGGTGTGACAGACCACGGCTCTGAACTCCCAGCCCTCCTCTGATTATTTTGGTGCCAGGAAGCAGCAAAGCAGCTTCAAAGGCAGTGAGAACTTTCATTAGCAGGAGCAGTCAATAGCCACCAATAATCAGGATTAATGGCACTGCCCATAATGCCGCAGCCGACAGCAGCTCCGCCAGTGAAAGAGGGACAGAAATCATTTGGAGCCAAAGTTGCTCTCCCAACTCATTACTGCACAGCAAAATCATTTCCTTGGCCACACACAGACCTCCTCTGTCTCTCTGACTGTGGGGTGCCCTTTAGCACAGGACAGGGTGCAGGCCTTAGAACTGGCTGTCACTAGCTGAGGGCTGGGGGCAGGAAGGCAAGCACAGGGACAGCCTCTGCTCACTTGTGCCCTGGCACAGGACAAGGGCACTGGGTGCAAACTGCAGCACAGGAAGCTGCAGCTCAAGGGGAGGAAGAACTTCTTGGCTGGAAGGGTCCCAGAGGCCTGGCACAGGCTGCCCAGAGAGGTTGTGCAGTCTCCTGCTCTGGAGCCTTCCCAGCCCTGTCTGGATCTGCTCCTGTGCTGGGTTCTCTGCTCCTGCTCTGGCAGGGATGGACTCAAGAGTCTCCAGAGGTCCCTTCAGCCCCTACCACCCTCTGCTCCATGAGCTGTGATCCTGCCAGGCTGTATTCTCAGTGGTAACCCAGGGAAGCCTGTGCTGGATCAATGAGAGTCTTCACACCTATGTCCTGTGTCCCTTTCCTAAAGGCTCACTTTAAGTCAATCCCAGGTGAGATACAAAGCACAGAGTGGAAGCTGCTGGAAGCTGGCAGAAAGCTGCAATTCCTATCTTCAGGATACTCCAAGGTTCCACAGCTGTGTTTTACCCTCAGCTGAGTTCCAAAGAGGTTAGAAGAGTCCCCTAAATATCTCCTTGTGGCACTGCCAACCCAGCCCAGCTGAGAGGCAGGGAGGGTGAAGGAGATGAGGGCTGAGGTCCCTTCCAGCCCAAGCCACTCCAGGCTCCTGTGGCACTGCTTTAGCCAAACCTGCTTGAGCTGTGCCAGCTCTTATCCAGGGGAAGATTGTCCATGGGCTGCTCCCCACGGTGGAGGGAAGGTGAATGTCATGAAGGCCACTAAGGACAAGTGCAGAGTCCTGCACCTGGGCAGAAATAAACCCAGGCACAGGCACAGACCAGGGCTGGTCCTGCTGGAAAGCAGCTCCCTGGAGAGGGATCTTGGAGTGCTGGTGGGCAGCAAGTGCTGCTTGGCACAACAATGTGCCCTTGGGGCCAAGAGAAACAACGGGGTCCTGGGAGGCAGCAAGAGCAGTGTGGGCAGCAGAACTAGTTAGGTTCTGCTGCCCCTCTGCTGCCCTGCTGAGACCACAGCTGCAATGCTGTGCTCAGTGCTGGGCTGCCCAGTTTCAAAGACAAAGACTGTCTGTCTAGAGGCTGTGAGGATGATGAAGTGCCTGGAACATCTCTGCTGTGGAGAAAGGCTGAGAGCCCTGGGGCTGATTAGTCTGGAGAGAAGGCTGAGAGGGGGACCTGAACAATGTCTATCAACAGCTGAGGGCTGGGGAGCAAGAGGAAGGGGCCAGGCTCTGATTGGTGATGCCCAGTGGTAGGACAAGGAATAATGGATGTAAGCTGGAACCCAGGAGGTTCCAGCTCAAGTGGAGGAAAAGGTTGTTTGGTGTGAGGGTGCTGGAGGCCTGGAGCAGGCTACCCAGAGAGGTTGTGGAGTCTCCTGCTCTGGAGAGCTTCCAAGCTCCCCTGGATGGGTTCCTGTGTGCCCTGCCCTCAGCACCCTGCTCTGGCACAGGGCTTGGGCTGGATGGTCTCCAGAGGTTTCCATTCCAAATTAAGCTCCTGAGATTGCTTCCTTTCTGCAGCTCAGCCCTTGGCAGGAGATGTCCCCATCAGATTCTCCCTGCCAGCAGCAGCCCCTGGCTGTGCCAAGCTGTCCTGAGCTGCAGAAAGTGCCTCAGTGAGCACAGGCTGAGGTGAGCAGCGACAGCAGTGAGCAGAGGCTCACCTCAGGAGGGTACTGGATGCCACTAGGGAAAGCTTGCTCCTGTCACCAGCACTACACTGTTCTGCAAGGCAGCTCTTGAATGCAGGTTGTACAGTAATCAACACCACAGAGCTCCAAACTGAGTATCCTCACCCAGAGTTAATTTTCCTGGACCACAAGGAAGGAGCAGGGATGGCACTCCTGAAGCACATCCTCCTGCCTCTGCCGGGGGCTCCTGTGCAGGTGTGGTGCCCTGCAACATAGCTGCTGTGGCCGAGGCAGTAGAGCCCTGGGGGACAGCAGCTATGGGGACATGCAGTGCACTGCTTTGGCTCTGCAGCCTGGGTGCTGACTGTCTGCACAGCTCCTCACCGAGTCCTCACCCTGCTGCTGTCACCTTCTCACTGCACTCTCCACCATGTCCTGATGCCCCTCTGGCCTGGGAATCATAAAATTACGCAGTGGTCTTGGCTGAAAGGGTCCTCCAAAGCTCACCCAGCCCAGCCCCTGCACTCAGCAGGGACATCCTCCACTGGAGCAGGCTGCCCACAGCCCTGTCCAGCATCACCTGCAATATCTCCAGGGATGAGCCTCAACCACCTCCCTGGGCAAGCTGTGGCAGTGTTCCAGTACCTTCACGGTGCAGAATTTGTTCCTCACATGCTATCTAAATCTTCTTTACTCGACTTTTGAAGCCATTGTCCCTCATCCTGTCCTTGCAGGCCTTTGGCAACAGTCCCTCTGCTGCCTGCTTGTAGCTCACTTCAGGTACTGGCAGGATGCTCTAAGGTCTCTGTGGAGCCTTCTCCTCTCCAGGCTGAAAACCCTTCTTAGCATTTCCATGTCACTATGTGGTCAGTGGGCACCAGACAGTGGAGCTGTCTGTTTCTCTGCTGTCACTGCACAGGAGGCTGATGCTGACTGGGTCTGATGTGGAGATGCAGACACAGGAGCTGCTGGGCTGCAGAGGTTTGCTTGTCCCATCTGTACCTCTGGGCACATCACACAGTCACAGAACAACACAAGGTTAGGGGCTGGGAGGGAGCTCCAGGGAGCAGCCAGACCAAGCCCTACCAGGGCAGGGCACACAGCAGCACAGCCAGGGGGGCTTGGAAAGGCTCCAGAGCAGGAGACTCCACAAATTCTCTGTCACTGTCCCTTCTGCTGCCCTTGGCCACCCCTGGGCGGAGCTTGGCTGTGTCCTGCCCACACTGCCCTGCACATCTCTAGCACAGCACTGAGGGCAGCCCTCAGGCTGCTCTGCTGCCAGCTGCCAGCCCCAGCTCCCTCAGCCTGGCACCACAGGAGATGTTCTTCTCCACTCTGAGATTTCTTCTCAGCAGCTGTGGATGTTCTGCTGCAAATATGCTTCACCTCAGGAGGTAGATTTCTTTTCTCGGGAGATGGAGTCCCTGTGGCCCAGTGATGGCCCTGGTGTGTGGTGTTTCACCTGCCCTACCCTTTAGCTGCTCTTGGTGTTTCTCATGCAGCTTCATTAACACCCCAGTCACACTCAGAAGCTAGAGGCACTCTTTTCTGCTTCAGACACAAGTTCTGCAAACCTGATAAACCTGCTGAAGGCATTTCCAAGCAGAAGAGTGCCCTGGCATGCTAAGTCCTTCCACAGGCTGGGTGGAAGTTCCTGGCTCTCCTTCTCCAGTTTTGATCATCTCACTTTTTCTAGGATTTGCCCTTCCTTGGTGATGGTGACCTCTACTCAGACCCCTGACTTTGGTCCCCTTGGTGACTAATTACTGCATCATTTCAACACCAGCTAGTTGCTTAACTCTGTGTTCTGCCAGAGCCTGCCTTTCAACTCCTCCCTGCCTCTCCTACAGAGACACTGGGGGCCTGGAGCAGCTGTGTGAGGAGAAAAGGCTGAGAGCCCTGGGGCTGAGAGCCTGCAGAAGAACATCCCCAGAGGGGAGCTGAGCAATGCTCAGCAAGAGCTGAAGGAGATGTGAGGGGCAGGAGGCTGGGGCAAGACTCTGGTCAGTGGTGTCCAGAGAGAGCAGAAGGGGCAGAGGGCACAGACTGGAATCAGGGGGTTCCACCTGAACAGAAAAAGAAACTTCTTTGCTGGACACCATCCTGTGCTACCCCTCGAGGTCAAAGTTTACTTGTAAAACTGTGGGCACCCAAACAGAGCCCACCCCAAGCCATGCAGGCACCAGGCAGCTGGCTGCAAGGAGTGCTGGAGCCTGGCACTTGCAGCTGAGGGTGGCAGAGACAATGCCTGCATTAGATGTGAGCAGATCAATGCTCTGCTTAACCTGGTGGCTGAACTGAAGGATGAGGTGGAAAGGCTAAGGGCTAGAAGGGAATGTGAAAGGGAGCTGGACTTACAGCACCATGCTCTGCAGACCCCTTTAGCAGAGGGGGAATGGACATAGGTGCCTGCCAGATGAGGCCCCCCTCACCTCAGCTGCCCTGATATATGATATTACAGATATAGGGCACTAGAAGTTGAGGGTGAGGTGGTTTGGGGGGCAGATGCATCACTGTCTGGGGGGGTGACTGAAGTAAATCAGTTGCCCCCTCGCATCAGAACGAGTACCCAAAAGAAAAAAGGGAGGGTAATTGTTATTGGTGATTCCCTCCTGAAGGGAACAGAGGGGCCCATATGCCAGCCAGACCCCTCCCACGGGGAAGTCTGCTGCCTCCCTGGGGCCCAGGGCAGGGATGGTACCAGAAGGCTGCCTGCTGTAGTGCTGCCCTCTGATTGCTATCCCTTGTTGAGTATACAGGCAGGAAATGATGAGGTTGACACCAGAGGTCTGAAAGCAATCAAAAGAGACTTCAAGGTGCTGGGAAAAGCAGTTGAGGAAGCAGGGGCACAGGTAGCCTTTCCATCTGTACCCTTAGACACAGGTTGGAGTGCAGAGAGGAACAGGAAATCATCCCTGATTAACAAGTGGCTCAGGGGCTGGTGACACCAACAAAACTTTGGATTCTTTGATCTTGGGGAGCTTTATATGACTCCAGGTCTGCTAGCAACAGGTGAGGTACAACTGAGTCAGAGGGGGAGAAGGAGCCTGGCACATGAGCTGGCTGGGCTTGTTGAGAGGGCTTTAAACTAGAGTGGAAGGGGGAGGGGGTTAAGCACAATACCACTAGAGATAAACCACAGGAAACTGAGGATGGTAGGGCAGAGACAGGGGTAACAGCAGCAGCCCAGCTGCAGTGTATGAACAGCAGCACATGCAGTATGGGTGACAAACAAGAGGGACTTGGTGCAGGAGGAAAGCTATGATGTTGTCACCATCACAGAACCGTGGTGGGATGACTCACATGATTGGAGTGCTGTAACCAATGGCTACAGACTCCTCAGGAGAGACAGCAAGGGAGCAGGGGTGGAGGAGTGGCTCTGTATGTTAGGGATGCTCTGGATGTCATGGGGGTAGAGGTTAAGGATGATCAAGTTGAGTCTTTATGGGTGAGAATTAAGGGGAAGGCCAACAGGACTGATATCCTGGTTGGAGTCTGTCACAGATCACCCAACCAGGAGGAAGATGTTGATTTATTGCTCTTTAAGCAACTGGAGGCTGCCTCAAGATCACCTGCCCTTGTTCTTGTAGGCGACTTTAACCTACCAGACATCTGCTGAGACTTAAATACTGCAGAGAAGAGGCAGTCTAGGAGGTTTCTAGAGTGTGTGGAAGACAACTTCTTATTCCAGCTGTGACGTGAGCCTACCAGGGGAGCAGCTCTGCTTGACCTGCTGCTCACAAACAGAGAGGGGCTGGTGGGGATGTGGTGGTTGGAGGCTGTCTGGGGTCTAGTGACCATGAAATTATAGAGTGAAACCATCAGGCATCAATAGAACCTCCACACTGGACTGCCCAAGGGCAGACTTGGGCTTATTTAAGGAACTAACTCAGAAAGTTCCTTGGGAAGCAGCCCTTAGAAACAAAGGAGTCCAGGCAGGCAGAACCTGCTTCAAGAGAGAACTCCTGAAGGCACAGGAGCAGCTGCTCCACTGTGCCAGAAGGTGAGCTGAGGAGGGAGGCAGCCAGGCTGGATGGGCAAGGAGCTGCTGAAGGGGTTAAAGATAAAAAAGAGAGTGTATCACCTCTGGAAACAAGGGGAGGTGTCCCAGGGAGAGTTCAAGGATGTTGCTAGGTCTTGTAGGAGAAAAATAAGAGAAGCAAAAGCCCATTTAGAGCTTAGGCTGCCCCTGCTGGTAAAGAGGACAAAAAATGTTTCTCTAAGTACATTAATGGCAAGAGAAGGGCAAGGACAAGCTCCAGTCCTCATTAGATGGAGAGGGGAATATAGTGACAAAAGATGAGGAAAAGGCAGAGGTGCTTAACACCTTCTTTGCCTCAATCTTCACTAGTGGGACAGGTTGTCTCCAGGACAAGTGGACTCCTGAGCTGGCAGATGGAATCAGGGTCCAGTATAGTCCCCCCGTAATCCAGGAGGAAGCAGTAAGGGACCTGCTGAGCCACTTGGATCATCACAAGTCCATGGCACCAGATGGGATCCATCCTGGGGTGCTAAGAGAGCTGGCAGNTGGCAGGTGGGCGGCCAAAGCCACTCTGCATCATTGATCAACAGTCCTGGCTCACTGGAGAGGTTCCCGAAGACTGGAAGCTGCCAATGTGATGCCATTCACAAGAAGGGCTGGAAGGAGGAACTGGGAAATGACAGAGCTGTCAGCCTGACCTCAGTGCCAGGCAAGGGCATGGAACAGGTCATCTTGAGTGCCATCACACAGCACCTACAGCATGGTCAAGGGATCAGGCCCAGCCAGCATGGGTTTAGGAAGGGCAGGTCCTGCCTGACCAACCTGACCTCCTTTTATGATCAAGTTCCTGCTTGGTGAGTGTGGGGCAGGCTGTAGATGGAATCTGCCTGGACTGCAGCAAAGCCTTTGACACTGTCTGCCACAACAAGCTTCTGGCACAGCTGGCAGCTCCTGGCTTAGACAAATTCACTCTGATATGGCTCAAGAACTGGCTGGAGAACTGGGCCCAGAGAGTGGTGGTGAATGGTGCCACATCCAGCTGGCAGCTGGCACCAGGCACCAGTGTTGTGCTCCAGGGATCAGTGTTGGGCACACTCCTGTTCAATGTCTTTATTGATGATCTGGTCCAAGGGACTGAGTCCAACATCAGTAAGTTTGCAGATGGCACCAAGCTAGGAGCAGCTGTTGGAGGGTAGCAGAGCCCTGCAGAGGGACCTGGCCAGGCTGGATGGGTGGGCAGAGGTCAATGGGATGAGACTGAACAAGGCCAAGTGCAGGGTTCTACACTTGGGCCACAACAACCCCAAGCAGCACTACAGGCTGGGGCCAGAGTGGCTGAGAGCAGCCAGGCAGAGAGGGAGCTGGGGGTGTTGGTAGAGAGGAGCTGAAGAGGAAGCAGCAGTGTGCCCAGGTGGGCAGCAGAGCCAATGGCATCCTGGGCTGGCTCAGGAGCAGTGTGGGCAGCAGGACAAGGGAGGTTCTTCTGCCCCTGTGCTCAGCACTGCTCAGGCCACACCTTGAGTGCTGTGTCCAGTTCTGGGCTCCTCAATTCAAGAGAGATGTTGAGGTGCTGGAAGGTGTCCAGAGAAGGGCAGCAAGGCTGGGGAGGGGCCTGGAGCACAGCCCTGTGAGGAGAGGCTGAGGGAGCTGGGGGTGTGCAGCCTGCAGCAGAGGAGGCTCAGGGCAGAGCTCATTGCTGTCTGCAGCTCCCTGCAGGGAGGCTGTAGCCAGGTGGGGTTGGGCTCTGCTGCCAGGCCCCCAGGGACACAGCCTCAAGCTGTGCCAGGGCAGGTTCAGGCTGGATGTTAGGAGGAAGTTGTTGGCAGAGAGAGTGATTGGCACTGGAATGGGCTGCCCAGGAAGGTGGTGGTGTCGCCATGGCTGGAGGTGTTGAAGCCAAGGCTGGCTGGGGCACTTAGTGCCATGGTCTGGTTGATTGGCCAGGACTGGGTGCTAGGTTGGGCTGCATGAACTTGGAGCTCTCTTCCAACCTGCTTGATTCTGTGATTCTATGATTCTAGGTGAATGTGCTCTGGCAGGGCAGTTGGAGTAGATGAGCTGTAGAGGTCCCTTCCAAGCACTATCATTCTGTTATTCTGTTCTGCTGTGCTGTTATTACCACTGCTAAGATCCTTCCCTGCTCTCAGCTGGTTTGAAGGACAGAAATGTCACCTCTTTGCCCTCTGAGGATCACAACCTCACCTGATTTGGTGACTTTCATCGTATTCCTGCTCTTGCTGGTGCCAAGAAATGATTCCCTGCTCCTCAAAAACTCACTTCAGTACACAAAACTTCTTTGAACTATTAATGACTTATTAATTGGCTGCTGCATACAATAAACATGCCAGAGCTTCTCACCATCTAAGATTTAGCTCTTTAATAAGCGCATCCAGGAGCCTAAACTCTGCTGTTATTAAACCCTTCAGAGACAAAGCAAATTATAGCCTCAGCTTCCCTCTCTCCAACATATCCTTTAATGCTGAAAACTTGAAACAGAAGGGAAGAAAACCCAACAAAAAGCAGTTGTGAGCCAAGAGGTCATGGACAAGGGCACCTCAGCACACAGGCTCCTGACCACAGGAGTAATGGCAGCTTTCCAAAAGCCAGGGCTCAGTGACTGGGAATCCCTTCCAATCCCTTTGATCCCTTGAGACACTAAACATTACCAAGAGGAGATGAAGAAGACTTTCAGGAAAACAGACTCTTATTTACAGGGAACTTGAAAATCTTAGCACAAGGAGTCACCTGGACAAAGATGGCTAAATTTGAGACAGCCACCAGCATCCAGGACTAGATCAGCAGTGGTGTGGCCAGCGGGAGCAGGGCAGGGGTCGGCCCCTTGTACTGGGCACTGGTGAGGCCACACCTTCAATCCCCAGGTCCTCACTCCAAGAAGCACATTGAGGAGTTGGAGCAAGTCCAGAGAAGGGCAGCAAAGCTGGGGAAGGGTCTGGAGAACAGGGCTGGGGAGGGGAAGCTGAGGGAGCTGGGGGGGTGCAGTGTGGAGAGGAGGCTGAGGGAGACCTCATTGCTCTCTGCAGCTCCCTGAGAGGAGGCTGGAGAAAGGTGGGGTGTGCCTTGCCCTATTACTAGGCTCCCCCAAGCAGAGCCTGGCCCCTTCATCCCAACCCCTGCCCCTCAGCTGTTTACAGCCATTGCTCAGATCCCCTCTCAGCCTTCTCTCCAGGCTAAACAGCCCCAGGGCTCTCAGCCTTTCTTCACAGCAGAGATGTTCCAGGCCCTTCAGCATCCTTACGGCTTCTGTTGCACTCAGAAAGCCAAGCTGCAGTGCTCAGCCATTGTAGTCACACACTGGAGTTGATCTTGGGCAGATTTGCTGGCTTGGTAGCAGAAGGTGTTAAGCAGGGGGAGATGAGCAGCTGAAGCCACTGAAGTTGTAAAGGTCAAAGAACGACAGACTAGCTTTGGTTAGAAGAGCCCTCCCCGCTCAGCCAGTCCAACCCAGCACCGCAGGAGCACCACTGAACCCTGCCCTTCAGCACCAGGGACATAGCTGCTGGAAGCACTTCAGGAATGGGCACTGCAGCACTGCCCTGGGCAGCCTGGGCCAAGCTTTGAGAACCCTTCCAGGCCACAAAGAGCTCCTGAGCTGCAGCCTGAGCCTGCCCTGGGGCACCTTGGAACCATTGCCTCTGCTGCTGTGCTTTGGCACCAAGGAGCAGAGGCTGCCCCCTGCTCACTCCAGCACTACTGAAGGGAATGGGTGATGCAGCAGCTCTTTTTTGTCCAGTAAATATTTGGTAGGTGATGGATTTGGGACGTATCAATTATTTATCTCCCTCCCTGGCTGAGATGTGCACTTTAATAACATGCAGAGAGGTTTTTAATTTTTCTGAACAATAACTGCAATTGATTTTGTGACGAGCCTGGGCAATAGATTGGCTCTGATGTCTTTTTTGCTTGTAGTATTTTGTGTTGGTTTATGTAGAAATCTCGAGTTTAATAGATTTTTAAAAGATATTCCCCTTAAAATGGGCAGAGAGGGGGATAAATCTCATTAACTCCAAACTCCTTCTGCTCCATATGCAAATAAGTAGAGCTGATCATTATCCCTCCTCTCATCTGGACGGCAACGTTTGTCATGTTTGTTTGTGCTGCTGCTTCAGAAACGTTTAGGGGTATTAATAATTCAGAAAAGATGTTTAATTTGTTGGAAGGATTCATACAGGCAGAATAACCACACAGGTCAAGCAGTCAGTGTGCCCAGGAGCTGCTGACCATGCTGCACTCCTGCTCGCAGGCACCTAGGAGAGGGCCAAAGGCAGTCTGGGCTGCATCCAGAGCAGTGTGGCAGAGATGGGGAAAGGAGCTCCTGCCCCTCTGCTCTGCTCTGCTCTGCTCTGCTCTGGCCTCAGCGGCACAACTAGGGTCAGCTGTGGGACCCCAACAGAAGAGAGACCTGAACCTGCTGGAGAGGCTCCAGAGGAGGCCACAGAGATGCTGAGAGGGCTGCAGAAGCTCTGCTGTGGGCACAGGCTGGCAGAGTTGGGGCTGTGCAGCCTGCAGAGGAGAAGGCTGCAGGCAGAGCTCAGAGCTGCACTTGAGGAGCTGCAGGGCAGCTGCAGGCAGGCTGGGGAAGGACTGCTCAGAAGGGGCTGTGGGGACAGGCCCAGGGCAATGGTTTGGCAGTGGAGCAGGGCAGAGGTAGGTTGGGCATCAGAAGGCAGTTGTGGCCAGGGAGGGTGTGGAGAGCCTGGCACAGACTGCCCAAGGCTGTTCTTGAGGCTTCATCCTTGCAGCTATCCAAGCTCAGACTGCTGGCAGGTTGGACAAGATGACCTTGGATGTTCTGTTCCAACCCAGTGCAGTCTGTGAAGCTGTGAATGGGAACGTGGCTCAGGCAGGAGCAGCCTCTCAGCTATCATTCAGTCCAGCCTCCATGGCCAGCTGGGTCTGGTTTGTAGCTGAACAGGGCAGCTCCAGCATTGCAGGGGAGGAGATGGGTAGCTTCTCCTTGGTCTGCCACCTCATTCTGCCTGATGAGGTCAGTTCAACTCAGTTGGACATGGTGAGGCACAGGCTGCTTTACCTCATCCTTCTCTCACCAAACAGAGCCACAGCAGAAGATTGCAGAACTGGGACAGGTGGATCACAATGTGGTGTCCTTTTATGCCAAGACAACCTGCTCAGAGGATGAGGAGGAGGCTGTAGATGTTGTATACACAGACTCCATTAAAGCCTTTGAGACTGTGTCCCACAGCAGTCTCCTGGTGAAACTGACTGCTCATGGCTAGGGTGGGAGAATGCTTCTCTGGGTTAGGAGCTGGCAGATGAGCCAGAGCCCAGAGAGTGGTGGGGAATAGAGATCACTGCAGCTGGTGGCTGGCACCAGTGGTGTTTCCCAGGGCTCTGCTGGGGCCAGTCCTGGTGAGCATCTTTAGCAATGATCTGGACAAGGGCACCCAGGCACCCTCCACCACTCTGCAGATGGCACCAAGTTAGGTGAGAGAGTAGAAAGCTTTACAGGGGGGACCTGGCCAGGATGGATCCATGGACTGAGGCCAATGGGGTGAAGTTTGACAAGGCCAAGCAGCACTATAGGCTGGAGGAAAAGTCTCTGGAAATTGACCAGTAGAAAAGGCCCGGGGGGTGTTAGTTAACAGGGGTGGAAGATGAGCCAGCAGTGTGCCCAGGTGGCCAAGGCCACCAGCTGGATCAACAATGGTGTGTCCAGCAGCAGCAGAGTGGTGATCACTCCCCTCTGCTGGGCACAGGCAAGGCCACACCTTGAACCCTGAGTTCAGTTTCGGGTCACCTCACTCAAGGGACACTGAGGTGCTGAAGGGGGTCTAGGAAAGGGCAGTGAAGCTGTTGAAGGGTCTGGAGTACCAGTCTGAACACCAAGCCCTGGAACAGGCTGCCCAGGGCAGTCACAATTCCCACTCCTGGAGGTATTTCAGTGCCCCATAGAGGTGGCGCTGAGGGACAGAGTTCGGCACTGGGCTTGGCAGAGATGGATTAAGGGTTGGACTTGACTCGAAAGGTCCTTCCTAACCAAAACAATCTATGATTCTGTAGTGATAATACCCCAGGAAAAAGCCCTTGTGGCACCGGGAACCCCTTCCCTGATCATACCTTAGCTGCTTTCTCTTCCAAGGTGTTCTTGGATCTCTCCCAGGGCAGTGGAGGTTCCACACTGGTCCACAGGACCACACATAGCTTAGTAGCTGTCCTGCAGCTCCGGGCTGTGCAGCTCAA
This sequence comes from Tricholaema leucomelas, assembly GCA_013400475.1. NCBI lineage: Eukaryota > Metazoa > Chordata > Aves > Piciformes > Lybiidae > Tricholaema lacrymosa > Tricholaema leucomelas. The sequence goes on from WAAF01001750.1 coordinate 77,283, forward strand.
CTCCGTGCAACTCAGCTCTGTTCAGCTCTGGGCTGTTCAGATCAGCTCTGTGCAGCTCAGCACTGTGCATCTCAGCTCTGTGCATCTCAGTGCTGTGCAGCTCAGCTCTGTGCAGCTCAGCGCTATACAGCTCAGGTCTGTGCATCTTAGCTCTGTGCAACTCATCTCTGTGCAGCTCAGTGCTGTGCATCTCAGGGTTGTGCAGCTCTGCAGCTCTGTGCATCTCAGCTCTATGCAACTCAGCTCTGTGCATCTCAGGTCTGTGCAGCTCAGTGCTCTGCAGCTCAGTTCTGTGCATCTCAGTTCTGTGCAGCTCAGCACTGTGCAACTCATGTCTGTGCATCTCAGCACTATGCATCTTGGCTCTGTGCATCTTGGCTCCGTGCACCTAAGGTCTGTGCAGCTCAGAGCTCTGCATCTCGGCTCTGTGCAGCTCAGCTCTGTGCAGCTCAGCTCTGTTCAGCTCAGCTCTGTGCAGCTCAGCTCTGTGCAGCTCAGCTCTGTTCAGCTCAGGTTTGCTCGTGGCCTCGGCTGATGCTGGACGTTGTGAGCTGAAGCTACAAAAGCCACTGCAGAGAAATCAGAGAAGTGAGGGTGAGGAAAATTTTAGCTCCGAAAGTGCTAGCTAGGTGTGTTTGAGTGAAGTGGACATTTCCCCTGTCACTGCAATGGCAGATGGCATCCTGGCTAGGTTAGGATCTTCTCTGGTTCGTTTATGTATCAGTTTGGCAGGTGATCTGAACTCCTGAACCTTCTCCCCTCCTCACAGCAGTGCCTGAATGCTGTTGGCAGTGCTCGTGTCTGGGCCTGGACAACCCTTGTGGGGAGAAATTGTTCCTCATGTCCAAGCTAAACCTCCTCTGAGGCAATCTGAAAGTGTTCCCTCTTGTGCTATGGCTTGTTTCTTGGGAGAGGAAGCTGACCTCTACCTTCCTCTCACAGAGATGTAGAGAGCAATAAGGTATCCCCTCAGCCTCCTCTTCTCCAGACTAAATACCTCCAGCTCTCTCAGCTGCTCCTCCCCAGCCTGTACTCCAGACCCTTCTCTAGACCCACTCCATCCTCTCAATGTCTGTCATGGAGTGAGGGGCCTGAGCCTGACCCCAGGATCTCCCCAGCTGACAGCAAGGTTTGCAGTCACTGAGATCAGTGCTCTGCTCTCCCTCCTCAGGAGGACCAAGTTCTGCCCCTGGCCTGGATACCTTCTGGGTCAGGCCCTGCAGTGTCTCTCCAAAACCATTTCAGTGCATGTGAGCTAGCACAAGCTGTGGACAATTTCTGAGTCTGAATGAAGATATTTGTGACATCCCAAATGTCACAGCTTGGAAGAAGAGTTCATCAGAGTGGCTTGGTACAGGCTGCTCATCTCAAAGCTCTCAGCTGCTAGGGGCACATAAAATTCTGTCCCTTCCCAAGCAGTTCTGTTACTCAAGGGACAAGCAATTGACCTGCAAACTGACCTGCTCTGCCAGGACAGCAACCAAAGATGCAGCATCCTGCCTGTCTGCAAATGCTTGCTGCTCTTCTGCTCTCCTGAGATGGGCTGCAGAAAGCCTCTGCCTGACGCTTGCTGCTGGGCACACCAAGGGCACTGCCACAGCTTCTGACACACCTTGGGGGGCAGGAAGGCAGAGGGGGCACCTGCAGGGAGGAGCAGACAGCACAGGGGAGCCTCAACTGCCCACCAAGGAATTGCAGCCCAGATGTAAATAGAAGCTTCATTCATATTTCCAGAGCAGGCTGAGTCTAGTCTGGGTGATTTCTAAAGTGTGGGGGGTGGGGGATACCCAAACCATCACAGTGTCCCTCTTTATCAAACGTGGGCTGAGATTACTGGCCCTTTGGATACTAGAGTGACCAATCAGGTTTTGGCAGTCAGCCAAACAATACCATAATAGGCAAGATCACAAGCCCGGACTTTGCCAAATAAGTGGCCAGCACCCAGCAGGCATGGGCTGGGCACGTGAGCTTACACAACACGTTTACAACCACCTTGTATAATCAGGGGGTCCTGGGCAGGCCAGGCGTTATGGCACCAGGCTTATTGTGCCCCTTTTATCCATTTAATGTGTTTACCTCTGGCTTGGGCAGAAAAATATGTCCAGGCAAGGAAAGGCATAAATAAGCTTTTTTTCGGGCCTACAGGCCCTCCACAACACAAGCAGAGGAAGAGCCTGGCACCACAGCACAGCTTTGGTGGGCACAGCGAGAGCTGGGCAGCAGCAGCTCTCTCCTTTCCACAGCAGCTCCACAGAGCTCAGCCCAGGGTACAGAGCACTGACCTTCCCAGTGTTGCTTTGTCACTAGCTGCTCCTACAGACACAAAGGTGACTCAGTCACCAAAGTTCTAGAAAGCCTTCCCAATTCTCTGTATCAAAACCCTGGCCAAACAGTGCCCACCAGGAGTTCTCTTGGGTGGGAGTGTGCCTGCATGTGCAGAACCGTGCTGAGGTCCCTCCTGCTCTGGCTGCCAGCTGCTTACTGATGTCCCAGGCCAGCCAGTGTGGCCTGCAGCTCAGTGCCATGGCTTTGCTCCCTCTCTTCCAAAGGGCAGGGCTGCTGTGCTGCTGGAGCCCTCTGTAGGAAGCTTATTTAGAGGGGAACGAGGAGACAGCCTAATGGATGGAAATGGCAGCTACTTAGCTGCTTCTGCAGCTCCTCAAAATGAAGATGAATACTCTGCGTGTTTGGTGCTGAAACAGACCATTTAGTACCAAACCAAGAAGAGCTGGAGACTGCCTGGGCAGCCCAGGGTGGCCATGTGTAGTACAGTGCCCAGCAGAAGACTGAGTGAGATAACCAAGCCTAAGCAGTCAGAATCGATACCGAGGAGGTGTCCTTCAGGCTGGAGCTATTTAACTGCAGCCAGATAGCATCAGGGCTGGAAAAGAAATTGCACAGGAGCAGGGCAAAGACACCAGAACAGGAATTTAAAGGTCTCTTTATCAGCACAGATGTAACTTTATACCATGGGCTGACAGTGGCAGCTCATATGGTCCAGAGCAGGATCTCTGCTGGTGCTGGATCTCTGGAGAGCTTGCAGCCCCACCTGGATGTGTTCTTATGTGCCCTGCCCTGGGTGACCCTGCTATGGTAGAAGGGTTGGACAGGATGATCTCTGGAGGTCCCTTCCAGCCCCTACCATCCTGTGATCCTCTGACCATTTCTGGGTCTAAGGTCTGTTTAGCACTGAGAAGCAGGCACAGCAAGGCCGGAGCCATTCCCCACAGACACAGGGGCTGTTGCTGCTGGGACTCACACCTCTGTTCTTCTCTGGCAGAGAGGAATTTGGTTCCAGATGCAGCTTTTTCTATCACCTACTGGCTTTGTCATTTTCATTTTCCAGGATCCATTCTTCAGAAGCCTCCAGACAAAGCAGCCTGTTGGTCAGAAAGAATCCAATCACTGCAAAACCAGAGCATTTTGGAGACTACTCAGAAGATTCTTCTGCACGATCCCTGGGGACTGCACCAGCTCGGCAGTCCCCAGGACCACTGAAGCTCTCTGTTCTTGTCACCAGCCCCCCAGAGCAGACTGAGTTTGTTGTATCCTGAACATGCAGGGAGTCATGAGATGCCCCATGGTGAACCACAATTATTTATTAGGTGTGGAGGATGTCCAGGAGCTGGGACACAGGATACCAGGCACAGAAACAAAGTAAAGCAAGGGAGAGAACAGAGAGACTGAGCTGATGCTCACCAGGCTGTGACTGCCCTCACATGCATGGGAGGTAGGCATGGACCAGCCACGTTCTGCCCAGTCCAGGGAAATAGCACCTGAGCCACATTCCACTGCTGTGACTCTTTGAGTCCAAAGAACAGGCCCAAGTGAAGAGATTCATTTCCTCACAGCTGACCACAACAGCAGCACCGCAGCAGCTCCAGTACTTTTGTGTTCTTATGTGCACGACAAGCCCAAAGCTCCTGGAGAAGGAGCAGCAGCAGTGCCGAATGGATGCATGCAGCCCACAGCACAGGTGGACAAGCAGCAGATGGTAGGAGTTGGGGGTGAGCAGACAGCCTTGGTGGCAGGGTCTACAGAAAGGACGGTGAGTAAGAAGGGCTGTCAGGCTGAGCTGCCAATGAAGCCTTTGGCAAACACAAGGTGATGTCAGAGCTGAGGGATCCTGCCCTGAAGAGGAGCAGTGGAAGAGGCATCAAAGCTGTCTGCTATGGTTTGGGGATGGCAGCAGCACTGGGCTGGGCTGCCTTTGTCTGGAAGAAAATGCACAGAAGCCAGCTCTGAAAAACACTTCATTGTCCTCTTGGTGCTTCCCCAGATAGGAGCTGGAATAGTCCAGAGCAGGAGCTGAACAAGCTGGAGAGGCAGGCAGAGGAGAACCTCAGGAGGTTCAGTAATGCCCTGGGTCAGGGCAGCCCTCAGTATCAGTGCAGGCTGGGGGTGAGGAGATGGAGAGCAGCTCTGCAGAGAAGGACTTGGGGGTGCTGGTGGGGGAGAAGCTGGGCAGGAGCCAGCAGTGGGCACTGGCAGCACAGGAGGCCAAGGGCAGCCTGGGCTGCATCCAGAGCAGTGTGAGCAGAGCTGCAGAGAGGAGCTCCTGCCCCTCTGCTCTGCTCTGGGGAGACCTCAGCTGCAGGGCTGGGGCCAGCTGTGGGACCCCAACACAGGAGAGACCTGAACCTGTTGGAGAGGCTCCAGAGGAGGCCACAGAGATGCTGAGAGGGCTGCAGAAGCTCTGCTGTGGGCACAGGCTGGCAGAGTTGGGGCTGTGCAGCCTGCAGAGGAGAAGGCTGCAGGCAGAGCTCAGAGCTGCACTTGAGGAGCTGCAGGGCAGCTGCAGGCAGGCTGGGGAGGGACTGCTCAGAAGGGGCTGTGGGGACAGGCCCAGGGCAATGGTTTGGCAGTGAAGCAGGGCAGAGGTAGGTTGGGCATCAGGAGGGAGCTGTGCCCAGGGAGGGTGTGGAGAGCCTGGCACAGGCTGCCCAGGGCTGTGCTTGAGGCCCCATCCCTGCAGCCATCCAAGCTCGGCCTGGCTGTGTCCCTGTGCTGTACAAGATGCCACTCAGTATGATCACATTTGGGTGAGCCCAGCCTGCTGACCTGCTCCTTGGCGTGGGGAGAACCCTGCTGTGGTGATAGCTGTTGACTTCCATCAGAAGCATGACCAGGAACAGGCAAGGGCCCAACAGGGCTCTTTGTTCTCCAAGCTATCTGTGAGTTCCACTATCAAATATTTTGAATCTTCTTTTATTTGCTGAGTCTCTTCACCCTCATTGCTGTGCTTCTCTTGACGCTGCTTGGGCAGCTCACTGTCATCTTCCTACCATGAAACAATGCTTCCAGCATCACCCTGAGAGCCAAGGACAGGCATGAATACAGACAGAAGTGTGGAAGAGAAGAAAAGTAACCAAGGCAACTCAACAAAGCTCTGCAAAGCAGTGAGGGCTTTCAGCTCCCCTCAACATCCCCACTCCTCTCTGTGTTGGTGTCACACAAGATTCCATCCAACCCATCCCTCAACGTCAGAGAGGGCCTCTCACAACACAGGTGTAGGCTGGGGCAAACCCTCCACACCCAGGTTGGATCCAGACCTTTTAAATCTTTAATCAGTTGAAATGAGGCCTGACAAATGGAGCAATCCATGTGTGCCATGGATCCTCTGACTGGAAGCAGTGACCCCGGCCAGGGCTCTTTGCTCTGCCCTGCAGGGCTTCCCCAGCAAAGGAACTCCATTGCCAGGATGCCAGAGGGAGTGGCTGGGGCAGGGTCCTCGGGGGGCCTGGTGTGCTCAGAGAGAGGCTGCTGTGTTTCTTGTACCTGCAGCGCCACATATGAGAGCAAGACAAGGACAGCTCAGGGGTGTCAGCACAGTCCTTTGCAGTAAGCCTTGGTTGAGTTCACAGAGTCCCAGCAGGGTGGGGTTGGAAGGGACCTCTGGAGATCATCATTGCAATCTTCTTGCTCCAGAAGCTTGCCCAGCAGCACAATGGCCAAAGGAGGGTTAGAAGCTCTCCACAGCAGTCTGCTCTCTGGGCAGCCTGCTCCAGGCCTCCAGCACCCTCACAACAAACAACTTTCTCTTTCTCTTCCCAGGGAACCTCCTGGGTGCCAGTTTGTGCCATCTGCCCCTTGTCCTGTCCCTGTGCACCACTGAGCAGAGTCTGGCCCCAGCCTCCTGCCCCCCACATCTCCTTCAGCTGTTGCTGAGCATTGCTCAGCTACCCTCTGGGGCTGCTCTTCTGCAGGCTCTCAACCCCAGGGCTCTCAGCCTTTGCTCCTCACAGAGCCACTCCAGGCTCCTCAGCCTCTTCTCAGCCTGCCCTGGACTCACCCCAGCAGTTCCCTGTCCCTCTGGCTCTGGGCAGCCCAGAGCCGGCCCTGGTACCCCAAGCGTGTCCTTCCTAGGCCAGAGTGGGAGAAGAACCTCCCTTGCCCTGCTGGCCACACTCCTGAGCGCAGCTTGTAGCTGCCAGTAGAAGCCAAGGCTGCAGCAGCAGCTCTGTGGGCAGGCTTGGGGAGGTGCACAGCAGCAGCGTCTGCTCCCTGGGTTATAAACAGGGATCTCATGACTCATTGTGAAGAGGCTCTGCAGGCAGATTTCTCTTCTAATCTGCCCTTGCAGCAGCTCCCCCAGCCCACGAGCAGCAGGAGAGCTGCAGCTTGGGCATTTATTTTAAACTCTGAGCTTTGCAGGTTGCTGCTTCCCAGCCTGCCCTGATGTCAAACTTGGATGTGAGACATCTAGCAGGGAGAGGAATGGCACGGCTGAGATCTGCTTAGGGTGCATTTTTCAGCCCACCATTAAACTGATCTATTGCTGGAACAAACAATAAAACACTGATTAAAAGGCAGCCCCTCATAAATTAAACATTGTTGTCTCTAGCTGGCACTGCTGCCACTTGGCACAGGGCTGGAACAATGGCACCTGATGCCATGTGGGTCTACAGAGTGACAGCCTGGGGGATTTATGCCTCCTCCACACCACAGGAAAGCTTCCTTGGCAAAGCCTGCTCCCAGCTCTGGGCACTGTGTCAGGGTGGCTGCTTCAGCCAGACTGAGTTGTACCAACTGCAAGAGTTCTGCTGGGTAGGGCAGTGGTTAGTGCCCTGCCTGCTGCTTGCTGTCCTCATAGTCATCTCCAGCAGGAGGCTCTGGGCTGGGCAGAGCAGGCAGACAGAGTGCTGTGAGCTTGCTCCTGTGCACAAGGCAGCAGCTGCACCCCCTCTGGGAGCAGGACATCCTCTGGCTGCACTGGCATGGAGACAACCTCAGGGGACTGAGGTCAGCAAAGTCCTTCCCCTCCTTTAGAGCTCAGCTTACTCCCAGAGAATCATGGAATGCCTTGGGTTGGAAGGGACCTCTAAAGTCATCTACTCCAAGCCCCTGCAGGCAGCAGGGACAGCTCCAGCCAGAGCAGGCTGCAGAGGGACACAGCAAGGCTGAGCTTGGATGGCTGCAGGGATGTGGCCTCAAGCACAGTCCTGGGCAGCCTGTGCCAGGCTCTCCACACTCTCCCTGGCCACAGCTCCCTCCTGATGCCCAACCTACCCCTGCCCTGCTTCACTGCCAAACCATTGCCCTGGGCCTGTCCCCACAGCCCCTTCTGAGCAGTCCCTCCCCAGCCTGCCTGCAGCTGCCCTGCAGCTCCTCAAGTGCAGCTCTGAGCTCTGCCTGCAGCCTTCTCCTCTGCAGGCTGCACAGCCCCAACTCTGCCAGCCTGTGCCCACAGCAGAGCTTCTGCAGCCCTCTCAGCATCTCTGTGGCCTCCTCTGGAGCCTCTCCAGCAGGTTCAGGTCTCTCCTGTGTTGGGGTCCCACAGCTGACCCAAGCCCTGCCACTGAGGTCTCTGCAAAGCAGAGCAGAGGGGCAGGAGCTCCTTTCCCCATCTCCACCCTCCACCCCTAAGTCCTTCTCTGTAGGGCTGCTCTCAATCTCATCATCACCCAGCCTGGAATATGCAGAGGGTTGCCCTGATCTATGTGCAGGACCTTGCACTTGGCCTTTTGCACCTCCTGAAGCTCTCCTCAGATGATGAGGTTGAAGTGCCTGGTGCAGGTAATGTGCAGGACCAGTGCAGCCTTAAAGAGCTGCAGCATTTCTTAATCTCTTTTGCTGTCTTTGCCTACAGATTAATCCTTGCCTCAGTCTTACTGAAACAGCACCAGAGGTTTAGGTGCTTGGGCAGGAGGCTGGTGAGCCTGTGGCAGAGCTCTCAGGTGTCTAAGCACTTCAGTTCCACCCATCTTGCTTTTGGGAGAGGCTCAATGCCCAGTCCTCAAAGGCTCCAAGGTCTCTGGATCGGTGCACAAGCACTTTGAGAAAGACCAGGGCCAAGCCAAAGGAAAGAGGTGTGAAGAGATGACCTCTTCCACCTCCCTGACTCAGGGAGTGCTCTGTGGCCTGAAGAGATGATCCTGTCTCTGGGAGCCTGCAGCAATGGAAACTCCAGAGGTGGCTCAGGAGAATGCAGAGCAGTGTTTAGCTGCCCTGGCATTAGAGAGTCTCTGCTTCATAACTGACCTGCAGGGCTCCAGCTGTGACCTCATCTCCCATCCCCTCAGCAGTGTGAAGGTGCAGAACTAATTATCCTCTTCTCCTCACACAGCCCTTTGATGGAGCTGCATACTCTTATCTTCTCCTGAGCCTTCTTTTGACTAAACACTTCCAGTCATTGCAGCCTCTCTTTGCTGCTGATGGTTCTGGCTTCTCCACTCCTGCATCCATCCTCCCGCAGCTGCAGCACAGCAGGTCCCAGAGTCCCCCTGCGGCTCTGCTGTTAGTGTGCCCAGAACAGCATTCACCTTGGTTTGCACCTGCATGCTCAGTTCTGACACCCGAGGCCTCTTCTGCACTCTTTCCATGTCTGCCCTGGTGCAGCTGCACACCTGACCCTGCTCTTCTCATCTGCCTTTCTTCATTCCGTGCTTTCCAGACCATCTTAAGATCCTGCAGAATCCCAGCCCCTGTATTCCAGGGGCTCTCACCTGCCCAGATCCCCTGTAAAGCTTCCTTAGCCTCTAGCAGATGGGCGCAGCCACCCAGCTTGGTGCCATCTGCAGACCTGCTGAGGGTGCCCCAATGCCCTCACCCAGAGCATTGATAAAGACTTTAAAGAGGACAGGGTCCAGTGCTGAGCCCTGGGGACACCACTGGTGCCTGGCACCAGCCAGCTTCAGCTCCATTCCCCACCACTCTCTGGGCCCAGCCAGCAGCCAGGTTTTACCCAGTGCAGAGGGCACTGAACCAAGCCTTGTGCCAGGAGGGATTGAAGGCACTGGACAAGTTCACTGCTTAGCTGCAAAGGTGCTGAGCTGTCTGCACTTCAGCTTTTGCAAGGCACTTGCCAGGCAGCCCTGGGCCCCAGACTGTGGTTCCACAGAGTTAGGCTCAGGTGGGATTTGATGATAGGAGGACTCAGGGAGAGCAGAGCATGGAGTCTGCCCTGAGTTCAGCACAGCTTTGGACACATAAGATCCGCATGGGAAAGCTCAGAAGTGTGGCTGAGAGGGGAGGATGCTGAGATGGAGCTAGATCTGGCTGAAGAAGAGAGTCCAGAGGTTGTGATGGAGGGTGCAGAGTCCAGCTGGAGCTCTGTAGCTGGTGCTGTTCCCCAGGGCTCAGTGCTGGCTCCAGTCCTGTCCGACATTTTCATCCATAACCTAGATGAAGAGGTGCAGTGGAGCCTCAGGCAGTTTGCTGATGGTCCCAAAAGGGAGGAGTGGTTGACAGCCTCAGGCTGTGCTGCCATGCAGCATGACCTGGGCAGGCTGCAGAGTTAATGGAGAAGCTCATGGAGTGCAACAAGGGCAGGTGAGGGTGACCTGCTGGGAAGCAGCTGCATGGGGAAGACCCTGGGAGTGCTGGGGACAACAAGTTCCCCATGAGCCAGCAGTGTGCCCCTGAGCCCAAGAAGGACAAGGGTACACTGGGGTGCATTAAGAAGAGAGTGGACAGCAGGGCAAGGTAGGTTCTCCTCCTGCTCCACTCTGCCCTGGTTAGGCCACACTTGGAATGCTGTGTCTAGTCCCGGGCTTCCCATTTCAGGATGGACAGGAAACTGCTGGAGAGAGTCCAGAGGAGGCTGCAAGGATGGTGAGTGGCCTGGAGACTCCCTGTGAGGAGCAAAGGCTGAGAGCCCTGGGGCTGCTTAGTCTGCAGAGGAGAAGGCTGAGAGGGGGCCTGAGCAATGTCTGTCACTAGCTGAGGGCTGGGGGCAGGAGGATGCAGCCAGCCCTTGCTCAGTGACACCAGTGACAGGACAAAGGGCAATGGACATGAACTCAATCACACCTCAGCAGGAGGAGAAAGTTGTTTGGTGTGAGGGTTCTGGAGGCCTGGAGCAGGCTCCCCAGAGAGGCTGTGGAGTCTCCTGCTCTGGAGCCTTTCCAGATGCACCTGGACGTGTCTCTGAGTGCCCTGCCCTGGCAGGGGCTGGACTGAGCGGTTCTGTGCCAAGGAAGCTGGCAGTGAGCAGGAAGGATGCAGGAGCTGAGGAGCCATTCTCTACAGCAGCTGAGGCTGCTTTTGGAAATCATTTTGGACTTTCATCCTTGTGAAAGTCACAAGAATTACCAACCAACCAACCAACCCAGCCTCCTTGCTCAGGTCCACTTTGGAAAGAGAAAGGTTCAGCGAGTACTTCTGGCAGCTTGGAACCCCTGCTTGACAAGCGGCATGGGCTGAGGGAGCTGGGGATGTTCAGTCTGGAGAGGCGAAGGCTCTGAGGAGACCTTCTTGTGGCCTTCCAGTGTCTGAAGGGGGCTACAGGAAATCTGGGGAGGGACTTTTTAGAGTGTCAAGTAGTGACAGGACTGGGAGGAATGGAACCAGGCTAGAGGAGGGCAAATTGAGATTGGATGTTAGTAAAAGGTGAGGGTGGTGAGAGCTGGCACAGGTTCCCGGGGAGGTGGTGGAAGCCTCACCCCTGGATGTTTTTAAGGCCAGGCTGGATGTGGCTGTGGGCAACCTGATCCAGTGTGAGGTGTCCCTGTCTGTGGCAGGGGGGTTGGAGCTGGATGATCCCTGTGGTCCCTTCCAGCCCTGGCAGTTGTGTGGGTCTGTGACTTTAGAAGTCACACAAAGTGCTGAAGACATCTCCGGTTCCTGCTGCAGTGATGAATTCCAAGACCAGCATAACTGGGAGAGAAATCCAAACCCTTTGGGGTTTGACATTTTAGGGAAGAGTGAAGAAGACCCAGATCCTTTGTCGTGATGGAAAGAGGAGCCTGAGCTCCAGAATAGCAGCAGGAAAGGGCAGGGAAAGGGAAAGTCTTGGGCATCTCATCTCTAAATGCAGCCGCGGCTCAGTGGTGACACAGAAAGAGGGATTCTGACTTGCTAATTGGTTTTGCATAATGATGACTAAAGTTGGTTACAGCAGGAACCACTCAGACGCCTTTGTAGCTGCCAGGCTGGCTGTGAGCTCCAATTGCAGGGGCTGGGTTTGTGTAGGGCTCAGGGGGGGATTCCTGCAGACCAAACAACTCACACGAGGTGCTCCCAGATCTGTGCTCCAGCTTTGCGCTTCCAGCTCTGTGCCTCCCGCGGGCGGCTGCTGCTGCAAATTACCTGCTGGGGGGATTTGATAGCTTCTATTTCATCAGGCACCCAAAAGCACCTCAGCCCTTTCCTGCAAGCTCTTGCTTAGGTTTTGCTCCCTCCTAAACAGCTAAACAAATGAAGAACAAAGCCTTCACTATCTCGTCATCATTGCCTTCTCTGCCAGCTGCTGCAGAAGCTTTCTCCTTGCTATTTGTCTCTGCTAAGAAGGGCTAAGAGAAAATCTGTTCATAACCCAGGCTTGACTCTGGCTGTGTGAGGGGCGACAGCACCTGGAAGCTGTGATGTGCCAAAAGCCTTCCTGACACCCCTCAAGCGATGCTCCCAGGGGCTTCTGCAGTGCCTCGCCAGCCCCAGGCTTCCCTGGATTCCCACGGAGACAAATCCCAGCCAACTCCTTAGACTGGGAGGCAGCCTGGATGCCAGCAGAGCTCCAGCAGCAAGTGCTGAATTGCTCTGAACCCACAGCTCCGGAGGGCACCAAGCCCCAAACACAGTGCAGGGCAGCTCTGCCCATGCTGGATGCAGGGCTGTTGTGACTCTGCTGCTGGCACCATTCTGGGGCTCACTGGGAACCAGGCTGGGGACCGGTACAGTGAAATCATTAAATGAGTTGGGTTGGAAGAGACCTTTCAAGCCAGCAGGGACAGTCACAGCTAGAGCAGGCTGCTCACAGACCCATACAGCCTGTCCTGTGCTGGTGCCAGCCATGGGGCAGCTCCCAGCTCTCTGGGCAGCCTGGGCCAGGATCTCCCCACTCTCAGTGTCAAACATTTCTCCCTTTTTTCCACTCTCCATCTCCCTCTTAAAGTTCCAAACCATCCCTGCTCAGAAGCCTGTCCTCAGCTCTCTGACCTCACTTCAAAGCCCTACAAGGCTAGCAGGAGGTCTCCCTAGAGCCTTCTCAGTCCAGGCTGCACACCCGCAACTCTGCCAGCCCCCAGCAGAGCCCTGCCAGCCCTGCCAGCACTGCTGTGGTCCTCTCTGGCCCTGCTGCAGCAGGTCCCTGTCTGTGCTGTGCTGAGGGCTCCAGAGCTGCCCCAGCACTGCAGGGGGAGCTCAGCAGGCACAGCAGAGGGGCAGAATCTTGCCCCTGCTTCTGGGGATCAGCCCAGGGCAGGTTGGGGTGGGCTGACAGCGCTTGGTGCCAGCTCATGCCCAGCTCTGCACCCCCAGCACCCCCAAGTGCTCCTCTGGGGGCTGCTCTCAGCCTTTCAGCCTCCACCCTAGACTGACTCCAGAGGTTGTCCTCCATGGCAGGACCTTGCACTTGGCCTTGTTGAACCTCATGAGGCCCCAGTGATCCACCCAAGCCTGGATCCTTTCCTTGGGCTGTGCCAGCTCCACTTTTCCTCTTGTAACTCCAAAAGAAGCACGAGGAGAGGGAAGGTCCTGCCCTGCAGTGCTCCCTCCAGAGGGACTCACCGAGTGCCACTGAGCTTCCCTCCAGTGCCTGATGCTCTCTGTGGCAGAGCTCTCCCTGCTGCTGACCTGTCTGCCCCACTGCCGTGGTCCTCAGTGACACCCCAGGGCAGCTGCACAGTGTGGTGTTGCCAGAGCAGGTGGCACAACCGAGCCAGAGTGCCGAGTACCTTTCATGCAGCACAGCCCAGGTCCTGCCAGGTGGTGGCTGCAGTCCCCACCCAGGCAGAGAGGTTCAGCTGGGGTGAGATCTTGGTTGTGAACAGTCTGGGCACAGGAGTGGGCACTGAGTTACAGCTGAGAAGCAACAGTCCCTTTGCACAACGCCAGCTGGGCTGTGAGTGCCCACAGCAGACACTGTTTGCTTCCCAGTGCCCACTGCACTCCAGGGTCTCAGCACTGCCAAGTGGCAATGGCCTGGGACAGCACCCAGCGAGGCTTCACAGTCACCTTTGCTTCTCCTCAGCCTTCCACGGGCTTCCAGCAGAGCACAGCACTGCTGTGTCTCCCACAACATTCTCCTTCAGAAACTCCTGGCACAAGGCTTGGCTCAGTGCCCTCTGCATTGGGTAAAACCTGGCTGCTGGCTGGGCCCAGAGAATGGTGGGGAATGGAGCTGAAGCTGGCTGGTGCCAGGCACCAGCGGTGTCCCCAGGGCTCAGCAATGGACCCTGTCCTCTTTAATGTCTTTATCAATGCTCTGGGTGAGGGCATTGGGGCACCCTCAGCAGGTCTGCAGATGGCACCAAGCTGGGTGGCTGNTGCCCATCCCCCTGTGCCCAGCACTGCTGAGGCCACCCCTCGAGTGCTGTGCTCAGCTCTGGGCCCCTGACTGCAGGAAGGACACTGAGGGGCTGCAGCCTGTCCAGAGCAGGGCAGCCAGGCTGGAGAAGGGCCTGCAGCAGCTGGGGGTGAGGAGGGGCTGAGGGAGCTGGGGGGGTGCAGGCTGCAGCAGAGGAGGCTGAGGGCAGAGCTCCTTGCTCTCTGCAGCTGCCTGCAGGGAGGGGGCAGTGAGCAGGGGGCAGCCTCTGCTCCTTGGTGCCAAGGCACAGCAGCAGAGGCAATGGTTCCAAGGTGGCCCAGGGCAGGCTCAGGCTGCAGCTCAGGAGCTCTTTGTGGCCTGGAAGGCTTCTCAGAGCTCGGCCCAGGCTGCCCAGGGCAGTGCTGCAGTGCCCATCCCTGGAGGGCTTGCAGCAGCTGTGTCCCTGGTGCTGAGGGGCAGGGTTCAGAGGTGCCCCTGCAGTGCTGGGGGCAGGGCTGGGCTGGCTGAGCTGGCAGGGCTCTGCTCACTGGCTGTGCTCTGTGATCTGTGGTATTTCTACCATGGGACATTCCCACTGCTGTCCTGCATGGAGCTGAGGACTGCCTATGCCTGGCTCTGGAGTCTGGTGCCTTACCTCTCCCAGAGGCAAGGGCTGTTGGTCCTCCCCAGCCTCCTCACCTCTTGCTTGCTGAAGTGCTCCAGGACTTGAAGTTTCTTTCCTGTTAGCAGATGTGCTCCATGGGGCAGAGGCCTTGCTCTTGTACAGCCCTGAGTGCTGGAGATGATCACAGCCACCAGGGCAGAGCAATCCAGGCCAAGATGTGGCTTCTCTGCTAATCTCCCCTGTCTCGTGCCCTCAGCCCTTGTGCAGCTCTCTGCAGCAGTAAGAGCTTTTAGCCAGCAATTGGATTTTTATGTCTGGGGAGGGGGTGGAATGAAGGGCAGAGGAAGGCTCCCAGGATGCTTCAGGATAGAAACAAATCTCTTGGAAGGATGAGGAGGAGATTCTGCCTCTCTGCTCTGCTCAGCTCAGCCCTCACCAGATCTGTTCTGTGACCCTGTGGGGCCTGGAGTCTCCAGCCATGATGGAAGCACTTGGTGCCCACTTCTCCCTTCCCCCAACCAATTGGTCCTGGCAGCAGCTGGCATGAAGCAAAGGGGCTGAGGCTGCAGGAGGATGTGGCCACGCTTTTGGTGTTCGTACATCAGGGGTCAGAAATGGGCAGGACTTGTCCCAAGGATGGGAGCTGCAGGTCTCATGGGGGGGACGTTGTGGGGGGCAGGGCTGCTTGGCACCTTTCCTCACTTTGGGCTCCTGAGGATTTGTGGAGGAAACTACAATTCCTTGCAAGAACCCTGAGGGAGTTGGGACTGGGAGCTTGGAGGAGAGCCTGAGAGGTGACGTCACCCATGCTGATAAAGAGGTGCAGGTGAGTGCCAGGAGCAGCTGCCAGGCTCTGCTGGGTGCTGCCCAGGGACAGCACCAGGGGCACTGGGTGCAGGCTGAGGCAGAGGAAGCTCCATGGAAACATGAGGAGGATTTTTTCCCTGTGAGGGTGACAGAGCCTGGCACAGGCTGCCCAGGGGAGCTGTGGAGTCTCCCTCTCTGGAGATTTTCAATCCCTGCCTGGATGTGTTGCTGTGGGATCTGCCCTGGGTGCTCTGCATAGGGCTGGACTGGATGAGCCTTCGAGGTCCCTCCCAGCCCCTGACACTCTGACTCTGTGATTCTGTGCAATGATGAAACCATCACTTTGTAAGCACTTAGGGCACTGAAGGCAATGAGGAGCAGCCAGCGTGGGCTGGGTGAGAACAAACCCTGGCCAACTAATCTCAGCTGCTGTAATGGGGTCAGTGGCCTCTGGACAGGGAAAGTGAGAGCTGTGGTAACCTTGGCACCCAGAAGGCTCCTGGCACAGCCTGACAGCAGAGTCTCCTCTGAGCAGGGAAAGAGGATTGGAACTGAATCTTCAGCTTGGGGGGGACTGAAAAAGCACCAAGCTTTGAACTGCATACCTGGAACCTGTGCTGAGGCAGGGGAAGGGAGCTCAGGCTCTCAGGCACCTGTCCTGGGCCTGCCTCGCTGGAAAACCTCTGCTCTTGTAATTCCAGCAGCCCTACACAGCCAGACCAGCTCCAAGGATCTTGTAGCACTGCTGCCAGCAGAGACTTAGAAAGAGAAAGTGCCCAAATCCCTGCCCAGAAGGCATCCCCTGGGCTCTGCCCTGCTCCCACCTGCACCTAAACACAAGACCTGGCTCTGAGCTGCTCACTGAGCCCTCGGCAGGGCACTGGGACCAGTGATGGACAACATCTTTGTCAGAGATGTGAGCAGTGGGACTGAGGCATCCTCAGCAAGCTTGCAGATGATACTAAGCTGTATGGCCTGGCAGGGGCCAGGATCCATCAGAAGGACCAGGACAGGCTGCAGAGCTGTGACCAAGCCAACCTCATGAAGCCCAACCAGGCCAAGGGCAAGGTCCTGCAGCTGCGGCAGGGCAAGCCCAAGCACAGCTCCAGGCTGGGTGAGCAGTGGCTGAGAGCAGCCTGCAGGAGAAGGCTCTGGGGGTGTCACTTGGTGCCAAAGTGCCCAGGGGCCAGCACTGGTGGCTGGCAGCCCAGAGCCAGCTGTGTGCTGGCTGCAGCCAGAGCAGGGAGAGCAGCAGCACAGGGAGGGGATTCTGCCCCTCTGCTCTGCTCTGCTCAGCCCTCACCTGCACCACTGCCTCCAGCTCTGGGCAACACAGCACAAGGACCTGGAGCTGCTGCAGTGGGGCCAGAGATGCTCAGAGGCTGGAGGAGCTCTGCTGTGGGCACAGGCTGGCAGAGTTGGGGCTGTTTAGGTTGGAGAAGAGAAGGCTCCAGGGAGACTTTGGAGCAGCTTTCCAGCAGCTGAAGGAGCTCCAGGAGAGCTGGGAAGGGACTTGTGACAAGCCCCTGGGAGTGACAGGACAAGGGACAATGGTTTGGAGATGGAAGAGGGGAAACTGAGACTGGAGGTGAGGAAGAAATTCTTTGCAGTGAGGATGGTGAGACCCTGGCACAGGTTGCCCAGGGAGGCTGTGGCTGCCCCCTCTCTGGAGGTGTTCAAGGCCAGGCTGGATGAGGCCTTGAGCAGCCTGTGCTGGTGGGAGGTGTCCCTGCCCATGGCAGGGGGTTGGAGCTGGATGAGCTTTGGGGTCCTTTCCAACCCAACCCATGCTGTGCCTCTAGGGAGCCCTGAGGGCTGCGGCTGTGGGTGCACAGCTTTGCCCTCTGGCAGATCCCTGCTCTTGCTGCAGGTGAAGAGCAGATTCCCTGCTGCTGCTCAAGCTTCCACTTCCTCTCCAGCTACCTGACCCCTTGGAGCATTCCTCTAGCTGTGGAATTTCCCACCCTGCCTAGTGCCAGCTTTTCATTGGGTCTGACAAGGCAGCAACTTGTTTCCATCTTTTCATTAGCAGCTTGGATGCTCAACTGCTCAGACACAGCCAAATGTGGACATCTGTTCCATTTTAGACGCCCTGAGGCATCCCATCTGGCCTCCAGCTGCCAGGCTGGCAGGGTGCTGCTTCCCCCTGAGCCCCACATCATGGCTGTCAGGTGCTCCAGGTCCTCTCAGTACACAGTGCAGCTGAAGGAGCATCACACAACTATGTTGAGGCAACTGAATCCTGCTGCCAGCTCTGGATCAGCCTAGGGGGCGGAACGAGGAAGGTCTTGCCAAAGAGGCCTCCTGTGCAGAGATGGGCAGGGAAGGGCTGAAGGTCTGGGGAGGCTGAGGGAGCTGGAGTGGTTCAGGCTGGAGAAGAGGAGGCTGAGGAGAGACCTCCTTGCTCTCTACAGCTCCCTCCAAGGAGGCTGGGGCCAGGTGGGGCTTGGTTTCTTCTCCCAGGGAACAAGAGACAGGACAAAGGCAGAAGACCTCGAGGTTCAACAATGCCAAGGGCTCATGACAACTCCATGGAGGCTCCAGGCTTGGGATGGAGTGGCTGGAAGATGCCCAGCAGAAAAGGAGCCAAGAGGAGGAGGTGGTCCAGAGCTGGCTGAACATGAGCCAGTGTCTGTGCAGGTGGCCAAGAGGGCCACCGGCAGCCTGGCTTGGATCATCCTCCTGCACTTGTCACTGGTGAGGCTGCACCTTGGATCCTGGGTTCAGATTTCAGTCCTCACTCCCAGAAGGACATTAAGGGGCTGGAGAGTGTCCAGAGAAGGGCAGCAAAGGTGGGGAAGGGTCTGGAGAGCAGGGCTGGGGAGGGGCAGCTGAGGGAGCTGGGGGGGGTGCAGCCTGGAGCAGAGGAGGCTGAGGCAGTGCTCATTGCTGTCTGCAGCTCCTGAAGGGAGGCTGCAGCCAGCACACAGCTGGCTCTGGGCTGCCAGCCACCACCTTCACAATGCTTGGTCCAGGCTGCCCAGCACAGTGGTGGCACAAGACCTGCCCTGCCTCCAGGAGATGCACAGGGAGATGCTGCCCAGGCTGAAGTCACACAGTGCCAGCTCACCAGGTCCCTCTGCCCTGTGTGTGCCAGTGCAGCGAAGCCTGCCTCAGAGGGTGGCACTCCCTGCGGGTGGCAGAGCAGGCAGAGTGAAGCAGGGGAGGTGCTGGTGCCTGCCCATGCACCCACCCGAGACAGGCCAGGGGGAAAAGGTCATCCTCATCCTCTGAGGCACCTGGCCAGAGCTGAGTCACCTTCTGTGGCAGGAGAGGGAGGACATCCAGCCTGACTGCCAGGGGCACCACAGCTGCCTGATATTGGTGACACCTGTCACAAGTGCCCTCTGGGGAGCTGAGGGCACCTGCTTGCCAGCACTGGGTCTGTGCAGAGCCTCACAAGGGCACCCTCAGCACTGTGTCTGAGCCTGGTCCTTGGAGAGAAATCATGGAATGATAGAATCACCTGGGCTGGAAGGGACCCCCAAAGCTCACCCAGGCCAACTCCTGCACTCAGCAGGGACATCCTCCACCAGAGCAGGCTGCCCACAGCCCTGTCCAGCCTCACCTGCAGCATCTCCAGGGCTGGGCCTCAACCACCTCCCTGGCAACCTGCTGCAGTGCTCCAGCAGCCTCCTGCTGCAGAACTTGTTCCTCACATCCAATCTCCATCTGCTCTGCTCTCATTCCAAACCACTGCCCTCAGTCTGTCCCTGCAGCCTTTGGGCACAGTCCCTCCCCAGCCTGCTTGGAGCCCCTTCAGGTACTGGCAGGATGCTCTAAGGCCTCTCTGAAGCCTTCTCTGCAGGCTGTACAGCCCAAACTCTGCCAGCCTGTGCCACAGCAGAGCTGCTCCAGCCCTCTGAGCATCTCTGTGGCCTCCTCTGTCCCCTCTCCAGCAGGTTCAGGTCTCTCCTGTGTTGGGGTCCCACAGCTGGCCCCAGACCTGCAGCTGAGGTCTCCCCAGAGCAGAGCAGAGGGGCAGGAGCTCCTCTCTGCAGCTCTGCCCACACTGCTCTGGATGCAGCCCAGGCTGCCCTTGGCCTCCTGTGCTGCTAGTGCAGGGTTGGGCTTTTGCTGTTGTTTTGGCCAGTGCCAGAGCTAGCTGTGATGGAGCTTCCTCACTTGCATTTGGAACTGAAGAATGCTCTAAGCCACATCCAGTCAGCCTTGCTACACCTCCCTGCCACCTTCAAACTCTTCCCAAGAGCTGCTTCCTGCAGTAGTTTCTGCACTGCTCCCTGGGTGAGGAATGGGCTGGATGGCTGCACTCAGGCAGCTGTGGCCCACAGCTCAGTGTCCAAGCAGAGGGCAGTGGCCAGTGGTGTCCCTTGGGGGTTGGTGCTGGCAGCACTGCTGCCTGGCACCTTTGTTAGCCACATGGACACTGAGGCTCACCTGCAGCACTGCCTCCAGCTCTGGGGAACACAGCACAAGAGAGACCTGGAGCTGCTGCAGAGGGACCAGAGGAGGCCACAGAGATGCTCAAAGGGCTGCAGAAGCTCTGCTGTGGGGCCAGGCTGGGAGAGTTGGGGCTGTTGAGCCTGGAGAAGAGAAGGCTGAAGGAAGACCTTAGAGTTGCCTTCCAATACTTGAAGGGGCTCCAAGCAGGCTGCAGAGGGTGCAGGGGGACTGTGCCCAAAGGGCTGCAGGGACAGGCTGAGGGCAGTGGTTTGGAATGAGAGCAGAGCAGATGGAGATTGGATGTGAGGAACAAGTTCTGCAACAGGAGGCTGCTGGAGCACTGCAGCAGGTTGCCAGGGAGGTGGTTGAGGCCCAGCCCTGGAGATATTGCAGGTGAGGCTGGACAGGGCTGTGGGCAGCCTTTTCCAGTGGAGGATGTCCCTGCTGAGTGCAGGGGTTGGGGGGGGTGAACCCTGGAAGTCACTTCCAACCCAAACCATTCTGTGGTTCTGTGATTCATGAAACAGTCTGCAGCTGGACAGACCTAGCTGGGTTAGGACCTCTTTTATCAGCTGAGGAGCCCTTCTCTGCAGTGCCAGTGTCACTTGCCACGAACAAGGCTTTCAAGGGAGCTCTTGAGCACCTCTCAGCTCATAAATATTTCATCTCTCTGTAACAAGCACCTCCAGAAAGATTGGTTGTACAAATATGTTAATAGCTGGAGAGAAGCTGCCTGGCTACTGCCTCTGCACAAGCAGCAAGGGGAGCTGGAGGACAGGACATCCCTCCCTGGGAGGAAGGCTCAGAGCTGAGGAAACCACTGCTTCCTGCCAGAACTTGCAGCAGCTTCAGCCTTTAACAGAAGGCAGCTGGGCACAGGCTCTGGGACATGCCATGTGCCTATGCCAGCATGCAGCTGCCTGCTGGGGAGGCCACCACAAGAGAGAATCAGTGATAGGGAGCCAGAACCAGGCCTCCTGGGACAAAGGGGTTTAAGGAGCAAGACAGCCCTCAGCAGGCTCCAGCTATAGGCAGGACAAGGCCCAACACTGAGTCTAAAATCCAAGCAGACAACATTGAGCTACCAGGCAAGTCCACCAAAGACAGCAGTGTGAGGGAACCCAGCAGCAGCAGCAGGCCACAGAGCAGGGCATGGGAAGGGTGGGCCAGGAGTAAGGTCAGGAGCTCAGAAGCCAACCTGAAGATTGCAGGCAGGGGGAAGTGTTAGGAACCTTTTGGATGCCTGCTGGTGGGCAGTGTGCTGGGCAGGCTTGCTCCTGGAGGGCTGCTGCTGGGCAGTATGCTGGGCAGGCTTGCTCCTGCAGGGATGCTGGTGGGCAGTGTGCGGAGCAGGCTTGCTCCTGGAGGGCTGCTGGTGGGCAGAAGGCAGCTGGGTGGGGATGAGCAGTGCCCAGGCAGGGGCTGTCCTGTCTGATCTGTACAGAGCCTGCTGCACGCCAGCACAGTCCTGCACCACAGAACCTGTGCTGCTGGGGAGCAGGCAGGGCAGGGGGCAGCTCCTCGAGGTCTCCAGTGACCAGGGGAGCAGTTGTGCAGGCCTTGCAGTCACTGTGCTGGGGGTGGCTGTAGGAGTGTCACAGCTGTAGGAGGCCACAGCACCCGACAGGAGAGCTGCTGCCTTCTCTGCCCAGGAAGGAAGGGAATTCTCATCCTGCCTGTTTCCAGACAGCCCTGGCTGGGGGCACCCTGTGCTGAGCCCCCTCACCTGCTGCAGGGCTGCAGCCCTTTGTCCACATCACCTTCCCCTCTCCGTGGGCAAAGCCATGGGCTTGCAGCTTGCACTGAACTGGGCCAGCAGTTTACCTTCTGTGCCTGCACCTCTTGGCCCTGCTTCCACCCCTGAGGTGCCTGAGCCAAACCTCCACCACGAAGCCAGCTCAGCAAGCTCCACTCCAAGAGGAAGCATGTACACGGATGGGTAAAGGTAGGAAAAAGAGAGAGGTCCCCCACGGCAAACTGCTGGCTAAGCTGTCAGCCCACGGCTTGGATGGCAACACTTTGTGCTGGGTGAGGAACTGGCTGGAGGGCCGAGCCCAGAGAGTGGTGGTGAATGGTGCCACATCCAGCTGGCGGCTGTCACTAGTGGTGTCCCTCAGGGATCAGTGCTGGGCCCCATCCTCTTTAACATCTTCATAGATGATCTGGATGAGGGCATCGAGTCAGTCATCAGCAAGTTTGCAGATGACACCAAGCTGGGGGCAGATGTGGCTGGGCTGGAGGGCAGAAGGGCTCTGCAGCGGGACCTTGACCGCCTGGACAGATGGGCAGAGTCCAAGGGGATGGCATTCAATGGCTCCAAGTGCCGGGTGCTGCACTTTGGCCACAACAACCCCATGCAGAGATACAGGCTGGGGTCGGAGTGGCTGAGAGCAGCCAGACAGAGAGGGATCTGGGGGTGCTGATTGATACCCGCCTGAACATGAGCCAGCAGTGTGCCCAGGTGGCCAAGAGAGCCAATGGCATCCTGGCCTGCATCAGGAATGGTGTGGCCAGCAGGAGCAGGGAGGTCATTCTGCCCCTGTACTCTGCACTGGTTAGACCACACCTTGAGTACTGTGTCCAGTTCTGGGCCCCCCAGTTTAAGAGGGACATTGAGATGCTTGAACGTGTCCAGAGAAGGGCAACGAGGCTGGTGAGAGGCCTCGAGCACAGCCCTACGAGGAGAGGCTGAGGGAGCTGGGATTGTTTAGCCTGGAGAAGAGGAGGCTCAGGGCAGACCTCATTGCTGTCTACAACTACCTGAGGGGTGGTTGTGGCCAGGGGGAGGTTGCTCTCTTCTCTCAGGCAGCCAGCACCAGAACAAGAGGACACAGCCTCAAGCTACGCCAGGGGAAATTTAGGCTTGAGGTGAGGAGAAAGTTCTTCACTAAGAGAGTCATTGGCTACTGGAATGGGCTGCCCAGGGAGGTGGTGGAGTTGCCGGCCCTGGAGCTGTTCAAGGCAGGATTGGACGTGGCACTTGGTGCCATGGTCTAGCCTTGAGCTCTGTGCTAACGGCTTGGACTTGATGATCTATGAGGCCTCTTCCACCCTTGGTGATAATGTGACACTGTGGTACTGTTAAGAGGAGAGGAGGAGCTGATCTGTGCTCCTCCATGAATATTCAGAACCAGTTCCTCAGCTGACACTCTGGAGCATTGCTGGAGGGAAGAGAGGGACTTCTGGGGAGCCTGTGTATTGATTGGCCTTAAATAGCCTTGCCTGGGGCTCAGAAGTGCTCAGAACCTGCATGATTTACAGCTGCATGGAATGGGTTGGCTTGGAAGGGGCAGCTCACACCAGCACAGGCTGCTCAAGGCCTCATCCAGCCTGGCCTGGAACACCTCCAGGGAGGTTGTGGAGTACAGAAGTACCCAATGTGATCTTTGATCTTTGATCACATTCGGTGCTTCTGTGCTCCACAACCCCCCTGGGAAACCTGTGCCAGGCTCTCACCACCCTCAACCTGTGCCAGGGTCTCACCACCTCCCCCCATGAAGAACTTTTCCCCTTTTTGAGGGGTTTTGGCTTCTTTTTCCCCTGTTTGGAGGTGAATGTGCCAAATCCAAGCAGGTACATCCAAGTTAATGTTAGATTTACTCTCTCCCCATATCTGCCCAGGGAGGTGGCGGAGTCACCACCCCCGGAGGTGTTTGAGGCCTGTGTGGCTGTGGCACTTGGTGGCCATGGTGGTTTTGGGCTGGCAGCCATCCTCTGTTGCTGGACTTCTGTGGGGCTCCACAGACGAGCTCTTACTGAAAAGAAGGAAATCTGTCTGCTGAGCACCTGCAAGAAGCACAGACCATCCCACACCATGGTCCCCAGTGCAGGGAAAAGCTCTTCTGGAAATGCCTGCTCAGGACTTGAACCTTTTCAGAAAACGGAAAGGAAAAGTGGGCAGAGGCTGCAGGGCCCTCCAGAGGCAGTGGGGTGCTGGAAGAGAGGAAGCCAGGGCTGCAGGGGTACTCCAAGGGTGATCAGATTTTGAAGTGAGAAATCTTTTCCTGCTTGCCTGGAGCACTGCCAGGAAGGCTCAGAGCTTCTGTAACATTGTGCTGCCCACCCTAACCATGCAGGCTGAAGGGCTGCAGCTGGGGGGTGGATGTGGGGAATGAAGTAAATCATCCTTCATGGTCACCCCCCTGAGACGTCTGCATCCAGAGTGCCACAAAGCATCACAGAGCACAGCCAGTGGGCAGAGCCCTGCCAGCTCAGCCAGCCCAGCCCTGCCCCCAGCACTACAGGGGCACCTCTGAACCCTGCCCCTCAGCACCAGGGACACAGCTGCTGCAACCCCTCCAGGGATGGGCACTGCAGCACTGCCCTGGGCAGCCTGGGCCGAGCTCTGAGAAGCCTTCCAGGCCACAAAGAGCTCCTGAGCTGCAGCCTGAGCCTGCCCTGGGCCACCTTGGAACCATTGCCTCTGCTGCTGTGCCTTGGCACCAAGGAGCAGAGGCTGCGCCCTGCTCACTGCCCCCTCCCTGCAGGCAGCTGCAGAGAGCAAGGAGCTCTGCCCTCAGCCTCCTCTGCTGCAGCCTGCACCCCCCCAGCTCCCTCAGCCCCTCCTCACCCCCAGCTGCTGCAGGCCCTTCTCCAGCCTGGCTGCCCTGCTCTGGACAGGCTGCAGCCCCTCAGTGTCCTTCCTGCAGTCAGGGGCCCAGAGCTGAGCACAGCACTCGAGGGGTGGCCTTAGCAGTCCTGGGCACAGGGGGATGGGCACCTCCTGGCCCTGCTGCCCACCCTGTTGCTACCACCAGCCAGGTTGCCACTGACCTGCTTGGGCACCTCCTGCAGGTTGTTCATGGAGCATTCTGGGAGTCACTGGGCTGAGGGAGATCATCTCTGCCTTAAGATCTCAGCATGTCCTCCTTGCCTGCTCCTTCTCCAGCCGTGTCTTAGCCTAGGCTTTGGGGACTCATAAGCCTGAGCATCTTCAGCACAGTGCTTTGGAAGCTGGATCACCCAGGTGAGATAGTCCAGATGTGCCTACACTGGGCTGCTGTAGCTTGTTCCCAGAGAACACCTAGCCTGGACTTACTATCTACCACCTGTGTTTCCTTCCTCTCAGCCCCAGTGACTGGTGGCAGAGCTCCAGAAACACTTCCTGACGTGATGCAGCTCCTGCTGGTCTGCTGCAGAGGGGTAGGAGAGCTCCGTGCCTTGAGGAGCTCAGGGACCCTGCCCAGATTGAATTGTGGCCACCTCTGAACTCTTAAATTTCCCTACTCAACAACAGAGTGTGCTGGGATGGGCCAGATGAAGATAAATAGCTCCAGGCTGATAGATTCCCTCCTGAACAATTGGCCACGGAGGAAGGGGGAGGGCTCCTGCTGGAAGCAGGCCAGCTGCTGCCTTGTTTACCATTGAAGGGGCTCTGCCCGTACTCTGCCACCCTCTGCTAGGCACCAGGCAAGCTCTGCCCCTTCTGTGGAGCTCTGAGGTGGCTTCTGCCCTGGGTGCATGGAGATGCGCCCCTCCAGGCAGCTCTGGCCAGTGTGTGCAGACTGTGTTGGCAAAGCTCAGTGCCCAGAGGTGTGTTCTTGGAGAGCTCAGAGAGGCAAACGTGAGTGGGTGCCCCCAGCCCATCAGCGTGGGGCTGGGCCTCTGCTGCAGCTCAGGGGAAAGAAGGTGCTTGGGTAGGTCTTGCCTCTGCTCCCCTCTGGTGCCTGCTGCACAGCCGAGCTGGCAGCTGCGTTCTGGCCACCTTTACTCCCTTCCTGTACTCTGAGGCCGTTCTGAGTCTGAGCCTGCAGGTTCTGGAGGACACACTGCTGCTGCTCAGCAGCCATCAGAGCAGCCTCCTTGTCCTGTCTCAGCTTTGCCCTTCTCCCTCTCAGCTGAATCACTCTGCAGGACTCACCCAGCCTGCTGCTGCAGGACTTGCTCTCTTCCATCAGGCAGACACTGACTGACATCCCACATTGCAGGCAGCAGTGGGGTTCCCTCAACAGCCCTCCAAAATGCGAGAAGGAACAACCTGTAGGAAAAGAATTCCCTGCCACAGGCTACAAGCAGTGGGAGGATGGGTGTGGGGGTCAGAGCCATGACCTCTTCCACTTCCTCCTGGTACCCTCCTCCTCTGGCCCTTGACTTTAGAGCTTCTGGCTGGAAAAATGATCATGCACAGCATGGGATAAGGAGGGAGGAGGGAGATGCTCTGAACTTCCCACTGCTTCTCGGAACATTATTTCCAGGGCTGTGCCACCGTGTGTGACCTCAGTGTGGGTTTGGGCTCAGATCTCAGCCTCAGAAAGCCTGAGAAAGTTGAGGTACTGAGGGCTAGAGGAAGAAAAGCAGATCTGTGGTCAGAGGGAAACAGAGTGCTCAGGAGGGAGCTGCACTTAACCATCTCCAGGCAGGAAAAGGTTCAGTTCAGGGAGCACGCAAGGCCATGCAGCAGCTGGGGAGAGCCCTGTGGCTAAACCTGGGTTGGTATGCACACAGCACAGGAAGGGTGATGCTCCTGCAGGCTTCACATGGTGACTGTCCAGGGCTGAGCTTTCCTCTGAGGACTTCTTAATGACTTTTTTTCTCCCTGTTCATCTGTGAGAAGTTAGGTAGCAGTGCCAGAGGGGCAGTGGCACAGGGGCTGGAGACAAAGCACAGCTCCAGGCTGGGTGGGGGAATGGCTGAGAGCAGCCCTGAGGAACAGGACCTGGGAGTCTGGGCTGATGAAAATCTCAACAGGAGCCTGCAGTGAGTGCAGCCCAGACAGCAACCCTGTGCTGGGCTGCAGCAAGAGCAGTGTGGGCAGCAGGGCAAGGGAGGGGATTCTGCCCCTTGGCTCTGCTCTCCTCAGACCCCACCTGGGGTCCTGTGTGCAGTTCTGGAGCCCCCAACACAAGCAGGACATGGAAGTGTTGGAGCCAGTCCAGAGGAGGCCAGCAAGATGGTGAGAGGGATGCAGCAGCTCTGCTCTGTGCACAGGCTGAGAGAGTTGGGGCTGTGCAGCCTGGAGAGGAGAAGGCTTCCAGGAGAGCTTGGAGTGGCCTTGCAGGATCTGAAGGGGGCTGCAGGAGGGTTGGGGAGGGACTATTGACAAGGTCTGGGAACGCCAGGAGGAGGAGGAGGAATGGGTTTGAAGTGTCAGAGGGGAGATTGAAACTGGATGTGAGGGAGAAGTTCTTTGCAATGAGGGTGGTAAGAGACTGGCACAAGTTGCCCAGGGAGGTTGTGGAGCACAGAAGCACAGAATGGGATCAAAGATTGGAGATCACCTCCCTGGAGGTGTTCAGGACCAGGCTGGATGAGGCCTTGAGCAACCTGTTCTAGTGGCAGGTGTCCCTGCCTATGGAGGGATGAACTTTGAGATCCCTTACAACATAAACCATTCTACCTGGGGATGCTGGTTGGCAGCTGAACATGAGCCAGCATTGGCCTAAGAAGGCCAATGGCATCCTGGACTGGCTCAGGAGCAGTGTGGCCAGCAGCACCAGGGCAGTCCTTCTCCCCCTGTGCTCAGCACTGCTCAGGACACCCCTTGAGTGGTGTGTCCAGCTCTGGGCCCCTCAGGTTAAGAAAGATGTGGAGGTGCTGGAAGGTGCCTGGAGAAGGGCAGCAAGGCTGGGGAGGGGCCTGGAGCACAGCCCTGTGAGGAGAGGCTGAGGGAGCTGGGGGTGTGCAGCCTGCAGCAGAGGAGGCTCAGGGCAGAGCTCATTGCTGTCTGCAGCTACCTGCAGGGAGGCTGTAGCCAGCTGGGGTTGGGCTCTTCTGCCAGGCATCCAGCAATAGAAGAAGGGGACACAGCCTGAAGCTGTGCCAGGGCAGGTCTAGGCTGGATGTTAGGAGGAAGTTGTTGTCAGTGATTGGCACTGGAATGGGCTGCCCAGGGAGGTGGTGCAGTGCCCATCCCTGGAGGTGTTCAGTGGGAGGCTGGCTGGGGCATTAGTGCCATGGGGTAGTTGATTAGAAGGTGTTGGGGATCGGCTGAGCTGGATGATCCTGGAGGTCTTTTCCAAGCTGGTTCCTTCTGTGGCTTTGTGAGGTTCTCTTGTCTTTATCTCCGGGCATGAAAGCCTCCCTTCAGTGCACTCAGGCACACACAGCCCCGCAGACCTGACGCCTCACTCTCTCTACTGGCCCAGCAGTGCCTCAGTTTCTCCTCGGAGCCGTGTAGGTGAGGTTCAAAGGAGGCTTGGCAGTCTCCTCTCCTCTTGCATGTGCCTTGTTCTGCCAGCAGCATCACGCTCAGCTCAGACACACGAAGTGCCAGCTGGGCAGCTGGTGGTGGCAGTGGCATTATAGCTTAATGGCACTGGAACCCGGAGCTAGGAGGCATTTACTGCCTGAGTTAATAGCAGCCAATTAGCAGCTGCCATCAGCCTGATTTTCCCAGGGCTGCCTCCTGAACGCAGAGGCCTGGCCCTGCATTTCAGCACTGAGAGCAGCTCCTCTCTGAGCAGAAGTCAAAGGCTGAGGTAAGCATCTGCTGGGGCCAGCAGGAGATGCTTAGACGTGCAGCAGAGCTCTGATCTGCCCTTCCAGCTCCAAGCAAGCAGAATGGGACAAAGGTACTAGTGGCACCTGAGGGAGAGCAGGGCAGCACTGGCTTGGGGACAGGAAGGAGTGGGCATGAGAATGCCCCAGGTGAGGAGGAGCAGAAGGCTACAGCAGGTTCCTTCAGGTCCAGTCTCAGTTGTAAGCCTCCCTCTGGCAACAGAACAGTGCCCCAGCAGGAGGCTCCTGTTGCTTGGGGCTGCAGTGTGGCAGGGGATGGAAGCACCAGGCCCAGCTGTGCCATGCAGTGTGGGGGGCAGCTTGGCCTGCAGAACCCAGTGGTCTAGAGGAGCCTTTGGAGGGAGACATCCATACTAACATGTCCCTTGGACAGTGCTCCTGAGGCAAAGATGAGCACATATAAGGACAGGGTGACCAAGTCTAGCCTAGATAAAATCCTGCCTACACCAACTCTTGCTTCAGCTTGGCAACAGCCAAGCCCTGTCTTGGGCTCAGGCTCTCCCTGCCAAGCTGTCCTGCTGCTCCCAGGGCTTGGCTCTCCTGCTCCAGCAGCCAGTGGCCAGCTGCAATGTGTGGGATCACCTTGCATGGAAACCACCACGAGACAGGCCCTGGGCTTCATTAGAGCAGATCAGTGCTCGCTGGGCTGCTGGGGGTTGTTTTCCACTGCTTCAACACCACACCTCCAGGCACAGCGACTCCACCACCTCCCTGGGCAGCCCATTCCAATGCCAATCACTCTCTCTGCCAACAACTTCCTCCTGACATCCATCCTGACATCTCTGCCCCTCTGCAAGAGCAGCGAGAGTAGATCCCTCTCCCCTAATCCCATCACTAATTGAAGTTGAGCAGGGGATGCAGGAGCTGCTAAGTCAAACCCACAACAGATGTCTTGGGGAGGGTGAGAACCAGCTGGGAACTGAGATGATGTCCAGGTCCCCTTTCCTGCTAGCTGAGGCACCCTGCTGACCTTGGTGTCAATTTCCACAGTGGAGGGCAGATGGCTGCTCCTGCCCTGCGAGCAAGGGAAGGCTGCTGCAGTGGGGCAGGAGCAAGGCTACCTCACACAGGATCACAGATCAGAGGGTGTTAGGGATTAGAAGGGAAGCTGCTTTCCAGCAGGACCAGCCCTGGTCTGTGCCTGTGCCTGGGGTTATTTCTGCCCAGGTGCAGGACTCTGCACTTGTCCTTAGTGGCCTTCATGACATTCACCTTCCCTCCACCGTGGGGAGCAGCCCATGGACAATCTTCCCCTGGATAAGAGCTGGCACAGCTCAAGCAGGTTTGGCTAAAGCAGTGCCACAGGAGCCTGGAGTGGCTTGGGCTGGAAGGGACCTCAGCCCTCATCTCCTTCACCCTCCCTGCCTCTCAGCTGGGCTGGGTTGGCAGTGCCACAAGGAGATATTTAGGGGACTCTTCTAACCTCTTTGGAACTCAGCTGAGGGTAAAACACAGCTGTGGAACCTTGGAGTATCCTGAAGATAGGAATTGCAGCTTTCTGCCAGCTTCCAGCAGCTTCCACTCTGTGCTTTGTATCTCACCTGGGATTGACTTAAAGTGAGCCTTTAGGAAAGGGACACAGGACATAGGTGTGAAGACTCTCATTGATCCAGCACAGGCTTCCCTGGGTTACCACTGAGAATACAGCCTGGCAGGATCACAGCTCATGGAGCAGAGGGTGGTAGGGGCTGAAGGGACCTCTGGAGACTCTTGAGTCCATCCCTGCCAGAGCAGGAGCAGAGAACCCAGCACAGGAGCAGATCCAGACAGGGCTGGGAAGGCTCCAGAGCAGGAGACTGCACAACCTCTCTGGGCAGCCTGTGCCAGGCCTCTGGGACCCTTCCAGCCAAGAAGTTCTTCCTCCCCTTGAGCTGCAGCTTCCTGTGCTGCAGTTTGCACCCAGTGCCCTTGTCCTGTGCCAGGGCACAAGTGAGCAGAGGCTGTCCCTGTGCCTGCCTTGCTGCCCCCAGCCCTCAGCTAGTGACAGACACTGCTCAGGTCCCCTCTCAGCCTTCTCCTCTGCAGGCTAAGCAGCCCCAGGGCTCTCAGCTCTCCTCAGGCAGTGCTCAGGCCCTGCAGCATCCTTGCAGCCCTGCCCTGGCCTCTCTGCAGCAGATCCATTGGCCTTCTTGGCCAGCAGGACACATTGGTGCCCATGCAGCACTTGTTGTGCCCCAGCACTGCCAGGTCCTGCTCCCCAGTGCTGCTCTCCAGCACAGCTCCCCAGACATATTCCCTGTGGTTCTGGAGGGTAGGGACTGCTCCCTGAGACAAGGTGAGGCAGCAGTCAGCTGCACCTGCTCACTGCTTACACCCAAGAGAAAGGAGCAGGCTCCTGGATCAGCTGCCTGGTCAACAACCTGAATGAAGGGACCAAGTGGACCCTCAGGCCATTTGCTGCTGGTGCCAAAGTGGGAATTGTGGCTGGCAGCCATCAGGCTGTGCTGCATCCAGAGAGGCCTGGGCAGGCTGCAGAGCTTGGGCAGAGGAACCTCATCAGGTTCAGCAAGGACAACTGTAGGGTTCTGCATGTGGGGAGGAACAAGCCCATAGACCAGGACATGTGAGGGGGCACTTGCTGGGAAGCAGCTCTGTGGAGAAGCATCTGGGGGGCAGTGCTGGGGGACAAATTGCCCAGGAGACAACAATGCGCCCTCCTGGCTGAAAAGGCTAATGAGGTCCTGGGGTGCATTAACAGGAGTGTGGCCAGAAAGGGCTAGGGAGGTTCTCCTGCCCCTCTACTCTGCCCTGGTTAAACCACACCTGGAATACTGTGTCTAGTTCTGGTCTCCCTGGGTCAAGAGGGACAGGGAACTGATGGAGAGAGTCCAACAGGGCCTATGAGGATGATGAAGAACCTGGAGCATCTCTGTGAGGAGCAAAGGCTGAGAGCCCTGGTGCTGCTGAGTCCAGAGAAGGTGGAGAAGGCTGAGAGGGGACTCGATCAATGCCTACAAATATCTGAGGAGTGTCAGGAGGATGCAGCCAAGCCCTGCTCAGAGATAGCAGAGACAGGATGAAGGGTAACAGACATGGACGCGATCACAGCTCAGCATGAGGAGAAAGTTGTTTGTTGTGAGGGTGTTGGAGCCTGGAGCAGGCTGCCCAGAGAGGCTGTGGAGTCTCCTGCTCCGGAGCCTTGCCAAGCCCCCCTGGCTGTGTTGCTGTGTCCCTGCCCTGGGTGCCCCTGCTCTGGACTCAGTGATCTCTGGAGGTCCCTTCCAAGCCCTGGTACTCTGTGATTGCTTCCTGTGCTACCTGCAGGAGCTGTGCAGCTCTGCCTGCTGCCACTGCTGGCATTACCACGAATAATGTTCTGAGCCTGCAGCAATTACTGGCTTGGGGAGGCACTGCAGGACCTTCGCAGCTGTCCAAGATCAGCTGCAAAAGACATCTCCTTGTTCTGCCATGTACCTGAACAGGGCTGCTGCTGTGCCTGGAAGGAGATCCTTGGGAGCTGCTGCTCCTGACAGGAACAGAGCTGCTACATTTACTAAATGTTTTCCCAAGCCTCTGGGACTACCTTTAAAAGAAATTAAATCCTTCCCCCCCAGACTGAGCATTCTGGGATTTAAAAAGAGCCTGAGGAAAAGGTCATTGAAATTGGAGGCTTTAGGGGAAGAGTTTCTCTTTCTGTGACAATCTCAGCTGGAGTAGAGTCGTCAGGAGCAGCCAGCAGGGTTGTGCCAGGGGCAGTCCTGGGTGCCCAAGCTGACAGGCTTTGGTGAGGACAGCAGCAGCTGGCAGATGATGGCAGAGCAGTGGATGTGCTCTGTCTTGGTGTCACTAAAGCAGCTGCCAGCAGCTGCCACAGCATCCCCACGGCTGCACTGAGGCAGTGTGGGCTGGGGGAGCCTGGGGGGAGGTGGATGGGAACTGCCTGAAGGGAAGAACTCGGAGTTGTGGTCACTGGGACAGAGCCCAGCTGGAGGCCTGTGTCCAGTGCAGTCCCTCAGGCTCAGTGCTGGGACCAGTTCTGCTCAGTCTGTTCATCAAGGACCTGGCTGAGGGCACAGAGGGCACTGCCAGCAGGTTTGCAGATGGCACCAAACTGGGAGCAGTGGTGGCAGCCCTCAGGCTGTGCTGCCATCCAGCCAGAGCTGGCCAGGCTGGGAGCTGGGTGGGGAGAAATGGAATGGAGCCCAAGAAGGGCAAGGGCAGAGACTGGCACCTGGGGAAGAACAACCTCAGGGACCAGGAGAGGCTGGGACTGAGCTGNGGGCTGCCCTCAGTGCTGTGCTGGAGATGTGCAGGGCAGTGTGGGCAGGACGCAGCCAGGCTCTGCCCAGGGGTGCCCAAGGGCAGCAGAAGGGGCAGTGGGTGCCAGCTGGAGCAGAGGAGGTGCCAGGGCAAGAGGAGGGGAAGCTTTGTCCTTGGGAGGGTGCTGGAGGCTGGAGCAGGCTGCCCAGAGAGGCTGTGGAGCCTCCTGCTCTGGAGCCTTGCCAGTCCCCCCTGGCTGTGTTGTGTGTGCCCTGCCCTGGGTGCCCCTGCCCTGGCATGGCTTGGGCTGGCTGCTCTCTGGAGCTGCCTCCAGCCCCTGCCATGCTGTGATCCTGTGAATGTCTGCCCTGGAGGAAATTTCCTGTCTCAGCTGCCAAGTTGGTTCCTCAGGGTGGATCTGCAGGAGCTTCCATCAGGTCAGGGCCCACAAAGGTTTTAATTTGAGGAGGATCTGACAGCTCCTGGAGCTGGTGACCCCTGAGCCCTCCTTACAAGGGCTGTGTCCTCTGTGAAGTCCGTTGGCCTTGCAGAAGGACCTGGAGAGCTCTTGTGCTGGTGAGGAGAACTGGCAGAAGTAGCTGGCATGAACCCCCAATCTTAATTGCTCTTCTCACACCTCCTCTGATGTTTTTTCTCTGCTGTTATAACCAAGAGACATCCAAGCTGCATGAGCCCCAGCCTGAGCTGCTCCTTGCTCTCCCTGTTCAGCTCATTTAGGATGGTCCCAGCTGACTCTGCCTGGTGGTCTGCAGGCCCTGCTACCTGCACTGGGGAGGCTGCAGGGCACATTTGCTCACATCTTTCTGTGGTCTTGCCTGCAGTTTAGCTCCCAGACCAGAGATGGTAACCGGGGCAGAGCTGCAGCTGCTCTCATAAGCCTTCAGAGAAGGAGGTTTACCCAATTTGAGCTTTGTTGCACTAACTGCTGCTGCTGCCCTGATGCCAGAAAGGAGGTGGGCAGCAGAAGGCACTCCTCAAGGGCTGCAGGGTTGAGAAGGCTGAGGAAAGATGGACAAACAAAACCCAGCTGAGCTGGCACTGGGGAGAGGTTGGTGCTGGTCGCCTCCCACAGGTACTTAGTGATAAAACAAGAGGGAAGAGCCTCAAGCTGCCGCAGGGCAGTGTTGGACTGAACAGAAAGAAAACATTTTCCCCAGCAAGAGTGGTCAGACACTGGCACAGGCTGCCCAGGGAGGTGCTGGAGGTGGTTAAATGTCATTGGGTTGAGGTGCTTGGGGGTACAATTTAGGATGAACCTTGTAGAGTAGGGTTCTGCGTTGGAAGTGGTGGTCCTAAGGGGCTTTGCCAGCCTGCACCTTTCTGTGAGTCTGAGAAGCTGCAGCCTTGGCATCTGCCCATCCCCCACAGCCACGCTGCAGGCCCAGAGCCAGGGCCAGGCTTGCCCACAGAGAGCAAGAGATGGGGGCAAGGCCTGGCCTCAGTGCAGGGCACGAGGGCTTGGGCATGAGGTGTGGTGGGCTCAGGACTCTGGGCAGAGCCTAGAGGATGTCTCAGCACTGCAGCTGGGCTTCACTTGGCTCTCTGCCCAGGACAGCTGCACAGCAGAGGCCAGGGCTCAGCAGCAGCAGCAGGGCAGCTTTTGCTGATGGAGATCTTTGAGGAGAGAGCCTCTGGGCTCAGAGCTGGGGGAGGGAAGTGAGAGCAGGTCAGTAGTTCCCAGATGCTATTTGGAGCAGAGAAATTCTGGTCTGGATCACTTCTATTTGGCATATCTTTGGTGTGAGCAGAATTCCCCAGAGGAACATCTGCAGGTAGTGGATTTTGACTTGACAGTGTTTAATGGCTTTGCTGATGTCCAGGAAGGACACAGTGAGTCAGTGCAGGTCAGGCTTGCAGAAAGCAAGTTCAAGAGAGGCAGGGAACTGCTGGAGAGGCAACAAAGATGCTGGGGAGCCTGGAGCAGCTCTGTGAGGAGCAAAGGCTGAGAGCCTGCAAAAGAGCAGCCCCAGAGGGCAGCTGAGCAGCAAGAGCTAAAGGGAAAGAGAATGGTGCCCAGTGACAGAATGTGAGACAAGCACAGACTGGCACCCAGGAGGTTCCATCTGAAGAGCAGGAGAAAGTTGTTTGTTGTGAGGGTGCTGGAGGCCTGGAGCAGGCTGCCCAGAGAGGCTGTGGAGTGTCCTTGTGTGGAGAGCTTCCAATCCCTTCTGGGCACTGTGCTGCTGGGCAAGCTGCTGTGGGTGCCCTGCTGGAGCAGGGCTTGGGCTGGGTGAGCTCCAGAGGTCCCTTCCAACCCCACTCTGCTGGGATTCTGTGCAAGTGCAAAGCTTCAGGCTCAGTAAGCAGCAGAGAGGAGAGAGGTGCTGCACATCCCCAGGCCATCCAGTCGTAGCCTAATCCAGCTAAATGCAAGCTCTCAAGTTTCTGCACAGGCTGAAATTCCCTGACATGCAGGCAGGACATGGGAAGAATAAAGAGGATGCAGTAGGAGCCTTTCCTTGTGCCCGTGTGGAGATGTCAGGCATTACAATGAGCTGAGACAAAGAAACCAATTTTTAGCCACTCCATGTGAGAACCTCTTGGAGCAAATGCTCCCAGATCCCATCAGGAAAGGAGAATTTCTTTATTTAATGCTGACTATTGAAACGAGCTTGTTCCAGCTGCAGTCATCACAGAGTGGCTCTGTAATGATGATCATTACCTCCTCGTATTTGTACAGCTTGATGGCAGTGAGGAAGTTACAGGTGACAATCCCCTTAATAGAGTCTCACTTGTAGAGGGCAGGAAGGGATGAGGCTGCACAAGTGAGAAGCCTTGCCACCAAAATGCAGGAGCAGCAGGCAGGGAAGAGTACTTCTGGCTGCCATAAACCTCTTTAGAATCACAGAGGCACAGAAGCATTCAGGCTGGAGCAGCCCCTCAGGACCACCAGGTCCTGCATTAACCCTGCTCTACAAGGGGCACCTTAAAGGAGTCCCCAAGCACCACAGCCAAACTACCTCTGACCATCTCCAGGCTTGGGGACTCCAGCACCTCCCTGGGCAGCCTGTGCCAGTGCCAGTCCCTGACCACTCTTGCAGAGAAAAATGTTTCCTGCTTTCCAGCCTAACCCTGCCCTGCTGCAGCCTGAGGCCCTTCTCTCTTGTTCTATCACTAACACCTGTGAGCAGAGACCAGCACCAACCTCTCCACAGCCTCCATTCAGGTAGCTGTAGACAGCCATGAGGTCTCCCCTCAGCCTCCTCTTTTCCACACTAACCATCCCCAGCTCCTTCATTGCTCCTCACAAGATTTCTTCTCCTTGCCCTCCTCTGCACTGGCTCCAGCACCTCCACATCTCTCTTGTGTTGAGGTGCCCAAAGCTGAATACAACACTTGAGCTGTGGCCTCACCAGAGCAGAGTCCAAGGGGACAATCACCTCCCTGCTCCTGCTGGACATAGCATTTCTAATCCCAGCCAAGATGCCACTGGCTTTGCTTGCCACCTGGGCACACTGCTGGCTCATCTTCAGTCACTTGCCCATTGACACCCCCAGGTCCCTTTCTGCCAGCACCTCCCCAGCCACACTGCCCCAGGCCTGCAGCGTTGCTCAGGGTTGCTGTGACCCAAGTGCAGCACCTGGCATTTGGCCTTGTTGAAGCTCATCCCATTGACAGTGGCCATGGATCCAATCCAGCCAAGCAATCCAGCACCAGAAGAACTCAGTGGTGGCACAGCATCCCCTGCAGAAAAAAAGCCAGGAACAGCCTTCCAACAGGAGCAGAGGCTAACAGCAGGGAAAAGGAACTCCTGCAGCTAAGCAGGAATTGTTGTCATCATCCCAGGGCAGATGAGAGCAGGGCCAAGGGCTTGTGAGTCCAGCATGGAGCCATAACTGTGAGTTGAAGCAGTTCCCGGGAAGCTACCAGCTGAAGAACTGAGGTTGGAAGTGAAAGAGTTTCCTGTAGTGCCCTTCTGAGGAGACTACCAGAAAACTGCTGCATGGTGGAGCCTTGGCAGGAGATCTCCAGCTAGAAAAGGGGCCTAAAAGTGAGGAGAAGTCATTTCTCTGCTCTGCTGCTTGGTACAGAGAGCTTAGGGAAGCCTTTTTGAAGAAGGAGTGAGTCTGACCAACCCTCAGAACTTCAGGAGGAGGCTTTTAAAGCGTGAAGAAGTGGATGGTAGGAAATGAGCAGGAGCAGATGGCATTCACCCAAGAGGTTTGAAGGAATTCAGAGATGAATTTGCTGAACTACTCCTTGTGTTGTGCAAAGTAGCTCTGAAATCAATCCCAATATTAGAGCAATGAAAGACAACAAATGAGGAACCAGTGTTCAGAGGCAACTCAGAAGCATCTGGAGTAGTGCAGCTTGATCACAGCTTGAGGAGTTTTGCCAACACGAATATTTAAAGAGCAATGAAGTGAAGTCTCACTTCAGAACTGCAAGAGGTCTTTGAAGGAGTTAATAACTGATGAATCCAGCTGATAGATTTGCCTGTCTCTCTCCTTTCCCCTTTCCCTCCCCTCTGGGGACAGGCTGAGACAGCTGGGGCTGCTCAGGAGCAGGTTCCAGGCAGACCTTAGAGCAGTCTTCCAGGACCTGAAGAGGCTCCAGGAGAGCTGGGGAGGGACTTTGGATAAGGAATGTGAGTGACAAGAGGAGGGACAATAGATTGGAGCTTGAGGAGGGCAGATTGAGACTGGAAATGAGGATGAAATTCTTTGCCATGAGGGTGGTGAGACACTGGCACAGGTTGCCCAGCGAAGCTGTGGAGCACACATTCTGTGCTTCTGTGCTCCACAGCCTCCCTGGAGGTGTTCCAGCTCAGGCTGGATGAGGCTTTGAGCAGCCTGTGCTGGTGGGAGGTGTCCCTGCCTATGGCAGAGGATTGGAGCTGGCTGAGCTTTGGGGTCCCTTCTAACCCAACCCAACCTAACCCACTCTGTGAATTGTGAGTGCCCCTTCACTACCAACCCTTAGGGACACTGAGCTGTCCCCAGGGCTGTGCTGCCTTGCAAGAGTCAGTGGGAGGCTGACAGGTGCTGAGCTTTCAAGAGGAAGGGAAAATGCCTGCGGAGTTTCCCAAGGAGCTGGCCTTGACCTGTGCCTCCTCACTTTGGCACAAGGGATTTTTGCCATTTCTGTGAGGACATGTCAGCAGAGTCCCCAAATCTGCTGTGGATCAACAACAACGCCTCTAGGACAGTCACATCTAAAGCTGCTTGTGAAAAGCTGAGGGAAGATCTCACAGTTCTGAATGACTACATCAGAAAATGCCAGAATGAGTTCCTGGTCAATACAGGCTGAGTCATAAATGCAGCTGACAGCAGCCCTGCCACAGCCGGAGCCTGTGAATGGCTCTGCCTCCTGGGGAAGTGCCATGAAAGCCCCTGCTCAGCCTCAGCAGTGCCAGACAGTGCAGATGCTCTCACTCAGCCTTGTCAGCAGAGGGACAGCCAATGCCACGGAGAGCTCTGCAAGGCCACCACCTAGCTCCATGGCACCCCCAGAGCTCATGTCTGGTGTGCTTGTGCCTCAAAGACGCAGCAGAAGAGAGAGAGGCTCAAAGGGGAGCGAGAGGCTTGACGCGGGTGTGGGACAGCACAGGCACTGAGCAAGGGCTGGCTTCTGCCAGCAGCTTTGCTGTGGGGCTGAAGAGGCATGGAGACAAGGCCCTGCAGGACAGCTTGTGCAGGCAGACAGACAGGGAGAGCTGGCACTTCACTTCAGGAGCTCTGTAGCCTGGGTTTGCCTGCACCAGAGCAGATGAGAAAGGGCAACAGCCTCAGCTGCTTATCTGCCTGCACCTTTGTGATCCCTCAGCACTTGTGAGGGTCATGGAATCACTGAATGGCTTGAGTTGGAAGGGACCTTCAGACCATCTCGTTCAAACCCTCTGCTGTGGACAGAGAGTGCTCCTGCTAGACCATCTTGCTCAAGGCTCCATCCAGCCGGACTTGGAACACTTCCATGGTTGGAGACTCACAGATTCTCCAGGCAACCTGTGGCAATGCCTCACCACCCTCATGGCCAGGAATTTCCTGCTGCTGGGTGATCTAAATTTAGATGGAGACCTGCTCATCATCCTGGCTGGGGCTGGAAATGCTGTGTCCAGAAGGAGCAGGGAGGTGATTGTCACCTGATTGGCCCTGCTCTCATCTGCCCTGGGATGATGACAACAATTCCTGCTTAGCTGCAGGAGTTCCTTTTCCCTACTGTTAGCCTCTGCTCCTGTTGGAAGGCTGTTCCTGGCTTTTTTTCTGCAGGGGATGCTGTGCCACCACTGAGTTCTTCTGGTGCTGGATTGCTTGGCTGGATTGGATCCATGGCCACTGTCAATGGGATGAGCTTCAACAAGGCCAAATGCCAGGTGCTGCACTTGGGTCACAGCAACCCTGAGCAACGCTGCAGGCCTGGGGCAGTGTGGCTGGGGAGGTGCTGGCAGAAAGGGACCTGGGGGTGTCAATGGGCAAGTGACTGAAGATGAGCCAGCAGTGTGCCCAGGTGGCAAGCAAAGCCAGTGGCATCTTGGCTGGGATTAGAAATGCTGTGTCCAGCAGGAGCAGGGAGGTGATTGTCCCCTTGGACTCTGCTCTGGTGAGGCCACAGCTCAAGTGTTGTATTCAGCTTTGGGCACCTCAACACAAGAGAGATGTGGAGGTGCTGGAGCCAGTGCAGAGGAGGGCAAGGAAGCTGTGCAGGGCCTGGAGAGGAAATCTTGTGAGGAGCAACTGAAGGAGCTGAGGATGGTTATTTTGGAGAGGAGGAGGCTGAGTGAGATCTCATCACTGTCTACAGCCACCTGAATGGAGGCTGTGGAGAGGTTGGTGCTGGTCTCTGCACACAGGTGTTAGTGATAGAACAAGAGAGAAGGGCCTCAGGCTGCAGCAGGGCAGGGTTAGGCTAGACAGCAGGAAGAAAGTTTTCCCAGCAAGAGTGGTCAGGCACTGGCACAGGCTGCCCAGGGAGGTGCTGGAGTCACCAGCCCTGGAGGCCTTTAAGAGTGGTTTAGCTGTGGTACTTGGGGATATGGGTTGGGGCAGGCCTTGTAGAGTAGGGGCAATGGTTGTAGAGCACAGAGTTAATGCAGGGCTTGGTGGTCCTGAGGGTCTTTTCCAAGCTGTCAGTACCTGTATGGCACTGGGAATGTGAGTGCTGGCGAACACTCCTCCTTTCACATGAGCTCCTGTCAGCGGCTTTGACTCTCTGAAGCTGTCTGAAGGCAAGGCTCTGACTGTCCTGAGAGCAGTCACCTGCTGGCACTTAGCTTCCCTTCCAGCCTCAGAGGGTGTGCCCTGCAGACAGCCTCTCTGCAGCCCTGTGCTGCAGCCAGGCCCTGTCCTGTCTAAAGCTGCTGCCAGCTCTCTGGCAACATCCTTCCACAAAGAAGTCATCTTAGGGAACGGCAAGACATAAAAGAAGCCACCCAAGCACCACTCCTTTTAGGAAGGGAAATCTCTAGAAGCTGGGTAAACAATTCCTATTGTTGCTGATTAGTTCTCACTAATCAGTAGAGTGTCTCCAGCAAGCATTTAATTAAGAGTTAATCTGGCAGCTGTTAGGAAAATGAAACATTAATTGGAAAAGGCAAGTTTCAGGTTTGTTGAGGTGCAGGAGATCTGCCCCCCTCACGCTTCACTTGATTGCACAAGTGCTCCCCAGCTCCTGGGCCTTTGGATGTATACAAGATATAAGGACCTGACATTTAACAAGGGAACACTGGCAAATTAATTCCATTCTGCGCTAAAAACGCAGCTGACATTTGGGAGCTGCTGTGTTAACCAGAGCCTCCTCGGCAGAGCAGCCTGTTTTGCTGCGTGCTAATTAGCTGCCCTGTTATCCCATTTCCAGAGCATTAAGAAACAATTGGGATTTAATGGATGGCTAATGAGAGGACCTGTGTCAGCTGCCAGGCGCGGGCTGGGCTCTGAGCAGAGGGCACCGCGGGCAGGGTATCTCTGCTCTCAGGGCAGGCACCGGCGCAGCCTCCTGACTTCCTCTGACTTCTCCTCCCATATTTGCGCCCCACAGGCTCACAGGTCCTTGAGCACGAGCAGCAGAGTGGGGTTTAGGATGCAGAAGCAGAGCTGGGTGGTTCGGTAGGTGACATCCCAGCCTAGCCTCATGGATTCATAGGACCTTAAAGCTCATCCAGCTCCAACCCCCTCCCATGGGCAGGGAAACCTCCCACCAGCACGGGATGCTCAAGGCCTTGAATGCTTCCAGAGAGGGGACAGCCACAGACTCCCTGGGCAACCTCATGGCAAAGAATCTCTTCCTCATCGCCAGTCTCAATCTGCCCTCTTCCAGCTTCAATTCATTGTCCCTCATCCTGTCAGTCCCAGCCTTTGTCCGAAGTCCCTTCCCAGTTCTCCTGGAGCCCCTTCATGTACTGCAAGGCTTCTCTTAAGGTCTGCCTGGAGCTCTCTCCAGGTTCAACAGCCTCAACTCTCCCAGCCTGTCCTCACAGGAGCTCCAGTCCTCTGATCACCCTCGTGGCCTTCTCTGGACCTGCTCCGGCACCTCCAGGTCCCTCTTATGCTGGGAGCAGCAGCGCTGGGCCATGCCACCAGGAGCAGCAAAGCTGAGCCAGGCTCTGTGCTGAACAGCAGCTACCTCCAGGCTGGAAGTTTCAGGGAGTGAAAGTTTTCTCCACTGATGCTGCCTGGGTTTGCCAAATGCTTTCAGCCAAGGAGCTGGTAGGAGAGGTTTTTTGCACATGTCAAAACAGCTCATTTTCACATTTGCTGGGAGGAAATGTTTTGGTTTGGAAATGAGAAAATGCTTCGTTTTGATATTCCCATGTGGCAGTGCTCAGGCTTCTCCCTCTCTAAATGACAGCTTCTTTGTTGTTCTGAGGGAGCTGAAATTTTCCCTGCTACTGAACCCTTTTATTCTAAAGACCTTGAAGAGGAAAAATAGAAAAGATTCTGCTTTTGTTTGAGTGAAAGGGTCTGGGTGAGCCCAGAATGGTGTTGCAGCATTTTCCCTTGCCAGGAGCCCCTGAATTCTCCTGCTTTGCATCATCGGAAGCACTTTCCCTCCCCTGACCCTCACCTCCATTAGCACTGGGCCAACGTCAGCTCACCCCAGAAGGCAGGGAGAACACTCCTCATGCCAGGGGAAGTAGTTTCTTAGGATATGAGGCTTTGTAGAGGGCCAGGGGGACAATCAGGCATGGAGGAGAGGACCAGGAGGGGCATCTGGCACGGAGGAGAGGGCCAGGAAGGGTATTAGGCTTGAATAAGAGGGGCAGGAGGGGTATTAGGCATGGAGGAGAGGGTCAGGAGGAGTATCAGGCATGGAGGAGAGGGGCAGGAGTGGTATTGGGCATGGAGGAGAGAGCCAGAGGGGATATCAGGCATGGAGGAAAGGGCCAGGAGGGGTATCAGGCATGGAGGCTTGGAGCTGTTGAGCTGATGACTCAGTGCAAGACCTTTGCTGCAGGCTGTGCCGTGCCCTGGAGGAGCTGAGGCAGCCATGGGGAGAGGCTGTTGATGACTGGCAAGAAGCAGAGCCCCAGAGCCCTTCAGTTCAGTTCTCACCTCTGCTCTCCTCTGATCTACAGCCCCAGCTCCTTTCTCACCTGTCTGTGGTCTGCAGCAGCAGCAGTCCAGCCTGCCCCTCCTAGGGCTGAGTGCCTGCACTCTGCTGCTGCAGCCAAGCTGCCGGAGCCTTTGGGCTACTAGCAGTGCTGCCCCAGCCCCTCGTGGCACCACCTGCCTCCTGTGTGGCTTGGTCCAACAACTGCACACAGCTGGGGCTGGATCCACAGAGGCCTAAGATGTTCTCCTCACTGCAGGGAGGCAGGTTTGGTGCTGCATGTGCCCTCTGAAAACCTGCCCTGCCAAGAGCTACA
This sequence comes from Tricholaema leucomelas, assembly GCA_013400475.1. Taxonomy (NCBI): domain Eukaryota; kingdom Metazoa; phylum Chordata; class Aves; order Piciformes; family Lybiidae; genus Tricholaema lacrymosa; species Tricholaema leucomelas. The sequence continues at coordinate 119,283 of WAAF01001750.1, forward strand.
GACCTGCAGTGTCTACAGGCCAGAGGAAGAGCCAACGACCTCAAGAGAAAGGGGCAGATCTCAGGAGGCTTGGGGCACCTTTCAGCTAACCCAGAGCTGGGAGCTGTGCAGCCGTGGCAGTGCCCCCTCACAGAAACACAGAACCACAGCAAGGTAGCGGCTGGGAGGCAGCTTCAGAGAGCAGCCAGCCCCAGAGCAGGGCACACAGCAACACAGCCAGGGGGGCCTGGCAAGGCTCCAGAGCAGGAGACTCCACAGCCTCTCTGGGCAGCCTGCTCCAGCCTCCAGCACCCTCACAACAAACAACTTTCTCCTCAGGCTCAACTCCAACTTCCTGGCTCCCAGCTTAGCCCTCTTGGGCCTTGTGCTGGCCCTGGACACCCCCAAGCAGAGCCTGGCACCTTCATCCTGCCCCCCCAGCCCTCAGCTAGTGACAGACATTGCTCAGGTCCCCTCTCAGCCTTCTCCCCTGCAGGCTAAGCAACCCCAGGGCTCTCAGCCTCTCTCCACAGTAGATTGTTCCAGGCCCTTCAGCATCCTCATAGACTCCATTGCACTCTCCCCAGCAGGTCTCTGTCTCTGGAACTGGGCAGTCCAGTGCTGGGCACAGCATTGCAGGAGTGGCCTCATCAGGGCAGAGCAGCAGCAGAACCTCCCTGTCCCTGCTGCCAACAATGCTCTTGGTGCCCCCCAGGATGCCACTGGCCCTCAGCTAATGTGAGGAGAGATCTCACAGATCAGCCCACTTGGAAAGCTCTGCTCAGCTGAAGCTGGCTTGAGCAGCTCCATCTGACCAAGACTCCTGGTGCTGTCTCACCCACTGCCCAGGTCGTTTGGTAGGTGTCACAAGCAGGTGGCACCAGCTGTAGGCTGAGTTAACAGCATGCCAGTGCCTGCCAACTGCTCCAGCTGGCTGTGTGAGCCCAGGGTGTGCTGTGTGGCCTGGAGTCAGTGGATTGCCACTCGAGGTAGGGGCATGGCAGGGGAGTGCTCACAGTGGCTGTTTACCATGCCAGGAGAGGAGCCGGCAGGAAGACTCCTGTGCACACCTGCTGGTCCAAGCCATCCTGTTCTGGTTGCCAGGACATCCCATCAGCCACGGCTGCCACAGAGCAGCTTTGCACACTGCAGCTGGAGCCACAGTGCTGCTGCAGCTTTGCAAGGCCAGCATCTATTTCACCTGAGCTCGAGTGGCCTCCTGCCCACAGCCCAGCTTTGCTGCTTAGCTCCTGATTTTGCATCTGCTCCAGCCCCTCTGCCCAGCCCTCCCTTTGTCCTCAGGAGGTGAGTGATGAGTGCCAGGCTGTCCCTGTCCCTGTGTCCCCTGCAAAGCTTTGCTGCTTCGGCTAGAGTGCCTGCTGTGCACTGCAGCAATCCCCGGGACAGCAGGGCTGGCCCCACTGCCCGCTGCTTCCTGGCCGTGAGACAGCTGACTGCCAGGGAGCACTTCCCAATCTGCTTTCCAGTCAGTGGCTTTTAAGAGCTGGCGGTGGTGGAAGTGCTGCCTGTGCCAGAGTGACCACAGTGGTTGTGTGCAGCATGGCCCAGAGGGTTTTGGCTCCCTCTCACCATTCATCAGAGAGCACAGGAAGGGCCCTGGGCCAACCAGTAAGTGCACTCTGGTGCTGCTAACTTGGCTTCCTCTTGGCTTTGTCCTTCAGGAGACAGCTTCTGTCCAGAGCCCTGCTGCAGTCTGCTGTGGCGTGGCTGACTGGGGAGGCTGTGCAGGGCTGAGCAGCCAGCAGGTGACTGTCACCGCTGCGGAGCTCCCCAGACGGTGCTCTGCTGTCGCAGCCCTGTGCATGCAGCCCTCCTGGAGGCCCCCAGCTGAATTTGGCAGCAGATGCCTCTGTCTCCTGCGGCTCCTCTCCCAGCTGTGCAGCTCAGGGCACAGCAGCATCTCCCCGAGCATGCAGGAGCAGAGCAGGAGGCCTGCACACAGACCTGCTGGTAAGGACATGATGCTCACCACTGCAGGACTACCCAGCCCCCAGCCTTCCACAGGGGACAGCCCACAGTGACCTGCTGAGCAAGCAGCAGTGCCAGGGACAGCTTGGGACCCGCCTGAGAGCCAAGGAGCCTCAAGCAACAGCAGACAGGGCAGACTTGAGGAAGGGGGTTGGAAAGGAGTCAGGTGGTGCCACTTGCTCCTCACCTCCCCAAGCCCACTTCAGAGGGAGGCCTCCTGATTGCAGCAGGGGTGCAGCAAGAACTGGAGCTGCACTCAAAGCAGGGCCTGACCTTCTGTCAGTGCTGGGAACCTGCCAGCTTAGGCCAATCCCTGTCACATCTCGTGTGACAGCTCTGTGCCAGGCAGACATGCAGGAAAGCATCCTCCAGAGGGGTCTCTTGGAGAGGGCTGCCCCTTGGCAAACAGCTCAGCCAGCCCAAGCCTTCCCATCCCACTCAGGAGGAAGGCAGTCACAACTCCTCCTCCTGTCCCCCACCAGGGATGTGGGCATCAATGCCTGCCTTCTGCATCCTGCCAAGGCATGGGGAGCAGCTTCCAAAGGAGCCTGTGGGAAAGCTCAGGTGCTACCAAGGCTCTGTCCTAGGTAAGAGATGATCCAGGCAGGACCTCACCCCCAGTGGGAGCCCCTTTGGAATGGAGGTGTTTACTCAAATGACTGCTGGAGATTCTTGTGCTTGGGCCACAGCAAGCAGCCCTTTTCTCTCTGCCTCTTGCCCCCATGATGGACCTGCACCCTCAGGAATGAATTGCTCATCCTCTCTTTGTGCCTCAGCCTGCCAACTCGTGAGGGAAGCCAGGCAGTCCCCCTGCCACCTCCATCCTTCTGTGACAGAAGAGTCAGTCCCTAGCTCCCACCTTCACTTTTGTGATGCTCCCAGTAAGCACAGAGCCTGGCCTGGTGGGTTTCTCCATCCTCTGTTCATGAGAACACCAGGCCAAGGCTATAGCTGTGAGTGCAGACTCCCTGGGGCAGCGGCTCTGCATATAAACTCACTTGCAACAGTGCACAGAAGTGTGGCTTAGAGAAAGGGAAGTTGAGGAGAGACCTTCTCTACAGCTCCCTGAAAGGAAATTGGAGCCAGCAGAGGTTGTCTCTTCTCCCAGGTGATGAGCAGTAGGATGGGAGGAAATGGCCTCAAGCTGCACTAGAGGAGGTTTCAGTGGGACATGAGAAATAGTTTCTTCCCAAAAGGGTTGTCAAGGTCTGGAACAGGTTGTCCAGGGCAGTGGTGGAGTCCCCATCCCTGAAGGGTTTGAAAAGCCTTGGAGATGTGGTGTAGAGGGCCAGGGCTTGGTGGGGCAGCTCCATCTGACATCTGGCTGGCAGTGCTGGGTTAAGGGCTGGACTGGATGATCTGAAAGGTCTTTGCTAAGCAAGCCCTGCTTTTGTGATGCCATGGAAGTACTGACTGTTGTCACACAAGTCCTTGTCCAGGACACATCAGCACAGTCAGCTGTGGGAAACAGCACAGAACCTCCAGCTGCAGTGCTGCTAAGCAAGGGAGTGTCAAAGCTCAGCCCAGCGGTGCTGCTCAGAGCGAGCTGGAGACAGCCTGAGAAAGTTGCCTAAGACCCAGAGGAGCTGCCACTGTTCCAGGTGTGCACTCCAGAGCCTTCTCAAGGCCAGAGGCTTCAGCCTGGAGTGAAGTCTTGTCCCTGGAGTGTGTGCAAATGCCTTTGTGTTGTATCTGAGTGTCGTGATGGGGTGGGAGGCAGTCAAGGAGCTAGAGAAGTACCCTGGAAACCACTTCACCTGCAGGGAGCTTTCCCACAAGGATCTTGCCCTGTGGTCTGCATTGTCTTGCTGCTATTTCTGCAGTGCCTCACAGCAGGTCACACCACAGGCTCTCTAGGTGAGTGTGGGCAGGTGGCTAAAGAGTCCTTCCTCACAGAGTAGTCTCCAGCTGGCAGGTTCAGCAGCAGCATCGATGAGTCACAACCCACACATCTGACATTGCATCCAGAGGGTAGTGCTGGTGTCCAGAGGCAGACTGGTGACAAGTGGTGTCCCTCAGGAGTCTGTACAGGACCAGTGCTGCTCAGTATCTTCATCAATGACACGGAGTAAGCCAGGGCACCCTTGGCAGGTTTGCAGATGGCACCAAGCTGAGTGGTGCAGCTGACACCTGTGAAGCACAAGATGTCATCCAGAGGGACCTGGATGTGATGGAGGAGTCCACATGAACAAGGGTCAAGAGCAGTGTCTGGCATCTGGGTCAGGACAAGCCCTGATGTCAGCACAGGCTGAGAGGTGAGCAGATGGAGAGCAGCCCTGAAGAAGATATAGGAGTGCAAAGCTGGGCATGAGCCAGCACTGAATGCTGACAGCCCAGTCCCAGCCTGCCCTGGGCTGATCCCCAGCAGCATGGGCAGCAGGGGCAGAGAGGGGATTCTGGCCTTCTGTTGAGCCTTCTGGGCCCCCCCCCATGCAGTGCTGGGCCAGCTCTGGAGCCCTCAGTACAGCGCAGGCAGGTACCTGCTGCAGCAGGGCCAGAGGAGGCCACAGCAGTGCTGGCAGGGCTGGCAGGGCTCGCCTGGGAGCCAGGCTGGCAGAGATGGCGGTGTGCAGCCTAGAAGGGACAAGGCTCCAAGGAGACCTCCTGATGGCCTTGCAGTGCTGGAAGAGGCCAAGAATACAGCTGAGGACATACAAGGAATTCAAAGAATGAGATTCAGAGTGGAGAGAAGGGAGAAATATTTGGCACTGAGGATGGAGAGAGCCTGGCTCAGGCTGCCCAGAGGTATGGTAGCTGCCCCATGGCTGGCACCATAGCAGGTCAAGGTGTTTGGGGCTCCGAGGAACCTGCTCTAGTTGGGGATGTCCCTGTTGAGTGCAGGGGACTGGTCTGGATGACCTTGCAAGGTCCCTCCCCATCCGCAGCTCTCTGTGCCTCTGTTCTATGCCACAGCTCCCATCCCAGCCCCTTTCTTTGCAGTGAGCCTCAGAGCTGCTGAACTGTTCCTGGAGTGGTCCAGCTCATCTAACTCTGAAGAACAGCATCTCAGGACCTGCAGTCCTGCTCCATTTACACACTCGATGATGTGTCTCAGAGCCAAGAGCTGTCAGTGTTTGTGCTGGTGGCTGCTCACCAGTGCAAGTGCTACAGATCCGGGAGTGCCCAAACCCGGAGCTCAGTGAGCTGTGCACTCAGAGAGCAGATGCCAGTGGTTCAGCTGATGTGGGGGGCCCCCTTGGAGCCCTGCAGGTACAGCTTTGCTCTGTGGAGCCTATTCAAGGATTTCCTTAGGAAATATCCCTACAATTGCTGTCAGGACAGGCAGAGTGGATCCCTGCTACATGATGTGTCCCCTGTCTGCAGTGATCTGTGATGGGAACAAAACCCTTTCCAGGCTGCTGGATGTGGGATCTTGTTCCTCTGGGAGGGGCTGGTCCAATTTCCAGTGGCCTCTTGGGGGTAATTTAAAGCCTCTGCCCCTTGTGCTGATCTCTTCTCTGGGATGAGGTCAATTGACTCAGGTCAGTAAGGCAAATTTGCACCCTGTGGACACTGGGGTCTAGTGAGCTGCTAAGGGCAGTAGCCCTTCAGCAGATGCCCTTCCTGGTTCCATCTCTATGTTCTAATGACTCAGCTCAGACTGGGGCTAACAACTTGCTTGGACCAGAATGTTTTAGCTGGAGAAATGGGTCAGCACTTTTTGTGTCTCCTCTGCTGACAGTGGAGCACTTTGGTGCTCACCTGTGAGGAGGTCATTCTCTAGTGTGGCTCCTACCTCTGCTGGTGTGATCATCCACAAGGCTTTGTGGCCATCACCCTCCTCCCAGGACCCTGACTGCTCAGTCTCCAGTCCCTGCTCCTGAGCTCTGATATGCTACTCTCAGCCCTGGCATCTGGACCACGGCTCCCCAGAGGCTTCTCCCTACTCTGCACCCACTGATGTGACAGGTGACAGCTGAGAAGGCGAACTGGGTCCAGTGCGGCTCTCTCTCTTGCAGGCAGAGGCTGTGTTTGGTGAGCTGGCAGTCCCAGGTGCTGAAAGCTGTGTCAGGATGTGCCTTGGCTGAGCTTCTGGGAAATCAGGCTCTGAAATGTTGGTAGGAAAATGGATACCTGCATCAACTGTATTTGAGCTTTCTATTCCTGAGAAGAGAAGCTGAGACTCTGCTCATCAATATTAATAATTGGATTGAAAGGCTGAGGCTGCCTCTAGGCTCTGAAGCCTGTGTCCTGGTGTCTGCAGGGAGGATGAGGCTGCTGCAGCTGTCCTTAAACGAGCAGAGGGGAGATTGAAACTGGATGTTAGGAGAAAGTTCTGTGCAGTGAGGGTGGTGAGACACTGGTACAGGTTGCCTAGGTTCTGGAGCACACAAATGTGATCAAAGATCACATTCTGTGCTTCTGTGCTCCACAACCTCCCTGGAGGTGTTCAAGGCCAGGTTGGATGAGATCTTGAGAGATCTGTTCTAGTGGGAGGTGTCCCTGCCTATGGCAGGGGTTGGAACTGGCTGAGCTTTGAGCTCCCTTCCAACCTAACCCGTCCTGTGATTCTGTGAGGCTGGATTTCCCCATTCTCACCAGCAAGAGGAGCAGAATCTGACTCTGGGTACCAACACAGCTTCTTCAAGCTGTGTAATCTGAAATAAGCTAAGCATGAGCATTTAAACAGCATGGAGCTGTGAGCTGTGAGCAGGAGCAGAGGGCTCTCCTCTGAGACCTCCTGACTGCTGAGCACAGAACAATAGAATCACAGAATGCGTTAGGTTGGAAGGGATCTCAAAGCTCATCTAGCTCCAAACCCCTGCCATAGGCAGGTATACCTTCCTCTAGAACAGGTTGCTCAAGACCTCATCCAGCTTGGCCCTCAACACCTCCAGGGAGGTTGTGGAGCACAGAAGCACAGAATGGGATCAAATGATCCCATTTGTGTACTCCACAACCTCCCTGAACAACCTGTGCCAGTGTCTCACCACCTTCACTCTAAAGAACTTCTTCACATCCAGTTTCAATCTCCCCTCTGACACTTCAAACCCATTCCTCCTCCTCCTCCTCCTGTCCTTCCCAGACTTTGTCAATAATCCCTCCCCAGCCCTCCTAGAGTCTCCTTCAGATCCTGGAAGGCCACTCCAAGGTGTCCTGGAAGCCTTCTCCTCTGCAGGCTGCAGAGCCCCAACTCTCTCAGCCTGTCCTCAGAGCAGAGCTGCTGCAGCCCTCTCACCATCTTGCTGGCCTCCTCTGGACTGGCTCCAACACTTCCATGTCCTGCTTGTGCTGGGGGCTGCAGAACTGCACCCAGGATCCCAGGTGGAGTCTGAGGAGAGCAGAGCCAAGGGGCAGAATCCCCTCCCTTGCCCTGCTGCCCACACTGCTCTTGCTGCAGCCCAGCACAGGGTTGCTGTCTGGGCTGCACTCACACTGCAGGCTCCTGTGGAGCTTTGCATCAGCCCAGACACCAGGTCCTGTTCCTCAGAGCTGCTCTCAACCATTCCCCACCCAGCCTGGAGCTGTGCACCCAGGTGCAGGACCTTACACTTGGCCTTGTTGAATGTGATGAGGTTGGCCTGGGCAGTATGTCCAAGTCCCTCTGGATGGATCCCTGCCCTCTAGCAAGTTGACTGTGCCACAGAGCTTGATGCCATTTGCAAGCTTGCTGAGGTTGCACTCAATTGCTCTGTTCATGGCACTGACAAAGCTGTTACACAGCACTAGTGGCAGCACTGACCCCTGAGGAAGCCACTTGCCACTGGTCTGCAGGTGGACATTGTGCTCTTGATCACCACTCTCTGCATGCCACCATCCAGCCAATTCCTGACCCAGCAGTGCCCCACCCAGTCCATGTGTTTCCAGTTTGGTGACCAGGATGTCGTGTGGGACAATGGTCCCATCATGTCAGTGCCAATCAGGGCCGTGCCACCCCCCCACCCTTTCCAAGCCAGCCCACACAGCTGCCGTCAGTCCTGTGCCACAGGTGCCCATGGAGACTCTGGCCCTGGGGACCTGCCCACACTCACCTGGAGGAGCTGTGGTGTGACCTGCTTTGAGGCAGTGCAGAAATAGCAGCAGGACAGTGCAGAGCACACTCAAGACTCTGCGGGTGAAGTGGTTTCCAGGGTACTCCTCTGGCTCCTTGGCTGCCTCAGGAAGCTGTGTGTAAATCAAAGCCGAGCTCTGACACAAGGCAGAGGCATTTCCACACACTCCATGCTGGCTGTTAGGTAGGGATGGCAGCTCCTGGAGCCTCTCACTCTGAGAAGGCTCCTGAGTGTGCAGCAGGAGGGCACCCCCAGGGTGCCCAGAGCTCACTGCAGTCACCCTCAGCTGTTCAGAGCCTTGGTCAGGCCTTGTAAGCTGATGGTGCAGGTGCCCTGGGCCTGCAGGGTTCAATGTTAGCCTTTATCTGCTGCTGTTTAACATCATGCTTGGCTGTCAGGGGATGCAGCAGCTCTGCCTGGGCGCAGCCTGGCAGCCTCCTCCATCACCTCTCCCAGCACAGCCCTCGCTGAACACCTCTGCTTGTTTTCCTCCATCATTATTGCATTCATCACTGCTGTCTCCTGAAGGATGTGCTTGGTTGCCAGACCTGCTCTGCACCCTGATAGGTTTTGTATCTTCCTTAGAAGTTTTCTGGCCTGGCAGCTCTCTGATAACCAGCTCCAGCCGCCCTTAGTTCCAGCCAAGTTCTTCGTCGTCACTGCTGCCCTCAGCTCCCTTCTCCCTGCTTGATAGCGAAACATGAGCGAGGCTGGCGCCAGCAGCTGGGGCTGGTGGTGTGGCACAGTGCTCAGCACCCCAGAAGGGCTGTGCAGTGCCAGGACAGCACACAGGGGTTTGCCCTGCCACTGCATTCAAACAAAGGCAGGGGCTGAAGCCTTCGAGTTTTCTGATTGCCAAACACCAGGGAACGTTCTGGAATCTCATCAACCCTCCAGCTGAGTGACCCAGAGCTGCCCGAGGGCCTCATTCTGCCTCACCTGATGTTTCACTTGGGAACATTGTTTTCCTCTGAGGGCTTTTCTCTTCTTCTGCAACCCAAGGTCTGTCAAGCTGTGCTTCTCTTTGCTCCTGGTAGCAGCTGACGATGTTATACAGCTTGGAACAGTGCAGAAGACAACCAACCCAGCTCTGGTCTGAAGAGTGCAGGCAAACCTCACCAGCCCAGATGAAGAGCAGCCAGCTCGGGGGGCACTCTGTCCCGCCCTGGGTGGGAATGCTGGGAAAGAGCCTTCCACCAGCTAGAGCCAAACAGCTCTGCACACAGCCATGGGAGGTGCAAGCAGGCCAGAGGCAGAGCTGCTCATAAAAGCAGGGACAGTTCATGGGTGGCTACTGGGGCCAAGGAGTGCTCCAGGCCCTGGGATGTGGGGCTGCAAAGCTTGGGGCAAGCCACAGTCCCCACTCACCCTGGTGCTGGGAGCCCAGCCTGGGGGTGTTTGAGCCAGGCCTAGGGGCAATGGTTTGGAGCTGAGGAAGAAGTTCTTCAGTGTGAGGCTGCTGAGACTGTGGCATGGGCTGCCCATGGAGGCTGTGGCTGCCTCCCCCTGCAGGGCTGGGCACCCTAAGAAGGCAGAGGCAGAGGCTTGGGTAAGTGGTGGGACACAGACTGGGAAAGGATTTCCCTTGGAACTGGATCAGCTTTGTCAAACTTCCCTGTGCTCACTCCTAAAGGTGCTTTGTATCAGTGGCATCCTCAGTTAAGTGCAGAGGACACAAGACACTTCCCGGCTGCCCAGGGCCAGGGCAGCTATCACCATCTTGGAAATCAACACAGCAGTCCTCTGAAAAACCCTCAGAGACCTCAGACCTCGATAGAGAGACTCCCAAAAGGGCAAGCCCAGCCCTCACATCCACACACAGAACATTCCCTCAGAATGGCTTGGGTTGGAAGGGGAGTGAAAGGTCCTCCACATCCATCCCTCTGCCCCAGCAGGGACACCTCCTGCTAGCCCAGGCTGCTCAGGGCCACATCCAACCTGGCTTTGGACACTTCCAGCGTTGGAGCCTCCACAACTTCTCTGGACAGCCTGTTCCAGCACTTCACCGCCCTCAGGGGAAAGAATCCATCTCCTCCCAGTGTGAAGCCATCATCCCTTGTCCTGCCATTCCATGCCTTTGTACCAAGATCCTCTGGCCTGGGCCAGAGCTTGTAGTTGCAGAGTGGGCTCCCTTGAATCATGGCACTCAGAAGGAAAGATGAAACTACTGCAAAGAGCTGCCACAGCCATCTCCCTGCTCCCCAGTGCCACAGTTGCTGTGCCTGTCTGCCATCCAACCTGCCCAGCAATGCTCTTCAGGAGGACATCTCAGGGGCACTCCCAGAGCAGAGTCAGAGAATGGTTCAGGCTGGAAAGAAGCACCAAGCCCAGCAAGCCCACGAAGCCCAGGCATTCACCTGCTCCACCAGGACTGTCACCACACCGTGTCCCCAAGGTTTTACACAGCTCCAGCATCCCCCTGGGCAGCCTGCTCCAGTGCTTCACAACCTCTCCATGAAGAAATGTTCCCTAATGTCCAGCCTGAGTCTCCCCTGGTGTAGCTGGAGGCTATTCCCTCTCATTCTACCCTTGGTCACTTGTGAGCAGAGTCCAGTGCCTGCCTCTCTACACCCTGCTGGCAGGTAGCTGTAGAGCAAAGAGGTCTCCCCTGAGTCTCCTTTTTGTAGCCTAAGCAGCCCCAGCTCCCTCAGCTGCTCCTCACAGCTTTGTTCTCCAGCCCCTCGCCAGCTCGGTCACCCTTCCCTGTCCCTACTTCAGCCCCTCCACGTCCTTCCTGTGCTGAGCACAGCACCTGAGGTGCAGCCTCAGCAAGGCTGAGCACAGAAGTACAGTCACTGCCCTGCTCTGCTGGCCACACTGATACAGGCCAGGATGCCCTTGGCCTTCTTGGCCATCAGGGCACACTGCTGGATCACATTCATCCTCCTGTCAGCCAGCACCCCCAGGTCCTTTCCTACCACACAGTTCTGCACCATCCTTCCCCAGGCTCATACCTCAGTGTGGGGTTGTTGTGGGCCAGGTGCAGGACCTGGCACTTGGCCTCGTTGAAGCTCATACAGCTGACCTCAGCCCACAGCTCCAACCTGTGCAGGCTCTGTAGAGCCTCTCTCCCCTCCAGCAGAACTTCATTTCGTGTGGTCTGCAACCCGACTGGGGGTGCCCTGAATCCCCTCATCCAAGGTAAAGAAACTGAGCGGGACTGGTCCTAGTACTGAGCCCTGGGGAACACCACTTGTGGCTGGCCTCCAGGTGGAGGTAACTCCATTGGCTCACAGCCCAGCAAATGGGAGGGCATGCCTCTCTGGGCAGCCTGTGCCAGGCCTCTGGGACCCTTCCAGCCAAGAAGTTCTTCCTCCCCTTGAGCTGCAGCTTCCTGTGCTGCAGTTTGCACCCAGTGCCCTTGTCCTGTGCCAGGGCACAAGTGAGCAGAGGCTGTCCCTGTGCCTGCCTTGCTGCCCCCAGCCCTCAGCTAGTGACAGACACTGCTCAGGTCCCCTCTCAGCCTTCTCCTCTGCAGGCTAAGCAGCCCCAGGGCTCTCAGCTCTCCTCCTCAGGCAGTGCTCAGGCCCTGCAGCACCCTTGCAGCCCTGCCCTGGCCTCTCTCCAGCTGATCTGTGTCCCTCCTGCCCTGGGGAGCCCAGCACTGGGTGCAGTTTTTCTGGCTATTTCTCCTCTCGAGCAGCCTCACAGGCAGGGTTTTGTGAGGGGGCTCTGCCACCAAGTCTCTTTGATCCATATTCATGGGTGCCGCTTGGCTTATCTCTGCGCAGCACTCACACAGGCTGCTGCTGGGGCTCTTGTGTGTCTGGATGCTGACTGCACACAGGTGGAATCACAAAGCTGCTCCCTGTCTGTTGCTAGTGGGAAGGGTCGTTATTGTGCAACAAAGGCCTGGGGAGGCTCTGCACAGACACACTGCTGCTTGGTGCCTGCTGAAGCCAGAGCAAGCCTGGTGAGGTGCAGCACTGCCTGGAGGCCTCAGGGCAGTTAAGTGAAAGGACGTTGATGGGACACCAGAGTGGCATGAGGCAGAGGAGCTGTGGGTGGCTTCTGGAGGAGTAATGGGAGAGATTTCCTTCTTTATAATGACTAAGGTGTGGGGTCTAAGCAAAGAGGGAGTTTCTCATCCTCCTCTACTGTGCTCTGCTGAGGACATATCTGCAGCATTAGGTCCAGATCTGGGCAGCCTGGTTCAAGAGACAAGGAACCGCTGGCCAGAGTCCAGGGCAGACTGGGAAGCTGGTGAGGGGCCTGGAGCAGATGTGTGAGGAGCAAAGGCTGAGAGCCCTGGGGCTGAAAGCCTGCAGAAGAGCAGCCACAGAGGAGAGCTGAGCAATGCTCAGCAAGAGCTAAAGAGTCAGGGGCATCACGGTGGGGCTGGGCTCTCTTCAGCCATGCCCAGGGACAGGACAAGGGGCAGAGGGTGCAAACTGGCACCCAGGAGGTTCCATCTGAAGAGGAGAAGAAAATTATTTGGTGTGAGGGTGCTGGAGGCCTGGAGCAGGCTGCCCAGAGAGGTTGAGTGCCCTTGTGTGGAGAGCTTCTAACCCCCCCACCCCGTGCATTGTGCTCCTGGGCAAGCTGCTGTGGGTGCCCTGATGGCACAGGGTCTTGGGCTGGATAAGCTCCAGAAGTCCCTTCCAAACTCACCCTGCTGGCACTCTGTGTGATTCTGTGAGAGTTTTTCTGCTGCCAGACTGGCCTGAAAGCCTCTTCTGAAGCCCAAAGAGATCAGCCAAGAATTATGGCCTTGAGTCGCTGGGAAGGGGCCAACAGCAGCAGGAGCCTGTCTGGGTTCTGAGGCAGTTCTGCCTGCAGCAGGCCAGGCCCGGGTTGTGCTCTGAAGAAGAAGAAGAAGCGTGGTCAGGAGTGTGACACCCACTTCATGTCCCCTCCCAACTCCTCCTGTCAGCAGCTGTTCCTCCACCAGCCTGGCTGCCTGGCCAACAAACTTCTCTTTTGTGACATCTTGGAAGAGAAGACATCTTGGAAGACAAGCAACCTGCAGAGCACTGTCCTGGTGCTCCACCAACCCAACCTGCTCCCTTGTGCCTAAGCACTGCCCACGGTGCCCTGCTGTGCCCAGACACATGGCCTGAGGTGTGCTCACCTTCTAGTCTCTTCTCTCACTTTCTTCCCACCACATGCATGCTGGAAGTGTCTCTGCACCGTTTCCACCAGGGATTGGGCACTTTCTACCCTCCAGAGTCCCTCTCGTGTCCTGCTTGCAGCAGCCAGCCCACAGCACCCAGCCCCTTCTTGCTGGTCTCCCAGCTGCTCCCTTCAAAAGGAGTATGACATGCCTCATGCCTGGAAACATTCCAGGCCAGGTTGGATGGAGCTCTGAGCAGCTCAGTCTGGTTGGAGATGTCCCTCCTTACTGCAGCAAGGCTGGATTAGATGACCTTGAAAGGTCTCTTCCAACCCAAACCATGCCGTGACTCTGTGGCATATAGCAAAGCTGTGCTGTTACACACATGCTCTAAGACCTTAGGGAGGAGGGAAGGAGCCGAGTTTTAATACCAAAGCAAGAGATACAAACAATGAATCACCTCTCTGGCTGCCTCCTGACGTCTGGTTGGGTGGTGCTGCCTGCTGCGGGAGTGCAGAGTGGGCCTGGAGGGTGCACTGAGCTGCCTACTGCCAGCCGCTCGGCCCCAGCAGCTCTAATGAAAATGCCCTTTCCAAGGGAGCGTGCAGGGTGAGCCAGGCTTTGAGAGCAGCAGGGTCACCAGCAGCGCTGCTCAGCAGGAGATGTGCTGCATAATTCCCCTCGAGACACCGCCCTCCTTCCCCCTCCCAGCAGCTTCACACTCCCTCTGCCGCCGTCCTCCGCACACCCTGTCCTAGACCCCCCAGCACAGCCCAGCCCTGCTCCCCAGGGCTCCCAAAGGAGATGTTCATTTGATTACTATGTATGTGACCTCCTATGTCCTCCAGCTCTTCCTGTGCTCTGGCTGAAGGGCAGGCTCAGGAGGGAGTTTCTGCCAGGCTTCTGTGACCTTTCTCATGGCTTGAGCTGTAAGACATTAAAAAGCAAAACGTCCTTTGCTAATGAGCTGGTCTTGAGCTGGGAGAATGAGTCAGATCTGCTCCTCTTGCTTTCCTCTCTCTCAGCCCCCCGACTGGACAGAGCTGTGCTGAGCTGCTGGGCATTAGCATGGTGCCACAAGCAAGGGTTGGTGCAGATCCCAGGCCACGTTGTCCTGCTGAGAACTGATGCAGTGCATGAGTTTGGCGTGGATCACGCAGAAAGCCTCCTTTGTCCTTTCTGATGGCAGCTAACGACTCTCAGCCCTTCCAGCTCTGAAGGGCTGGGATGTCAGGGCACCCCCAAAGTACTGTGAGGCTCCAGAGGTAGAGCAGGGCTGACTGCCTTGTGGAGCAGCTCATTCTCCTCACGACTCTTCTAGAGGGCTTTACCCTGACGTAAAGAAGTGAAGACAAGCTGTAGGGGTCTCTCAGGATGCTCAAAGTCACTTATGAAGCAGGATGAGTCACTCTGTGCTTTGTGGCTTCCCAAACTGTTTGTGGGTCGTCATAAATCTCCCCGGTCAGCCCAGTGGGCATAGCTGCTGACGTCCTCCACTGAGCTGCAGTAAACAACAACCATTGTGCCCCCAGTCCCCAGAGGCTGCCCAAATGGAGAAGGCAGGCAACTCGCTCCCAAAGCACAGCAACTGTGAGGCAGGAGCCCTCTAATGAAGCCAGGGTCAAAGAGAGCAAGACCTGCACAGCCTGGGATGTGTAAGCATCTGAAGGTGAAGCACAATGCAGCTCCTTATTGTCACACACAGCTCCAGCCTCTGTCCCTCTTTGCTGAGACACTGCTCCTTGGCCTCCTTCCAAAACAAAGGCATCTGCAGAGGACAGAGTGTGGTATGGACCAGAAGGGCAACAGGAGGGTGTGTGACCAACAGAACCTAGCCAGCCCAAGGGTTGGGAGGTACAGATGGAGACGTGTTGTGAGAGTGGTCTTCCAAGCCCCAGAAGGAGCGGCTGCCTCCCAGAACATGGGAAACTGCACCTCAGAACATCACTCTGAGGAACAGCTGTCCTGCAGGGCTAATAAGCCTAAACCACATCCTGGCTTGCTTCACCCTTCTGCTGATGGCAGGGCCATTATATCCCCTCCCAAAGTGAATAAGGGAAGCCCTGGTTCCACCTAATATGGTCAGCTTGGCAAAGTGCCATTCTGACTGGTGACTCTCTGTGGCCAAGGAGCCTTTGTGCTGGGACAAAGGACAGAAATGGAGCTAAGCTGCAAGCAGAGGGCTGGCCTCTGGCTACCTGCTCTGCCCTGCCTCAGCATTCTCCCTCTGCCTCGTGCTTCAGACCATCAAGGCTGTGCTGTGATAGTGTGGGAGTAAATATCACTAAGCCTCTCTGTAACTGTGCTCTGTTGTGCCTTCTGCCTCAGCAGAGAGGAGCCTCTCGGGTGAGCAGGGAGGGCGCATGGCAGCCTGGCGCAAGGTTCTCTTTCCTAAGGAGCTCATGGTTGTGATGCTGTTGTTAGCTGTTTCTGAAGTGCTTTAGGCTCCCTGCTTGTTTCCCTCTGTGTAACACTTTCCATAACAGTGCAAAGAGCCTATCATCATTAAAAGTGGTGGCCTGTGGTGAGACTGCTAAATATCAACCTTAATAAATGATGTTGGTGTTGGAACAGCTCCCACCCCTACCGGTACAACTGCCTGGCTGCACTGCAGCAGCGGGTGAGGGGACACCACAGATGTCATCAGTCTGGGCTCTGTAAAGCCTGGGACACAGGCCCTACAGCAACCTGCTCCCTGAGCTGGAGTGATGTGGATTACGATGGATGGATTGTCCAGTGGGTACGGAATTGATTTGGATGATGGCATCCAAAGGGTCAACAGGTCCAGATGAGACTGGTGACAAGTGGTGTACCCCAGGGGTCTGCAATGGGACCAAAGATGTTCAACATCTTCATCAATGACACAGACAGCAAAACTGAGGAACCCTCAGCAAGTTTGCAGATGGGCACCTGCACTGCTGTGTCCAGCTGTGGGACCCCAACACAAGAGACACCTGGAGAGGGGCCAGAGAAGGCCTCCAAGATGTTCAGAGGGCTGCAGAAGCTCTGCTGTGGGCACAGGCTGGCAGAGTTGGGGCTGTGCAGCCTGCAGAGGAGAAGGCTGCAGGCAGAGCTCAGAGCTGCATTTGAGGAGCTGCAGGGCAGCTGCAGGCAGGCTGGGGAGGGACTGCTGAGAAGGGGCTGTGGGGACAGGCCCAGGGCAATGGTTTGGCAGTGGAGCAGGGCAGAGGTAGGTTGGGCATCAGGAGGCAGTTGTGGCCAGGGAGGGTGTGGACAGCCTGGCACAGGCTGCCCAGGGCTGTGCTTGAGGCCCCATCCCTGCAGCCATCCAAGCTCAGCCTTGCTGTGTCCCTGTGCAGCCTGCTCTGGCTGGAGCTGTCCCTGCTGCCTGCAGGGGCTTGGGCAGGATGTCCTTGGCTGGTCCCTTCCAGCCCAGTGCCATCTGTGAAGCTGTGGTGCTCTACCTCTCATGACTGGCCTCCTGCACTCTGCATGCAGGCCCTAAGCAGAGCAAGGAGCAGGAAGGCAGTGGGGGGACCCTGCAGCACTTCTCCCAGCAGAGGCGGAGGGAGCTCATGCTCAGCTCTCTCTTCCAGCTGCTGGGAGCCAACTATACCTCCTCCCTCCTCCTTGCTGTCAACACCTACCATGTGCCTGGCTTGCAGGCATTGCTGGGATGTCTTTTTTTATCTTGGACACACTCTCCCAAGTTG
The DNA here is from genome assembly GCA_013400475.1 of Tricholaema leucomelas. Classification (NCBI taxonomy): domain Eukaryota; kingdom Metazoa; phylum Chordata; class Aves; order Piciformes; family Lybiidae; genus Tricholaema lacrymosa; species Tricholaema leucomelas. The sequence goes on from WAAF01001750.1 coordinate 135,971, forward strand.
ATCCTTTGACAGGATGGGGTTTTCTTGGATTCCCCAGTACTGAAGACAAACTGAGTGCTCCTGGAAGCTGACAGGCACTGCTGACCAAGCTGCTCATGGGTCGGAGGGCTGCACTGTGCACTGGGGGTGTGACTCTCTCCCTGCAAAGCACAGATGTGCAGAAGACAGCTGATGTGTAGCACCACGGAGGCCCCAGATGCACTGCTCTGTGCTGGTCAACATGTTCCTCAGGTGCCTGATCCCCTTATCCAGCTGCAGTAGCAGGCTCTAGCTTCTCTTTACGAGACAGCTGCTGCAGTCTGGAGAACTCCCACTGGTGGCAGCAAACTTCCTCCCCAGAGATCAGCTGCTAGCAGATCCACAAAGGTGGCCAGAGGGTTGGAGCACTTCTACAATGAAGACAGGCTGGGAGAGCTGGGGCTGTGCAGCTTGGAGAAGGATCCAGGGAGACCTCAGAGCTGCAGTTCAATATCTGCAGGGGAGCTGCAGGCAGGCTGGGGAGGGACTGCTCAGAAGGGGCTGTGGGGACAGGCCCAGGGCAATGGTTTGGCAGTGGATCAGGGCGAAGGTAGGTTGGACATCAGGAGGAGGTGGTAAGGGTGGGGAGAGCCTGGCACAGGTTGCCCAGGGCTGTGGTTGAGGCCTGCAGACAGTGTTTATAAGGTGGTGCAGGTGAGTGCCAGGAGGCTGCAGCCAGGCTCTGACGGGTGATGCTCAGCAAGAGGACAGGAGGCAATGGTGGAAGTTGAGGCATGGGAAGTTGCATGGGAACATGAGGAGGAACTTTTGCCCTGTGAGGGTGACAGAAGCCTGGAACAGGCTGCCCAGGGGAGCTGTGGAGTCTCCTCTGGAGATACTCAAAACTTGCCTGGATGTGATCCAGTGTAATCTGGTATAGGTGATCCTGCTCTGAGGGAGGCTGGACTGGATGAGCTTTCAGTCCCTGGGATGACCTTCCAGCCTCTGTGATTCTGTGGTCAGCCTGGATGTGACCCTGTGCAGCCTGCTCTGGTTGGAGCTGCCGCTGCTGCCTGAAGGGGGTTGGACAAGATGACCTTGGAGGCTCCCTTCCAGCCCAAAGCAATCAGTGAAGCCATCTGCAAAGGGTGCTCTAGGGACTAGATCTTGAAGATCCAAGCATATCTGAACCCAAATCCTTTGGCTCAAGCTCTCCTCAGCACTCAATACTCATCATCCACAGAAGCTGTTTGCATCTGTGTATAAGCACCAACGACATGGCCTTGAAATTCTTACTGCTGAACCTCCCTGAGCCTTCAAGGACATGGTTTAGCAGTGGAGTTGGTAATCTTAGGTCGTTGGTTGGACTTAAGAGTCTTTTCCAGCCTAAACAAGTTGATGCTTCCCCTGAGGCAGTGAAGGGAAAAGCCTCCAGCTGCCTGGAAATACCCAGGAAATGTCCTTTCTGCCTCCTCCCAGCCTTGGTTTGCAGCTCAGTGTTCTGCTGCTGCTGGGTGAATCCATTTCAGTAACAGCTCCTCATAAAGCCTGGCAGCACTTGAGAGCCTGCAATGTTTGCCTCTGAATATCAATCAGCAGCTGCTTTTTCCAGCCCAGGGAAGATGTGAAGGAAGAAAGAGGGAAGCTCTGAGGATCAGAGATCAATGCCAGCCCCACAGGGATCCCCAGTTAAGGAGATTTGTTATTGAGAAATGAACTGAATTGGGGCCTGCAGCAGGCTGAGCTGGAGGTCTGGGCTGGGAGGACTGCAGAGCATCAGGGCTCCAGCTGTCACCTTCAGCCCTGGCAGCATCCCTGGGGCACCCCTGGGACATCTCCACTCCTTCGCTTGCAGTGCACAGAAACAAAGCTCCTCTCTGGCCCAGCACTCTGTATTAGGTTAGTGTCACTTCTCTCTGCACTGGGACTGAGGAGAGAGCCAGGGGCATGAGTCTGGGCAACGACCACCTTGGTTTGAGGCTCCCGTTGCTTGCTTTTGGCTGCAGGAGCCAGGCAGGACTCAGAAGGCCAATGGAAGTGTGGCAGAAGTGGGGCTGGGCAGGAGCTGTGCGCTGAGCTGGCTTTTGGTGCAGTGTGAGTTTGGTTTTATCTCTTTCTGTCTCTTTTTTTTCCACAGGAGCACACTGGTTTCAATGAAATATTCATGGAGAAGAGTAGTTCCTCTGGTCAGGAGCAGCCTGTCAGTAAGAGAGTGACAGAGGCACAGCACCATGTTGCCCAGTGCTTGGGGCATCCACTCAAGAGACCTAAACTCTAATCCCTGGCAGGGACTGGAGCACAGAGCTCCACTGCATGGCAAATCCTCTGCACAAGATGCTTGTTGTTGAGGCTGCCCCACCACCACACTGGAGTTTGACCTGAGATCTCATCCCAGACCTTGGCAGCCTTCCCAGCTCAGGTTTAAAGGAGACCTTCCAACAAGACATTTCACTTTCGACCAAAGCAAACAAACAAAGCAGGCTGGGGGAAGAGAACAATATTTCTCTGAGCAAACTCCCAGCTCAGGCTGTTGGCTGGATCCATCCCATCCAAACCTGCTCCTGGTCCTGCAGATGAAGCCTGCAGGCAGCCTCCTTTGGCTGGCTCCAGAGCTGCTCGTGCCAGGCTTTTGAGCAGACACAGCTCCAGCACTCAGGCATTTGGTTCTTCCAAGCTGCTGGCAGCCCTGGGCTAGCTGAGTCCTGCTGAGCCTCCTCACAGCAATGAGTCGAGCTTAGTTCTGCACTGCAAGGTCTGCTTGGACAAGAGGGAACAACAGCTTGGAGGTGATGGAGACTTCCCCTTCAGAAACAACCTCTTGCCTGGGGACATCCCAGAGAGCAGCAGACTGTCCTTGCTCACTTCCCTCCAAATCCTTTCTGGCTTGCAGGTGCTGCTCTTCTGCTCTGAAGGGCTCTGGATGGAAGGAAAGAGGCACTGATGGCACCACTGAGTCCTGAGGGACTATGAGCTACAGGTACCAGGCTGGTTCCCAGTGTCAAACCCACCTGCAGGGCTGCTTCAGGTCATGTCAGCTCAAGCCACCTGCTCCCTGCCATGCCAGGCAAGGAGACTCAGAGCAAATGCTTGTGCCAGCTGTCTTTGTGTCACCTGGAACCATCCCAGTGTCCTACTTAGGGCAGCTCCAAGGCCACGTCTCTACTGGAACAGGACACTAGAATGGCACCAGGGGAGTGTGGGGCTTCTTGCTTTGCCCAGTTACCAACACCACACTTTGGAAGTTGTGGGAAAGGATGGTGCTGCCTCCTTCCACCTATTCATTATCTCCCTCTCTTTCTTCGTGCCAGACAGTGAAAATCCATCAGTCAGGTTTGCTCTTGCTGGGAGCTGCCTCCTCTTTCAGTCCTTTTGGGCTCCAGACTGTGGTTTCACAAGCAGCTTGGAAAGGTTCACTCCTTGATGGGTGGTTCTCTACACTGAAATTTTACCTGAACTCTGTGGAGCCCTTTCCTGACATCCAAGATACCGAAGGCAATTTGGTGACACCTAAGTGCAGGGAGCTGGAAAGGCTGAAGTGCCAAAGCACTGTGATTTAAAATTACAGCCTCAGAGAGGATCAAGAAATGGAGGAAAAGGTAGGGATGGGAGTCTCTGGAGAGGTACATGGAGAACACAGAAGAGAAGAGGAAGTAGTAAGGTCAGAGAAGAGTACCTCCCCCCCTGCTCCCAGTGGCTGGGGCAGAGCAGGACTAGGCACACCCAGTCTGCAGCTCCCAGTGATGACTACAGCTCCTCTGTGCTTTTTGCTGAGCTCAGCACTCAGTAGAAGAGTCTCCACACTTCCTTCTGTTACCTTCTGCTCCTGCTGTGCCACCCAAGGCAACAGCATAGCTGAAGGAAACATTTTGAGGGGCACTGGTTTGAGGAACTGGAGCATCCTTTCCTCGGACAGACTCCTGCTATTCTGAGCTAAGCAGCAGTGTCATGCTTCCTCTTCCCTCTCCAGTTCAGTCCTGCTTCTCATTCAGAGTGAGCACAGCTCCAAAGTGCCACCCGCTGCAGGTGGGTCTGCCCCACCACCAGCTCCTGGTGCAGCCAGGTGAGGCACCTCCCTGCATGTCATGGCTCTGCCAGCCTTTGGAATGTCTGCAGAGCTATTCCCAAGATCAGCCAGCATCAGGAAACATCAAAGGGGACTTTGCAGCCTGCACTTGCTAGAAGACAGCACCAGGCAACAGCAGCCAGGAGCTGGTGGCATCAAATATGCAGGAGCTGGCGGCTCACAAGGTAGCACTTAGCCATCCTCTAATTAAAAGGCAGCTGCTTCCCAGTGCAAGGGGAAAGCCTGCTGGAAGACACTGGATCTTCCCTGCACCATAGCTGATTGATGAGGAGACCTGGAGCTCTTTCCTGCCCACCTCAGAGGTGCCAAAGGGATGCTTTGGCCTCCTGCCTTCTTCCAGAGCTGCTCAAGACAGTCTCCAGCCAGGCACATGGTCAGGACGGCTCTTGAATTGCCAAGGCAGTAGTGAAGAGGTTAATGATGAGAAGAGGTGGAAGCACTTTTTGACGCCCATGCCAGCTACAGAGCTGCTTCCTGCACAGAAGAGCCTGGGATGAATAAAGTGTTGTACTGAATCGGTCCCTCTAGCAGTGAGCTCTGGCTCCCCACTGGTTGTTTTCATTCATTAATTGCATTGGTATGCAGGAATGTGCCAGCGGCTCCGGCATGGGCCAGGAGCCCACCCTGCTAGGGTCTGAACAAGCAGCACGAGGCAGCTCCTTCTGCAAAGGGAGACAAGGTGCAGGGTGCAGGCTGGTTGCCTTGGGCTGAACATATTTAGGGGCACCACTGTGGAACTGCATGCCAAAGGTGTGGCACTGCATGGCAAAGGAGCCTTTTGCACCATTCCTGTGTTCCCGGGACTCAGAAAGCCCAAGATGACCCTCAAAGTGACCTCCTCTGGGGGACATGTGATCTATGGGCTCAGCTGGGAGAGACAGTTTTCCCCTCATGCTCTGCACCCCCTTTCTGCTCAATGCAGAAAGAAGTGATGAAGGAGGCATCACACCAGCTTCTAGGACCTTGGTACATAACTACTGCCCAGAGGCCAAGGGTGCTGCCCAGAGCATTCCTCCTCGAGCCCACCAATGAGCCTTCCAGAGCAGGCAGCAGGCCTGGGACCCCAGGGCAAGGCACGGTGCGCAGGTTCCCCTGCTCAGCACTCTCCTCTCCAGCACTGTGAGATCAAAGAGACACTGCCTCACTCAGCAAGATGCAGATTGAATGTTAAGTGGCTGCACACAGCTCCCAAATGAAGCTTCCCTAACAAGAACCAAGTCATTAGGGATGAGCTGCTTATTTATGCTACAGCAGAACAGAGACAATGCTGAGATCAGGTCCAGAGGCACTTCCCATTGCAGCCGGCATGAATCACAGCCTCTCCCCTCCCTCACATTTCTTTGCCCCAGTTCCCAGCCCAGAGCTGAGAACCTTTCCTGGTGGCCAGTGCAGCTGAAGTGCCCCCTGCCCACGAGTACAATGCCCAAAACCCAGCTGTGGGAGGAGAGGGATAGGAAGGGGGGAAAAAACACATTCTTGAATCACAGATACCATTAATGTGAGGAGGGAGAAAGCAAACACACCCCAGATCTGTTTTCAAAGCCAAGGGGATGAAAAGAAACTGCAGCTTTTTTCCCTGCCTTCCTATTTATATCATTTCAGCTAAATGAAGGGATAAATCCTGCCCAGTGTCTCCCAGCACCATGGAGCCTCCACAGGTAATGCCAGCACCCAGGAGCGTGTGTGGAGCTCAAGACAAAGCATAGCTGAGGGCTCGGCAGGAGCAAGGCCTGAGCTGGTTAGGAGCTCTCCAACAGAAGAAGGTTTGTGAAGCAGGGAGGGCCCCAGTGGGTTTTGCGTAATCCCTCCCAAGGATGGCAGCTACTACATCTGCAAATATTTGTTGGAGGTAAACAAAGAGGAGAGGTTTGTCTAAGATGAAATAATGCACAACAAGGAACGACCCTGGAATGAATTTGAGAGAGAATAAAAGCTGAAGTGTGGATTAGAGCCTGCCTCAGAGATCAGCTCCAGGGAGCCAGGCTGGGATCTCATCAGCACTCAGCCCTGATGGGGGCTGGACCGCTCCAGTGTTTCTGTGGTAGCTGTTGTGACGTCCGGGGAGATCCTCTGCCCTTGCTCCCAGGAGCGTTGCTCAGCAGAAGCTGTGAGGTGGGAAGCCAGGGCTTGTGTCCCCCTGTTCAGAGCTCCCCGGGGCAGGGAGTTGGCCAGGCAAGCAAAGCAAAGAAGAATGAGGCTACTGGGAGCATGACACAGGCTGCACAGGGAGGTGGCTGAAGCCCATTCCTGGAGATGTTTCAGAGACACAGCAAGAGTGATTTGCATTGGAATGGGTTGCCTGGGGAGGTGGTGGAGTGCCCATCTCTGGAGGTGTTTAAGAGGAGGCTGCATGAGGCACTTGGTGCCAGGGATTAGTTAATGAGAAGAGTTAGGTGATAGGTTGAACTCAATGATCCCAGAGGCCTTTTCCAACCTGGTTCCTTCTGTGAGTCTGTGATTCTGTGAGCCTGAGATGTGGTGCTGAGTGCCATGGTTTAGCCTCAGCCTTGGCAGAGTCAGACTGCTTGGGCTGGATGATCTTCAAAGGTTCTTCCAGCCAAACACTTCTATGAAGCCCTTTGGGCATCATCTCATCACCTCAGGCCTGGAGAGAACTGTGCCACATTCCCAGATGGGAACGACAGCGTTGGATGGATGGTTGGATGGGAGCATGGATGGGCAGATGGGAGCCTTCTGCTTCAACCTGGTGCAACTCCCCTTTCTTTGCACAGCTTGAGTTTCCCTCTCCACCAGGTTCCCTTCCCCCTTCCCACCAGGCTGGAGGCAAACCCCAGCGGTAACTCCCGCTGCGTGGTTGCTATCTTTGAGCAGCTTGGCAGTACAGGGAGGCAGCAGTGATGTGGACCTCATGAGCAACCTTTTTGTGTTTGCTCCTCTGAAGTGCTTTCAGCATTCAGCAGTCACTGGGATGTGATGCAACTGGAAGGGACTTGGCTTCTAAATACCATGGAAAATGCCTGTGCAGGCAGCCTGCTCCATATGAAAATGCCCTCTGCTGAGATGCTGTGGAATAAATCACCATTAAGGGAAGGATGCATTGGCCAAAAGGATGCAGCTGACCCATGAGGAGTGGGGCTTGTGGCTAACTTATTCAGTCTGCAGGTCACTGAGGCCTCCAGGACAGATCCTGCTCTGGGGGGGAAGAGGAGCTGGCACTGCAGAAGGTCATCGCTCTGCCATGGGCAGGCAGGTTGTGTCTGTGCCTCAGGATGCCAGTTCAAAGGCAGGTCAGGAGAAGCTGCTGCTTGACTTTTATTTCAGCAAGACGCATGGCCTCATGTCAGATGGTCAGGAATTGGTTTGGCTGAACTGTTAAACAAGCTGATGTGCTGGGCACCAAGGCAGGGTCCTGGGGAAACAGAGACTGTGATGGGCCAGCTGCAGTCTGGCACCATCAGCACAGATGATGACTGTTGGCAGCCATCCATCCATCCATCCGTCCACTCATCCACCCATCTTCCCATCCACCCATCTACTCATCCAGCCATCCAGCCATCTGTGCATCTACTCATCCACCCATCCATTCATCTATCTATGCATCCATCCATCCATCTGTGCATCTACTCATCCACCCATCCATTCATCCATCTATGCATCCATCTATCCATCCATCCATCTGTGCATCTCCCCATCTACCCATTCATCCATCCACCCACCCATCCAAACACCCATCTACACACCTACCCATCTCCTCATCCATCCACCCATGCATCCATCCATCTATCTGTCCATCTACCCATCCACACATCCATTCATCCACCCATCTACCCACCCATCCATCCACCCATCTACCCATCCACCCACCNCCATCCATCCATCCATCCAAGAATCACAGAATCATAGAATCAAGCAGGTTGGAAGAGACCTCCAAGATCATCCAGCCCAACCTAGCACCCAGCCCTAGACAATCAACCAATCTACCCACCCACCCATTCTCTGAATTCAGGTGTGAGGGAAGAGACTTGGAACTGATATTTCCTTCAAGGAGTAAAGAGTGTTGCCTGGACAGCCTCTCTTCAGCAGCTGCCTAACCCTCAGAAGAACCCCTGGCAAAAGCATCTCGTGGGAGCAGAAGTTTGGGAGCTCAACAGATGAGTGCTGGATGGGCAGGGCTATGGCAGCTGATGGACAGGGCTACAGCAGATGATGGGCAGCAGATGATGGGCAGGGCTGTAGGCAGCCAGTACTGAAACTGGAAGCTGTGCAGTGCTGTGCCCACTGCCTGTGCCCCAGCAGCCATCAGACAGATGGAAATAAGGTTCAAGGTCTTCTGACATGTACTTAGAGATAGGGCAAGAGGAAACTACTGAGAGAACAAATGGAAGTGGCCTCAAGTTGCCCCACAGCAGGTTTAGGCTGGACATGAGGAACAATTTCTTCCCCAAAAGGGATGTCAAAGCCTGGAACAGGCTGTCCAGGAAAGTGGTGGAGTCCCCATCCCTGGAGGGTTTGAAAGCCGTGGAGATGTGGTGCTGAGTGGTTGAGCTTTTGCTAGGGGTTAATGCTTGTGTTCGATGACCTGAAAGGTCTTCTCCAACCAAAACGATTCTGTGACTCTACCAGAAGGTGACACCAGTGTGCCCCACAGCTGCAGACCCTGCCGCTGAGGTGCAGCCACAATGGGAAGAGCTCCTGGCTCTGGGCAGCACCAGGAAGCTTTGCTCTGGGTCTGGCAGAGGTGCCTGGAGCTGGGAAGGCTCCCTAGGTGCTGGAATTGTCAGGAAGGTAACCAACCGCTTTGCACTCTCCGGCAGCTGGAAGCCTTTTGACGCGGGGGACAGCTCCAATTCTCTGCTTCATTAGAGCCCATTACAAACTTCCCCTGCTCTGCCCAGCAGCTGCCTCCAGTGGAAATTTCACCTCCCAGCCCACCCGTGGAGCTGAGCCCCACACCAACCACCCTGCTCGCAGCCAGCAGCTGTGCTGCAGCTCTGCTTAGCGAGGAAGGCAGGAGAGCATCCCTGAGGAGCATCCCTGGGGAACACCCCAGCCAGATGCCTTCCCAGCTCCTAACAAGCAGCAGGAGGCTGAGTTGGCTTCAGGCAGCAGATCAGAAATTGCAGCTCCATAACTCCTCATGCCATGGGAACTCTCCTCCCTCCTGGCACAGGCTGCTCAGCACAGCCCTCCCCAGCTCCACCACAACCAAGGGATTACAGTAAAGGGCTGGAGGGACCCGGGAGGGCTCTGGAGTCATTTTCTCTGTCTTTCCTGCCCCCACAAGATCCAGCAGGCAATGTTGCCTTAAAATGCAGAACTCCTGACACACAGGGAAGGGGAAAGGTTTATTCTGAGGTTCCCAGCCTGGGTATGAAATTCAGCTCTCATTCAGGAGCAGCTGACTGGCTCACGGATCTGATTTTGCTGCAAGGCTCCCTCGTGTCCCCTTGCTGCCTCAGCTGCACTCACTGCAGTTTGCCATTGCTCCTGAGCAGACAAAGTCTGTCCCAGGACCCCAGAACTCCCTGCTCTCCTTCTCCCTGCTCCTTTCACCAGATAGTTCCTCTCCTCACTTGTGCCTTTGCTGCTGTACTTTATCTGTCCTTTACTGTTGCCCATTTCAGATGGGATCTCTGCCTTGCATCTCCCACTTTGTCTGGAGAGCCTTGGCCTTTTCTCCCCCATGTGTCTATCCTGCTCCCAGCACATCAGACAGGTCCTTCAAACCATCTTTGCTACACTGTCCACCACAACAGAGTGCGACCATACTGCCAGCTCAAGGAGTGAGTAAAGCAGACAAGGCAATAAACCATCAAAGTGAGATTCTACAGGTCACAGCTTCACAGAGTGCACAGGGCTGGAAGGGACCCTCCGAGGGCATCCTGCCCAACCCCTGCAGGCTGCACAGGGACACAGCAAGGCTGAGCTTGGATGGCTGCAGGGATGGGGCCTCAAGCATAGCCCTGGGCAGCCTGTGCCAGGCTCTCCATACCCTCCCTGGCCACAGCTTCCTCCTGATGCCCAACCTACCTCTGCCCTGCTCCACTGCCAAACCATTGCCCTGGGCCTGTCCCCACAGCCCCTTCTGAGCAGTCCCTCCCCAGCCTGCCTGCAGCTCCCCTGCAGCTCCTCAAGTGCAGCTCTGAGCTCTGCCTGCAGCCTTCTCTGCTCCAGGCTGCTGAGCATCTGCCCTCTCCCAGTGATGGAGCACAGTGCAGCTCCTGCTGTGTGGCTTCATTCTTGCCATGTTCAGCGTTTTCCTCTTGTACTCCTGAGGAGCAGCTCTAGGACAGCCTCCACTGCCTGGAAGGACTTTCCTGGCACAAAGGGGCTCAGGGACCTTTGGGTTTGGGGCAGTACCAACATTACAGGAAGGAAACCTCTTAAAGAGGTAGCAGCACCTGGGGAAATCTTGCTTTGAGGGCTGGCTGAGTGAGGAATTTCATGGCTCTGAATGGAATTTTTGTTGATACAAAACGATTTTAATGTTTCCCTAAGCATTTCCTATTCTTCATTATCAAATTAAAAAGGGAGGTTTATCTGACATGGTTTTGCTGAAAGTTCAACAGTCTGCAGAAGGAGAGGCTGAGAAAAAAAGAGCAGAAGGAAACAGTTTAGCAGAAACCCCTTCAGTTCTCCATCAAAATGCAGCTCAGCTGGGGAATTACGAAGCAGCTGTAACAATATTGGATCAGGAGGGAAATAGCTGCAGATAGAATCTTATTTCTTGGAGCTGACTTTTCATCCAAACTCCCAGGCCCTGGGTTGGGTTTGGGTGGATTTTTTCCTGCCTAAAAGTTTCAGCTGAAAATGTGATCTTGTTTCCCCAGAGGGATGGGCTACTTCCTGAAATCAGTCTGGTCTGGCGAGGATCCAACTGGCCAGGCAGCAGCGCTCTGGATGCGCAGCACTCGCCCTGCTCTGCGTGCCGCAAGCCACACCCTCTGCCCCTCCCCCAGCAGCCCTCTCCTGCGCTTCACGGAGCTGCTGCTGGATTTGCTCTGAAGTGCTCGCAGTCCCTGAAGAGGTCATTAAGCAGTTCTTGGTCTTTATCCCCTCCTAGCTGTTTTCTTTTCTCTCTCTTTTTTTTCCCCCTCCTCTCTTTCCTGCACATGATGAAAGTCGGACCTGGGTGGCTGCAGTTAGTCTCGTGGACTTCCCAGCTCTGCTGGGACCTGCAGCTGTAAAGAGCACAAGAGTCTCTCTCAAATATTGATCACTATCAAATTAGCTGCATGTTAATGGCAGAGGCCTGAAGGAGCTGTGTTTTGCTGTCGCTCTGTGGGCGCTGCTGTGTGTGTGCAGGGCTGGGCACACATCAGCTGTGCTGCTGGTTCCAAGCGACTGCCTAGCAAGCACTGGGGCCCTGCTCCGTGGGCACCATCAGGAGATGCAGGGAGGTAAGCCTCCGGGGAGGCCGAGAATCGATTGGGGTACTG
>WAAF01001751.1:0-22343 GCA_013400475.1 Tricholaema leucomelas
ACCAGGGCATTGTGGCGAGCGGCCACAACTCAGATGTTGCAGTGAGGAACATCATTAGCCTGGAAAACTTGTCTCCACAAAGATTAGTATTAATGAACATGTATTGTTTTATGAAATAACATATAAATGAATAATTCATATTAATAAATTCTCTTTGTTCAGAGGACTGCATTGTGTTAAAGTGATTGTCAATAAAATTAGGTCATGCATAGTAAGAGGGCCAGAGAACTTTTGAGTGTTGTCAAGAGTCACTTTCTGGGCCTCATGCTGCTGTAGTAGTATTTTTTCATTGGTGCTGCACTTTCCTTGAAAATATATTTTAAAAATCCCAGCTACCTTTTCCCTGAAGAATTTGTTCCTTACTCGGTGTGGTTGGCAGCAGCATTGTGAATTTTGTGACAGAATGAGGAGTAGATGTGATCTTCCAATCAAGTATGTGCATTAAGGAAAAAAAAAATACTACTGTGGTTATATAATTAAAGACAGTGTGAAAGAGTGAGCACAGTGGAGAGAGCATAAACACCCTTAATTCTGGTGTTTCTTAGCATTTGGGTATGTGAATCTGCAGCTTTTAACAGTTTTAAATACAGTTTGTGCGTGTGTACGTATTACCGAATAAAGAAAAGCCACCAGTGTGGGATTGTGTTAAAATAGTCAAGAGGCTTTCAAAGCCCATTTTCTTTCAATATTGACACTTCTTCCTTGAGTGGGTTGTGAAGCTGACAAACATAACATATGTTGTATAAATAACTGAGCAGTGTGTCACCATAGTGGATATATATACTTCTTATCTTTCTGTTATCTGCAGTTTTTAACAACCCATTGCTCACTAACAATGTAGACATGAGTTATGCCTTCATAAATATACTAACTGTGGTGCTTTGTTCATTTCCCAGGATTTTCTTTGCATGCTGTTGGAAGACATCCCTGAACAAAAAAAGTAAGTTATAACCAATGCCAGAACATGAAAAGAAAAAATTAGAAATCAGATTTAAACATCTGCTGTGCTACGCAGAGTAGTAGGATTTCTTTTAGTATTGTTCTGCCTTTTCTTTTTCAAGTGTGCATACATATGTATGTATCTGTATATATGTGTGTGTATATGTGAAAATTCATGTACATATATACACAAAAATACGAGACTTGCTGTGTTATTGTTATCTCATGCTCCCCCCAGGCAATGCTTTTAGTCTGGAAGTTCCAGCAGCAGTGATGTCCTGTGTTCGCTATGCAATCTGAAGTGCCAGGCACAGCTGTCTACTTAGATTAATCTGTGATCCTCCTGCCAGCTGCTTTTGGCACATGGCACCCTACAGCAAGGAGGCCAGAGCTTTGCAGTGCATGTGGGAAACCAGAGAAGATGGATTTTTCTTAAGCAGTAGCCTGACAGCATCCCCTCCCTGCCACACAGTGTGCCAAACAGGGAAGGATGGAAAACACTAATGGAAATGCAGTGTTAATTGCCTGATGTGTCCTTCAAAATCCTCCTACATGTGACTAGATGAAGATGATATAGCTAGTCGTTAACAGAGCTTTGAATCCATCCCTGCCTATCTGTTGGTGTATTCTGTGGCACCACAGACTATGCCACAAACACAGTTTTTTTTACATGTTATACTTTTTCAAATACTGTGTTCACTTGAAAAAGGTGAATAATGTATATGCGCTTCTGGAGAGAGGATTCCAAAAGTGGTCACAAATCTCGGTGAGTGGTTTGGAAAGAGAAAAAGAAATGGAGAGAAAATACTCACTGTGATGGTTTGGGTATCCCCCTCCTCCCCCCACTTTAGAAATTACCCAGACTAGACTCAGTCGGCTCTGGAAATTTGAATGAAGCTTATATTTACAGCTGGCACAATTTACAAGCAGATATTTACAGTATATACAGATATATACAGAAATATACAAGGTAAAAAGGTAATACAGACACAACTCCCCTCCCAGAAACCTGAGTCCCCAGGAGGGGCTCTCAACCACCCCTCACCTTCCCCCTACCCCTCTCAACNATAAAATGCATTGAGTTGTTAGTGAAACACTTATATTCTTAGAGGGTGCAGGACAGACAAGGCAATTATCATAAAAATAATGTGTTTTGTGGCATCATGAGTTTAGTTTGGGCATTGTTACATTTTTCAGTGATATACCACAGCATGATATTTTGTTTACATCATTGGATGTGGATTTTTGTGCCCAAATGTAACCAAGAATATTAAATGGAATATATGAGAAATTGGATTATTTATTGTCATGACTACACCTTAAGTTGTTAACACAAATCTGGTTTTCTTCATTTTTTCCACTTGTGCTTCTGTGAAGCTCAAACCAAGTAAAAATGTTATTTGAATAAGCATCTAATTTTCCACCTAGAAACATGCCAAAATATTTAAACTTTCATTGAGAATAATGCAAACAAAGTGTATCTCTCTATTTGCACTCTAGAATGTGTGAACATAACTTCACGTCCATGGTGATTCATTTTGCAATCAAACATATATGAACATATCTAAACTTATCCACTGACAAAATTACCTTTGATTGTAGGAATCGACAACAATACCATCTGGATATACAAAAGGCCTCTATTTCTTACCTGCTACAAAGATTTTTTTTTTCATTCTTGAATGTATTCTATTGTTAGTACACAGGTACTAGCCTGAGGTTAAATCAGAGGAAAGAGAACAATTAAATAATTCTTGATACTCTCTGCTAATGAATGATTTTATTTGCACAGTTTCAGTTGTAGGACTGAAATGCATTTCAAGACTGAAGTAGCACACAAGACCTCTCAGTCTTCTTCAACTCTACCATTCTTATTTGAAAAATGTTAATCATTCCAATATACTGAAGTTTGTGCTGGAGGCTGGCTTAATCATAAAAGCAAAAACAAGAGAAGAAGAAAAGAGACATCAGCAGTACGGAATCTAGCCTAATGCTGTCCGTAGTTGTGGCAACAATTAATAGCAGAATTTACTTTTGTAATGAGAACAAGATTAACATGAGCAGTGTATCATAGAATCATAGAATCATAGAATGGTTTAGGTTGGAAGGGACCTCAAGGATCATCCAGCTCCAACCCCCTGCCACAGGCAGGGACACCTCCCACTACAGCAGCTCGCCCAAGTAATTACTGCATTGGAGTAATACAACTTTAGCTTTCTCCTGTTGGATACAAGAGACTATATCTAAAAAGATTCTCATTCTTTCAGTTAATTCCTTTAATTCCTCATTAGTTCCTTTAATTTTTAGTTGCAAGAGTTTTTTTAATACTTTCCAGTGATGAACAGTTTGAAGATACAGACCTAATTTCTTCAGTGGTAGTCACGGAGTTTTGCTGCATTCTGTACTCAGAGGAGGATTATGTGCCTGGTTCATAGGCACATATACTTCACCTCCTGCTCTGATTCAATTTTAATGGTATATTAGGTGTAGGCATTCATTCTGCAGCAGGATCTATCTACTTCTGAACTGTGCCTGAATACTAACATCAGGCAGACACAGCACTACCTTCTGGTCTTTTCAAATTTTCTGACTTCTCCTTGAGGCAAATTATTCCTGTGTGCAAAGGGTTAATGACGAGAAGGACATTATCGTGTTGTGTTTTCAAAGCCTTTTTAAAATATAACATGTACTGGCTGTAGTCTCACGGTGTCTTGGCCTTTTCTATAGTAAATCTACTATACTTTCTTCCTGTAACTGAGGCATTTTATTTCCTCATACATCATTTAAAATTTCATTACATTAAAAAAATCCACAAACTAAACCAACAAAACCCTCTCTTATGTGTGTGTGTATCACAGTGCACTAGATCTGATAAAACCCTTAGTGGCTCTGTTCTCCCCAAGGCTTACACCCATAGTCTTTGCTGTAAACTGATACTTTCCACATCTGCCCAACATGTGAGCTGTGTGAAGATCCAGTGTTTTTAAGGCCCTGTAACAGAGGCTGAGTTTCACCAATCTCAGATAAATTAGAGTTGCAGCTGTTTGTGCTCTTTATAACAGCATTTTTTTTTTTTTGAGTGGGTCAGTTCTGTTCTTTGGGGCTTTGTTGCAATAATTTTTTGTTTATTTTATTCACTAAAGTAAATAAGTGTCCAAATAAAGCTGTGATTTTAATAATACACAGTAGACAAATGGAAGCTTGTGTTAGAGGTCTGCTACTTGTACTGTTAATAACTCAGGCTCACTAATCATACTCCTTAGATGTCTTCCTAAGTTGTCAGTGAAGTACTAAAGCAATGTTAAAAGAATGCTGCAAGTTCAAACAACCTAGTGTATGTCTCTTTCATACAGGCAACTAGTAGACACCTAAATCCCAAATCAAATAATTGGGAAATAGTTTTCCCTGTGGTTTTGGATCCTTCATATCCTGGTATGCTAAAATATATATGCTAGACAAAACCCAAAGGAAATCGTATCTACAGAAAGTGATGGCCAGTTGATGGAATCACTGATTAGTCACTTGTCTTTTATTTGCTTTAGCTATGCTTCCATATTTAGCTGGAATGTCTTACTTTGAAAATAATTGATATGTATGACTGTATATGAGGCAAATATGCTTGTTGATGTATTTTTAGTTAGACATGTCAGACGTTTTAGCCTTCCTTTGCCAAAACTCCAGTTACACACCTTCATGGGCACTGGTCATTTGCTGCAATGTCTTAGTCTAAAAGTGCCTTTTTCCTCTTGATGGAAGAATTAAATGGGTTTATGTTAGAGCCTGTAGAATGCCTTGGAGATCTTGTGCTATGAAAACTTGATGTATAGATATATTTGATATTGCTAATTTTCAAATTATCAATAGTTTGAATCAACTAATTATCAGTATTCTGCAGTTTGCTCTGAAGCATTGGTGACGAACAACAGTATGCATCATCATTCCTAATCTGATCAGATTATTGTCTGAACAAATAGACAAAAGATGAAATAATGAATGTAATTGCATTCTCATTTTACATTAGACAACTGTAGAACAAAGCAATTGAAGGACCTGCCTAACCCTGTGATAGCTCTGTTGCACTGTTAGATCAATTGCACCTATCACAGACCAATGCAGTACCTTACCAGAAGGCCATTCAGGAAATAGCACACACCCAAGTCCTTACAGATGCTTAACTGCAATATAAGGAAGTGGTAAATGCTTCTCTGGGACATTTGTTTTGAATAACATTGTTTGTGATCTATTTTGGGGGCTTGATCTGAAGCTCATCAAGTTAGTGGAAGCCTTTCCAAGGACTTCAGTATTGATTCTCAACACATTGAGCGTAGATCTTTGCAGCAATCTGAAGAATTTTTTCCCCCCCGGGGTGAGGTGGCGGAGGGAGGGGTTGTGGAGGGGTGAGAGTGAATGCCTGTAAACTGCTAAAACAAGTTGTTTTTTTGATGAGTGCCAAGATGGATGTCCTAAATTGGAAGAAGTAATGTGCATATGCAAAGAAGACTGCAGAGAAAGAGCCCTTGAGAAAAATGTCAAAACTATCAGGAGAGGCAGAGCCACTTTACAAGTGGCATTTTTGCTGGGATTAGTGTGCTGTCAGAACAGTGGAATCCTCCTCCATGTCATAAGATCATTTCAAAGACAGTGTTTTGAAATGAGCTGGTTCTGGCTTTAAAAGAGGTAGTGTGTATATTAAACAACAGTGCTACATAGGTTATTTTGCATAGTTGCTGGGGTGAGGGTTTTTTTGGTGAGGAAAACTGACACTTCAAGTTTTGTTTCTGGGAGACAAGAAAAAAGAGAGAGAGAGAGATTTGCATTGTGACGCTATGCTTCTTATTCCTAGGTAAGACAAACTAAATGCACAAATAATGGTGTTTTTCCACAGGTGATAGTTCTGCTTCAGCAATGGAACACTAAGATTTGTTGGCTTTGATCCATGCAATAGCAAATTAAAATTTACTGTTATTATGACTATGCTGCATCAGACAGAATGGGTGTTACAATCCACTGAATCTGCCCTTCACTATGTAAAATCTGAATATCCAGTTTTAAGCTAGTCCTGTATGTACTTTCTGTAGTAACCAGACAGAATTAAGAGCTCCAGCAAAAACGTCATCCTGAGGAAAGTCAACTGACTCACTCCTTGGAAATACACTTTTCTTCTTTTCTGTTCTCTGTGGAAGAGACTCAAGTAACCTAGTCTAGACACCAATTTTCTAGTACGGTGAAGGTAGTTATAGCCTGAAAGAGACATCAAATGCTGTAAATTTAATAAATTTTCACAAATAACAAGATACTGCTAAAATCTGACCAAATATGGATGCTTAGTAATTCATTTGATTGCAGAACACTACCCAGTTACAGGCATGGCATATGTGTTCACTTACATGTAGAAAATTTATTTCCATAGTGATCAGACATGCAGAAAAGTAATTTTATGGTAACTCGGAATCCTAGCCATGTAAAAATGTCACAGTATCACAGTATCACAGTATCACAGTATCACCAAGGTTGGAAGAGACCTCACAGATCATCAAGTCCAACCCTTCACCACAGAGCTCAAGGCTAGACCATGGCACCAAGTGCCACGTCCAACNTCCCCAGCCTCGTCACCCTTCTCTGGACACGCTCAAGCATCTCAATGTCCCTTCTAAACTGGGGGGCCCAGAACTGGACACAGTACTCAAGGTGTGGTCTAACCAGTCTGCTTGACTGCTGCAATTATTTGAACCATGTGATCAGCGGGAATTTTTTGTTTCAGATTTAGTAATTGGGAAGATTGTCTTCTCTATGGGAATTATTCTTCCTCCTGGATTTTTTTAAGTCATTTCAGGCAGGCTGATATACCATCTCTTACTTGAAAAGACACTGCTGAAGTAGTTTGGACCTAAATTATACGAACTATTTGAAATGCAAACAAACCAGTGCTGTTTCCACATTGAAGTTCTGAGACCATAAGCTATGGCTGACCACAACCTGAAGAAAAGTACTAATAGAAACTGAAAGCATGTGTAAAAGGCTTTACTGTGATTGCAATCTTTTTACCTAACCTGTAGTTTCTTCCAGTTTTTACTATGATGATGTAGCCCATGTATGCAAGCCTGAATGACAGAGGGCAGCATTTCTGAAGCAAGACTTTTTTATGTTTAGGACATTTGGCGTCTTGACTTTTGCCATTGTTACAAAATTCCTGGTTATGTTAGACAAGCCTATTAAGAGTGGTTTTGTTTGCTTGTTTGTTTTTAATATACTGATGAATAAATAAAGAATGGATAATGTTTTTATTTAATATACTGTTGAATGTAGAAGGCAGATGACTGTTTTGGTGAGATTCTCCCATCCCTACCTCACATTGAAAGAATTTTATTCTGTTAAATAAACCTGCTCATTTTAATAGACCTCCTTCAGAGGACCATTCAGTGCGAGTAGGAATGGCAGATACCCCACTACACTAGTGCAGATGTGTAGGTTGCAGCTGTTAATTCTACCTGAAATGAATGGTAACACATAGTTCTGCTTGAAAATGGAGGGTAAATTTTTCATCTTGGATTTAACAAGCATAAAATTACCTAACCTTGGATATAAACCACACCACCACCCTGGTGAAGAGAAGGCTGAGAAGAAATAGTATCAACATTTACAAATAGCTTAAGTGTCAGTGTCAAGAAGAAGGGGCCACTCTACTTTCACAGGTGTGCAGTGATAGGACAAGGGGCAACAAACACAAACTAGAAGACAGAAAGTTCTGCCTCAACATAAGGAAAAACTTTTTTATAGTGAGAGTGATGGAGCACTGCAACAGGTTGCCTGGAGACACTCCTTCTCTGGAGACTTTCAAAACTCACCTGGATGCATTCCTGTGTGGTCTGCCCTAGATGAATCTTCTTTGACAGGGCAGCTGGCCAAGATGATCTGCAGAAGTCCCTTCCAACCCCTATCATTTTGTGATAAGCACTGAAAATCATTTGAGTTTTAAGCACACAAAATTTGATTTATGATTAATTTGCTTATATTTTCTCTGATAGTATTATGAAAGTATTATGAAAGGGGTTTTAAGGGACTTCTGGAGATCATCTAGTCCAACCCCCCTGACAAAGCAGTACAACCAATACTTGGAATTCAGGGGTTTGCACAGCTTCTGAAGGGTTAGTTTTCCTGTGGGAAATCTGGTGGGTTTGTGTGCATCTTCTAATTTTTATTTTATTTTTGTTTAGATCTGGGTTAACTGTAGAAAGTATCTTCCAGAATTGGCTTGACACTTCCGGAATACCAAAGGTAAATACAAAATACCAGCTTGAGTTCTTTCTGGGGTCTGGCATTTCTTGTTACATTACATGTTACTTAAATCATTACCTGAACTTATAACCCCCAACAGTTGTAAATAAATGTTTTTGATGATGACTGCTTTCCACATGTTTATATGACTTTAGCTTTTATTGGTTGTAGGTTTTTACTACTATGATCATCTCAACAAACCTACCAAAGGTCAAATCTTGTAAAGCTATTGTTTAACATTGTCGTCACTTAGGAGTATGCTGTACAGTACAGTGCAGTGATGGACTCTACTAAATGTAAGGGTGTGACCTCCTCGCCACAATGCCCTGGTTCACTAATGGCAGCACGTGGTCATCAGCATGCAAACACCAATGTGGTGGACAGCAAAATGGCGTTTATTAACGTGTAGCATGGGATTATATAGGATAGGTAGCAACGTCACTTCCTTCTGCTTGCATCACAGACAGGAAGCTAAGTATAACAAAGGAATCATAGAGAAACCATAGAGAAGTCATACCGAACACAGAGAGGGGCCCTATCTTTCCGTAACATCGCGCCATCTTCAGATCGCCAGACCCTATCTGCAACATAAGGGGCATAGTTCGCAATTGTCAGTATATGGATTACTTCAAAGACACAGTAACAGCAGTAACTAAATGTTAAACTTTGGCCACAACAACCCCATGCAGAGATACAGGCTGGGGTCGGAGTGGCTGGAGAGCAGCCAGACAGAGAGGGATCTGGGGGTGCTGATTGATACCCGCCTGAACATGAGCCAGCAGTGTGCCCAGGTGGCCAAGAGAGCCAATGGCATCCTGGCCTGCATCAGGAATGGTGTGGCCAGCAGGAGCAGGGAGGTCATTCTGCCCCTGTACTCTGCACTGGTTAGACCACACCTTGAGTACTGTGTTCAGTTCTGGGCCCCCCAGTTTAGAAGGGACATTGAGATGCTTGAGCGTGTCCAGAGAAGGGCGACGAGGCTGGTGAGAGGCCTCGAGCAAAGCCCTACGAGGAGAGGCTGAGGGAGCTGGGATTGTTTAGCCTGGAGAAGAGGAGGCTCAGGGGTGACCTTATTGCTGTCTACAACTACCTGAGGGGTGGTTGTGGCCAGGGGGAGGTTGCTCTCTTCTCTCAGGTGGCCAGCGCCAGAACGAGAGGACACAGCCTCAGGCTGCGCCGGGGGAAGTTTAGGCTCGAGGTGAGGAGAAAGTTCTTCACTGAGAGAGTCATTGGACACTGGAATGGGCTGCCCAGGGAGGTGGTGGAGTCGCCGTCCCTGGAGCTGTTCAAGGCAAGGTTGGACGTGGCACTTGGTGCCATGGTCTAGCCTTGAGCTCTGTGGTGAAGGGTTGGACTTGATGATCTGTGAGGTCTCTTCCAACCTTGGTGATACTGTGTGATACTGTGATACTATTTGTACTTCTGATATTTTGTGAATATTGTGATTTGCTCATCAATTTGCTGGAAGGTTAACATATTTCATGGCTGTTCCAGCTCTGTTGCAATTGAGACTGGGCATTATTTTCTGGTTTTAATACTAAAACCTCTTAGTACTAATGTTCTGAATTCTGTGAACTGAAAATGCTTAGTTCTGTGCGTGCTATGTGAATTCACTGGTTACTTGTTTTGGTCTAAAACTCGGATTAGCTGCCAAAAGATATCCCTGTGTATATCTTCCTAGAAAACCAATTTCATAAAAACAAAATTTTTAATTATGCACTTGGAGCTCAGTTTCTAACTGGTATCCCCTATGCTGGCATCCCCCTACCATTTATCTTACCTTGTGCTTGCTTTTGTTTCCTCTTTGCATGAACATTAAGAAAAAGCTCTAGCTTTTTGTGAGAGATTGCACAAACGTTCTCACTGTATTAACTCCTAGAAAGATGTTTTAGATAAAGGTTAGCCATCTGAAAGTCTTTCTAGATAAACCAAGGTATATGAATAATTTAATGTTTTCTTTGTGGCAAACTATTAAACAAATTGTAAGATCTGCTATTACTTGAACAGAGCCTGTGCTGATCTAAAGGAGGTTATGGCATAAAACTACCTTTTAATTTATTTAGCCATTCCTGTAAGTTCTACTTAAAATACTACTGTTCGAGGCACAAGGGCAGTATATTTCTATTCAATGAATAGTTCAAACATCCAAGAAAATTGTTCATGTAAAATGATACTTCATTAAATGATAGTAAGGATCTAAATTGATTTCGGAGCTCTTCAAGTCCAGGAGTGGATTAGGGTATTCTTATAGCTTCAGAAGACTTAGAGTAAGCTTCTCCTGTATTGCCCATGGTTGCTGACTTTAGGAGAAAAACACAGATTCAAGATCAGAAAAATATTGTTGTGAATTCTTGGAAAATTGGACTATATTCTGCAACAATGGGACACACATATAACAAGTATCTTGGGGTCTAGTTTGAATGTAGATGTTAACTTTTAGATATTAGGTTTGAAAGCATTGCCCACAATATTTCATTGTCTCTGTTGTTCTAATTTCTAAAAGTGAAGTTTAAAACAGTGTTTTATGAGTCTTAGTTTAGCCATTATTTGGACAATTCAGGAAAAAAATGCCTTGAGATTCTTAGCTGGGACTGTGAGTCTGCATTAAGGCTGAGGAGGATACGTCACTGGATTAAGTTTAATGATCTGCTAAAACATCAGCTTGCCTCTGTGGTCACACTTTCACAAATGTTCTTCTATGTTTCTTCAGGATACCTTTCAGTGTTGCAAAGGGTTAACCCTCCTGGTGGAGCGGTCTTGACCCTGACCCCAGGTGGTCCTGACCCCTCCCCAGGGGTGGGTCTGAACACTGCCAGGTGTGGTGGTTAGCCCACTCCCACTTCATAAGATCCATAAAAGCAGGGGGACCTCCTGTTTCTCTCTCTTCCTGCCTCCTTCTGGCCAGCAATCACTGTCCATTTTCCTGCTGCTTTTCGTTTTACCATGTGGCCATAACCCACGAGGCAGACAAAACCATTGCCATCAATCTGCTCGTGTTTACACATTTTGTATCTTGTTTTCCCTTCCCTATACCTTTGTAACTTCCCTACCTCAGATACCTTTTATTTATTGTTAAACCTTTCTTCTTTTAACTTCCAAATCGGAGTGAGATTATTTATTTGGGTGTGCTTACCTTTCCTCTCTCTACATCTAATTCCTCTTCTTTGGGAAGGAAGGGGGAAGAGGGGAGGGGCATCCTATGAATTCTTATTGGTTCTATCAACTATATTTGAATCTCTGGGAAATTTAAATTAGAACAGAGACAAATGTTTTATGTGTCCAGCTCAGAGGTACAGAGGTAATAGTGGTAGTATAGTAAATCTGCATGAGTAATAGCTTGTTCAGGAAGCTGAAATGCATTTGAAACAAATGTTCACCTTCTGAAATAATTGTGGGCTGGATTCCACATGTTTGTTCATTAGAATCTCTTTATCTCTTTTAAGTTTAATAAATCTTAACCAGTTTCTCTTGCTCCCTTTTGCTATTAACTGCATTGTTGAACACAAAATGTGTGTTATGTGCAAATGACTATCCCTGCTAGGAGGAAGTTATGTTTGGTATCTAAGAACAATAACAGTTTGCCGCCTGGCTGATGAATGCTGGATCAAGTTCACATTCTGAAGCTCCCACTCTCCCACCTACATGTGCAGGAGGTGGAAACAGCAGAAAGGGAGGACAGGCCGTCTTTTACACAGAAATGTTGAACTGAGATTTGCCTAATAAGGACACAGCTGGGCTGGCATAGCAATAAACATCGGTTTTAATCCATTGCTTTTAAAAACATCCAAAGAAAAGCACAAAATTTAACAGCCAATTATTTTTTTTTTGCCTACCCATTGTTTTCTTTACCCAGTGGAAACAATCCATAAAGGTTTCAAATATTTGCCTATTAATAAGGAAAGAGTAGCATTCAGAATACCTGGATCTGCTCCAGTTTGGAATCTCTCATAACTAGTTTTAGTGCATTGAACACAGGATATGAAATAACAAGAAATCAAATGCTCCTTTAGGAAATAATGTTTACAGTTGTTTTAGTGCAGAAGTTGGGCATGAAACTGAGGTAGACATTTTATGTGACTGGAACAAGTTACCACTTTCCCTCCCCAGTGGTCTAGGGTTTTTTGAAAGAAACACACATTTTACTTCCCGGGAAATTTCACTGTTTTATAGGCTTTTAGTAATACATGTTTGTGACTGGAAAGGATGAGTGTATGGGGAAGATGTATATAATGAATGTGGAAGATGTATTTAATGAATGTGTATAAATGCACACCATATATCTGATGTCTGTGTAGCCCTCTGTAATGCTGACCAAAAAAATGTGACATGATGATTCATGCAGTAGTCCAGTCAAAAACACAAAGTGATCCTAAGGGTTCAGATCCTGCTGTTGCGTTCTGTGCTAGTTTCAGACTAGCTGGAATGTTTTGGTGATAAGAATTAGATTATAGGCCATGAAAAGGAAACAATGGTGATGTCTGCTTCACTCATAGGCTTGTTGAGATGTGTAAAAGCAAGAACATAAACAGTCACTGTGTGTCCCTGGGTGGCTGTACTTCCCTGCCTGGCATGCTTTCTGTGTAACTAATTTTTTCTGCTTTCTAAGCCCCCTGGTCAACCCTCCAAACTCACCTTGAACATAAGGCAAAGTCTGAGATAAGGTAGAGGGGTGGAAAGAAGGTGGAAGGGTGGTTGGGAGCACCTCCTGGGGACTCTGGTTTCTGGGAGGGATGTTGTGTTTCTGTATTACTTTCTAATTTGTGTATTTCTGTATATAGCTGTATATGTTGTAAATATCTGCTTCTATATTGTGCTAAGCTGTAAATATAAGGCTTCACTCTTTAACTTCCAGCTCAGCTGAGCCTAGTCTGGGTGATTTCCTAAGAGTGGGGAGGTGGGTAACACCCAAATCATCACACGTTCCCAGCAGGCTAGAGTTGGGGATGGGTTTGAGCCCAGTGCTTTTGGTGCACATTCTGCAAATACACTGAGCTGGTGAAGTCTCTCTAAAGAGCAGACAATAACAAAATTTGTGCAGTGGTCTTTTTTCCATCAGTTCATTGTCTTCCACAGATGCTGATACAAGCAGTGTTAAATTCTTTCCTGGTTTATATTAACTTCAGTGATTACCTTTTCATTTAGCAGTGCTTCATGGTCAGACTGGACATACAGATGATGGACACCTTTTGTTTAATACTGGAGGAAATAAGTGATTCCTCTACAACTTATTCCATCTCTGTAAGAAAAGGTTTATTCCAGGATACTGTAACCACTCTACTCTCTTCTGAGTCCACACTGAAATGTAAATGGTAAAATGAAGATGTATGGAGAAGGATAGGGTTGAAAAGTCTATTGGCTGACAAAGCTATTGGTCAAAACAAAAATGAGCATTAAAGGTCATGGTTCAGTTTATGGTTATTACCCTTAGCATATGGGCTAACAGTATTTCATGGTCAGAGGGCTAATGGACTTTTGCCTTGAATACATTCCTTTATTAGAGCTGTTGGAAAGATTTTTGATTGCTTCACGAGATTGCTAAGACTCAGAGGTCAGTACCTCTGAAAGATGTATTTTATTTCTTCAATAAGAATTAAAGTCTGTCTCAGTCTGCCTCATTTTCTTTGAGTCTCTTTGTACTGGAAAAGGAACCAAAAAATGCTGTTTGTGGTGCAGGACTGTCCAGTGTCTGCGTTCAGAGATGTTTTCCTTTGTTTTTTCTCTAAAATGTAGGAAAAAAAAACCATAAAACTTAAAACAACTTCACAAAAAAAGGCTGTCAGAGTTCTGTGTAGTTCAGACAGACAGCAGCTATTCACTGCCTACAAAAGCTTGGTGTTGGGTGGAGCTAGCATGAATTTTATAGAGGATTTTCTTGTGTCAGAGAAACGTGAACCATAGTGTTTGTCCTCTACATTCAATCTGTCTGGATTCAAATTACTTCTAAATCGACAGAGTGCAGGACCAACCTGAAATCTGAGGTCTTATTTCCATGCATGGCTGTATTAAAAAGTGTTGCATCTTTTAAATATTATGTTGCTGTTTCTGGAGAAAGATACTGTTATTTGCAGTCTGGACTGTGTTGAAAGATGCCAGCATGTAGGAATGTCTTAAGCAGAAAGGCCTAAGTGTAAAAACAATAATCAACTTTTTCGATTGCTCCAGGGAGGCACCTGTGTGGTAGTGAAATCAGCTGGTGAAATACTGAGAGGACAGGCATTTTAGCATACTCTACAAATATCATTATAAGATAATGTGATACATGTTACATATTATCATTTAGTCGTACGTGATATTATTATTTACTAGTAGAAGCATAGAATCATAGAATCAACCAGGTTGGAAGAGACCTCCGAGATCATCCAGTCCAACCTA
Source organism: Tricholaema leucomelas (assembly GCA_013400475.1). Taxonomy (NCBI): domain Eukaryota; kingdom Metazoa; phylum Chordata; class Aves; order Piciformes; family Lybiidae; genus Tricholaema lacrymosa; species Tricholaema leucomelas. The sequence goes on from WAAF01001751.1 coordinate 14,587, forward strand.
GCACCCAGCCCTATCCAGTCAACTAGACCATGGCACTAAGTGCCTCATCCAGGCTTTGCTTGAACACTTCCATGGACAGTGACTCCACCACCTCCCTGGGCAGCCCATTCCAATGCCAATCACTCTCTCTGTGAAGAACTTCCTCCTAACATCCAGCCTATACTTCCCCCAGCACAACTTGAGGCTGTGTCCCCTTGTTCTATTGTTGGTTGCCTGGGAGAAGAGATCAAACCCACCTGGCTACAACCTCCCTTCAGGTAGTTGTAGACAGCAATGAGGTCTGCCCTGAGCCTCCTCTTCTCCAGGCTAAACAACCCCAGCTCCCTCAGCCTCTCCTCATAGGGTTTGTGTTCCAGGCCCCTCACCAGCTTTGTTGCCCTTCTCTGGACACGTTCCAGCACCTCAACATCTCTCTTGAGTTGAGGAGCCCAGAACTGGACACAGTACTCAAGGTGTGGCCTGACCAGTGTTGAGTACAGGGGAAGAATAACCTCCCTCGTCCTACTGGCCACACTGTTCCTGATACAGGCCAGGATGCCATTGGCCCTCTTGGCCACCTGGGCACACTGCTGGCTCATCTTCAGCCTACTATCCACCAGTACCCCCAGGTCCCTTTCCTCCTGGCTGCTCTCCAGCCACTCTGTCCCCAGCCTGTAGCGTTGCTTGGGGTTGTTGTGGCCAAAGTGCAGAACCCTGCACTTGGCCTTGTTAAATTTCATCCCATTGGCCTCTGCCCACCCATCCAGCCTGTCCAGGTCCCTCTGCAGGGCTCTCCTACCTTCCAACAGATCCACACCTGCTCCTAGCTTGGTGTCATCTGCAAACTTACTGATGCTGGACTCAATCCCCTCATCCAGATCATCAATAAAGATGTTGAACAGGACTGGGCCCAGCACTGATCCCTGGGGAACACCACTAGTGACAGCTGCCAACTGGATGTGGCACCATTCACCACAACTCTCTGGGCTCGACCTTCCAGCCAGTTCCTGACCCAGCAGGGAGTGAATCTGTCTAAGCCACGAGCTGCCAGCTTGGCCAGGAGCTTGTTGTGGCAGACAGTGTCAAAGGCTTTGCTGAAGTCCAGGTAGACTACATCCACAGCCTTCCCCACATTCACCAGGCAGGTAACCTGATCATAAAAGGAGATCAGGTTGGTCAGGCAGGACCTGCCCTTCCTAAACCCCTGCTGGCTGGGTCTGATCCCTTGACCATCCTGTAGGTGCTTTGTGATGGCACTCAAGAGTATTTAGTAAGAAGTAATAAGCATATTGTTTAAGGATCTTATGGTTATATAGTCAGAGATATTTTCTTTATCAGATTATTAATCTGATCTGGAACTGCTTGGGAGGAGTATTAGGCTGTTGTCAGAGGATGTAGGGAGGCAACTAGTGTGGGGAAGGAAAAGCCATGCAATGACTCAATATGAGCTAGCATCATGGCAATTCAGCTTTATTGAGAGAGCATCAGGATTCAAGTTACAGAGGACTAATTTTCTGGTCACAGTGAGAAAAGGTGAGCATATACAGAATGTAGTGTGGTACATCCAAAGATTGGTATTTGCATATTCTCCCCCACCTGTGGTGTCTATCATAACTTCTGGTTAAGGTGAGTAAAAGGTGACACATCCAGTATGCAACGCGGTGCTGTTAATCTGCATATTCCCCCCTACTTGTGGTTACTGCTATAGCTGAGATTCCCTCCTATCCTGGACACAGTCCCAGGGAGCTGCTTATCAGAAAGCTCAAGGACAAATTCCTTTGAGCTTCTTCACACACAGCTCTGTGACTTACTGCAGTCCCAATACTCAGACCTTACATCCGAGGCTTGATTGTACAAGCTTCTAGGGGCTCGTACCCCCTTTCCTTCAGCCAGTTCCCAACAAACTAGGAAAGCTGAGACCTTGGAATCTAGCCTTGCAAGGGAGGTTGAGTGCAACAGAAAAGGCTTCTTCAAACTAACACTAGAGGCAATGTAGGCTCATTGCTGAATGAGATTGGTGCCTTTTGTGGAGGCAGGGAATGAATGTGGCCGAGTAAGAAATATCTATAAAAATAGAATTATTTTATTTTCCTGAAACCTGCCCCAAAACTGTATACAGAAATTTAGTTTTAATTAGCAGATTCCATTTGATTGAGAAGATCTTACAAGGATACCATAGATAAATTTGACTATTTTAGAAGTCAAGAGATGGAAAGGCTAAGCTACTAAACATAGCATTCCCACTATTAATCAGGCTAAGCCAAAGTTACTCACAGGTGAGCTACGCTGAGAGAAAGGGTGGTCCAGATGCTTGTCAGCTCTCTTTCTTTCAAAGGACATCCGAGGCTTGTTAGCTTGTACAAAGGGTGCTTATGGTGGGAAGCCGTCCAAAGCAGAGTCGGTCCTGCCCCTCAGGAGCTTGTCCTTCGGAGCGCCAGGGGACTCTTTCTGCAGGAACTATCCAGGCGGGGGAGAACTCTAAGGTGGGAACCCCAAGGCAGGAAGTTCCCCCAATATTTACACCCTTCCTAGACAAAGAGCCGAGTTACCACTTCCTAGGCGCGAAGACCACAGCCAATCACCAGCCTGATTCCAGAGCGGGCATCTGTACGGGGCACCCCTCTTGCTGGAGGGTGTGCTGCAGGGCAGGGGGTGGGGGGCAAACAGGTTTTTTGTGCCTTTCCTCTCCCATTCAAACCACAGAAGGAAAGGAATTTTGGGGTATACAGGACTCTCCAGGACAGTGCCTTGGTGACAGAGGACTCAAAGAAGGCATAGCTGCTGAATGCCACGTCTGTCTCTAGCTACACTGCTGGAGACTGTCCTCAGGAGTCCCAGACCTCTGAGGCCCCAGAGGAAGACATGACAAAAGAGCAGTTTTCCTTGGTTGATGAGGACTGGATTAGGGAATAGCTAAGCAACCTGGCCATCTATAAATCCATAGGTCCTGATGGCATACACCCACAGGTGTGGAGGGAGCTGGTGCAGGTTATTGCCAGACCACTCTCCACCATCTTCAGTAAGTCGTGGCAGACAGCAGAGGTGTCTGGGGATGGGAGGAAGTCAAACATCCCTCCAGTCTTCAAAAAGGGTAAGAAAGAAGACCTAGGAAACTACAGATCTGTCAGCCTTACCTGCATCCCTGGAAAGGTAATGGAACAACTTTTCCTCAGTGCTGTCCTTAGGCATATCAAGGACAAGGGGGTCATTAGGAGCAGTCAGCATAGTTTACCAAAGGGAAGTCATGTTTGACCAACTTGATAGCCTTTTATGAGAACATTAGCAGGTGGATTGATGATCATAGAGCAGTGGATGTGGTCTATCTTGATTTCAGTAATGCATTTGACACTCTCTCCCACAGCCTCCTTGCAACTAAACTGAGGTAGTGTGGTCTGGATGATCAGGCAGCGAGGTGGATTGGAAACTGGTTGGAGGAAAGAAGTCAGAGAGTTGTGGTCAATGGGATAGAGCCTAGTTGGAGGCCTGTAGCTAGTGGAGTCCCTCAGAAGTCAGTACTGGGATCAGTACTATTCAATATATTCATCAGCGACCTGCTGAGGGCACAGAGTGCACTGTCAGCAAATTTGCTGGTGACACCAAAATCAGAGGAGTGGCTGACACACCTGAAGGCTGTGCTGCCACTCAGTGAGACTTGGGCAGGATGGAGAGTTGGTGTCTTTGGTTCTAGTTTAAATTTCCCAGAGACTCAAATATAGTTAATAGAACCAATAACAATTATAGGATGCCTTTCCCTCTTCTCTTTTGTTTCAAAGAAAAGGAATTAGATGTAGAGAGAAAAAGGTAAACCACACCCAAATAAATAGTCTCACTTTGATTTGGAAGTCAAAAGAGAAAATTATAACAATAAATAAAAGGTATTTGAGGTAGGGGAGTTACAAAGAGGTATACAGAAGGGAAAACAAGATACAAATTATATATATATAACCAGATTGATGGCAGTGGGTTTGTCCACCTCGTGGAAGGATGGCCACATGGTGAAACAAAGAGCAGCAGAAATAGGAGGGTGGTGCTGGCAGGGAAGGAGGCAGGGCAAGAGAGCAAAACAGGCAGTTCCTCTGTTTTTCATAGGGGGCTAGACAGGCAGTGGGAGTGGGCTAACCACTACACCTGGAGTAAGGTTCAGACCTACCCCCAGGGCGGAGTCAGGAATACTTGGGGTCAGGTTCAAGACCACTCCTCCAGGAGGGTTAACCCTTTACAGTTGGGCAGGGAGAAATTGAATTAAGTTCATCAAGGGCAAGTGTAGAGTCTGGCACCTGGGAAAGAACAACCCCAGGTACCAGTATAGGGTGGGGCCTGACCTGTTGTAGAGCAGTGAAGGGGAAAAGGATCAGGGTGGGGGGGTCTAGTTGGTGAAAGGTAGACCATGTTCCAACAGTGTGCTCTTGTGACCAAGAAGGCCAATGGGGTGTATTAGAAGGGCTGTGGTTAGTAGGTGGAGAGAGGTTCTCCTCCCCCTCTACTCTGCCCTGGTAAGGCTGCATTGGGAATATTGTGTCCAGTTCTGGACACCCCCAGTTCAAGAACGACAGGGAACTGCTTGAGAGAGTCCAGCACAGAGCCACAAAAATGATTAAGGGAGTGGAACATCTTCCTTACAACAAGAGATCCAGGGAGCTGGGGATCTTTAGTTTGGAGAGGAGGAGTCTAAGGGGTGACCTCATTAATGTAAAGGTTGAGTGCCAGGAGGATGGAGCCAGGCTCTTCTCAGTAATGCCCAATGACTGGAAAAGGGACAGTGGGTGGCATAGGAAGTTCCATGTAAACATGAGGAAAAAAGTTTTCACTGTGAGGGTGATAGAACACTGGAACAGGCTGCCCAGGGGGAGGTTGTGCCGTCTCCCTCTCTGCAGATATTCAAAACCTGCCAGGTTGCATTCCTGTGTAATCTGCTCTAGGTGGTCCTGCTCTGGCAGGGGGGGTTGGACTACATGATCTTTTGAGGTCCCTTCCAGCCCCTAACATTCTCTGATTCTGTGATACATAGGTGGCTGTAAGAATTCACCTTTACCTGGGAACTTTTCACCACAAAGCAGGGTTGCTAATGTGAATACAAAGGATCTCTTTTCATTAGCCCTTTGAAAAAAATATTCTTGCCACAATACATGAAAATCACTTTGCAGTGTACTCAAAGTATGTATTGTTTCATCATGTGTTTCTCTCTCAGACATGCTTTCAGAAAGGGCATGTTTAACTTCAACATAATGCCTCTGTGGAGGTGCTCCATTGAAGAATGTGGAACATAGCACACTGACCTGAAAGTAATGTGGCACAGACTGCTGGATGAATTAGAGCATTTGGATTTACAGTATTAATAAAAGTTACCGTCTTTTCCTAAAATACTGATAACATCAGAACAATATTCAGTGAATAAAGCTGTGCCTGTGGGAACTGCACAAAATTGGCTGGAGGAGATGATGTTCTTACAGGAGCATATTATAGGCTTGATTTATTTTTCAGTACTTGTGCTCTGCCACTGATAAACCATTTCTTGTAATGCAGATGTATTAGCCACCTTGCCATTTTCATTTGTAGCCCACTGCCTCCTTAGACTCTGCCAAATTCTGATGGCAGTAGTGTATTAAAATCCTTGCAATTGTTACCCCTGGGGAATGCAGTCAAATGTTTCAAGCCATTATAGTCTTCTAGGGAGGTACTAGCTGAAATATTTTCCTGTATCTCCATTTTCTGAGTCTTTTGACAAGAGACTGGAAGCCAGGTCTCTTCTGCTAGAGCAGTTTTCAGGTTACACAGAGTAAGGGCATATTGTCTCCTCAGTCTCCAAGATAATTTTCCAACTTAAAGTACATTTTTTTTTTTTTAATTATAATTATTATTTTTCCCCAATTAATTTTCTGTGTGGTAGGAGAAGTTATGTATCTTGCATTATTACTGATATGACAGAGGTGATAACATCAACCCTAAAAAGTATGACATAAAGGTAAAATCTTTGAACTTTTTTGGGTGCTTGCTGGCATCCACACAGATATGGATATATAAATGTGGGTGAGCAGACATTCAGAAACTGAGAGGAAAATAAAATCTCTAGAAATGAGAGATTGGAACATTACTTCATTAGTTATTTATTTCCCCTGCCTGCAGAAGCTCTTCTGAAATTAATTTACAGTAAATATTTTTATTCCTCTATTTTCCATTTTTTCCTTTTGTCTTCCAGTATCTGAGGACTGTTTGCAAGCCAACACAACTGCACTGCTTGCATATTCACCTTAGATAAAACAACCTCCGGTTACCAATACTAAATGACTTAGCAGTCAAGTATCAGAGACCAATGGAAGTTATAAACAGCTTATGCAAAGGAAGAGTGTATTAGTATAGTTTTTCATTGAATTAGGAAATACCACTGCCTGAACACGTTAAAAACAGTTTCTGGTTTACTTTAAAGTGAAAGAGTAGTCTGATGCACAAGTATCCTATTGTCTCCTAGGCTGTGTACCATCCTGAAAGGTCATTGTATGCCTGGGATCTGGCCTGACTTGAAGAAAAGCTGGTGTAGATCGTTGCCTAAGTTATTCACTAGGATTCTGGGCCTGTCTTCACCCAGTTGGCAGAAGGCACTACCTCCTCCCCTCTGTGACAAAAAAAATTGTGATTCTGTTGTTGGGAGAATGGGGGTCCTAGCATGGCTTTGTATAAATGCTTGTTCCCAAGCTAAGTGTTATTTAGAACAAGCAGGTCCATTAGCAGTCTGCAAAAGAAAGTCTTCCCAAGTAATGAAGGACAATGGAGGATGGACTCACCTCTTAATTTCTGTTGTGAGGGGATTCCAGTTTGATAGTCAGTGCCAAGTGAACAACAACAAGCACTGCTGATGGAGGATCACATAGACATTAGCCCTGTAAGTTGGGTGTTCCATTACCCTTTTACTAGTGCAAGTAAGCTCCTTTCTCTTAGAGTGCAAACTACAGTAGAGAGAAAAATGCACAATATCTTTTCTCCCCTGCTTTTTTCTCCCCTTACTTGTTTTTCTCTTCATTCTTCCCTTCTCTCTCTCTTTCCAGTCTTCCCAGCAAAATTTCCTAGTCTGATCATGATCTAAATCTACTTGGAGCTTCAGTAAGTAGAGTTAATGGTTCTGTGACCATTGCTTGTTAAGGCCCACCCTGTTCCTTTCATTGCTTTATTTCCTTTGCAGGCTGCCTGCATGGACATGTTGGGGACTGGAGGAAAGCTAATGTTACTCCAATCTCCAATCTTCAAAAAGTGCAAGAAAAAGGTTCCAGGAAGCATTAGACCAGTCAGTCTCACCTCCATCCCTAGAGTGGCTCATTCTGGAGGTCATCTCTAGACACATGGATGAGAAGAATGTTACCAGGAGTAGTCAGCATGCATTTACCAAGAAGAAATCACACTTGACTGATGTGATAGCATTCTATGATGTCGTAACTGAATGGGTAGATGCAGGGAGACCAGTGGGCATAGTCTTCCATCACCTTAGAAAGGCTTTTCACACTGTCTCCCATAACATCCTTGTGAGTTCAGGAAATGTGGTATAGAAGAGCAGACAGAATCATAGAATCATAGAATCAACCAGGTTGGAAGAGACCTCCAAGATCATCCAGTCCATCCTAGCACCCAGCCCTATCCAGTCATCTAGACCATGGCACTAAGTGCCTCATCCAGTCTTCTCTTGAACACCTCCAGGGACGGTGACTCCACCATCTCCCTTGGCAGCCCATTCCAATGGCACAACTTGAGACTGTGTCCCTTTGTTCTATTGCTGGTTGCCTGGGAGAAGA
>WAAF01001751.1:22422-98893 GCA_013400475.1 Tricholaema leucomelas
CCCCCAGGTCCCTTTCTTCCTGGCTGCTCTCCAGCCACTCTGTCCCCAGCTTGTAGCGTTGCTTGGGGTTGTTGTGGCCAAAGTGCAGAACCCGGCACTTGGCCTTGTTCAATCTCATCCCATTGGCCTCTGCCCACCCATCCAGCCTGTCTAGGTTCCTCTGCAGGGCTCTCCTACCTTCCAACAGATCAACACCTGCTCCTAGCTTGGTGTCATCTGCAAACTTACTGGTGCTGGACTCGATCCCCTCATCCAGATCATCAGTTAAGATGTTGAACAGGACTGGGCCCAGCACTGATCCTTGGGGAACACCAGTGAGATGTACTAAAAACTGTTTACACAAGACAGTTTAAAGAGTGGTGATCTTTGCAATGGTGCTAAGTTCAACTGGAGATCTGTAACTAGTGAAGTCTCCCACAGATCAATGCTGGGTTCAGTCCTGTTCAACATCTTCATCACTGGCATTGAAGAGGGGACAGAGAGTCTGCTCAGCAAGTTTGCTGGCCATACCAAACTAGGAGGCTTGGCTGACACATCTGAAGGCTGTCTGGCCATTCAGCAAGACTTGGACAGACTGGAGAGATGGGCAAAGAGGAACCTAATAGGGTTCAACAAAGATGAGAGCAGAGTCCTGTCCCAGGGATGGAACAGTAACAGCATCAGTACAGGTTAGGAGGTGATCTGCTAGAGAGCAGCCCTGTAGAGAAGGACCTAGGAGTCATGGTGGACAACAGGTTATCCATGAGACAGCAATGTGCCCTTGTGGCCAAGAAGGCCAATGGGATCCTAGGGTGCACTAAGAAGAGTGTGTCCAGCAGATCGAGGGAGTTTCTCCTTCCCCTCTACTCTGACCTAGTGAGGCTTCGCCTAGAATAGCTCATCCAGTTCTGGTCTCCCCAGTTCAAGAAAGACAGGGATCTACTTGAGGGAGTCCAGCACAGGGCTGTAAGGATGATGGAGGGACTGGAGCACTGCTTTATGAGGAAAGGCTGAGAGACCTGGGACTTTTTAGTCTGTAGAAAAGAAGACTGAGAGGGAATCTGATAAATATTTATAAATATACGAGGGCTGGGTGTCAAGAAGGAAGGGACAGCCTCTTCTCACTCTTGCCCTGTGATAGGACAAGGTGCAATGGATGTAAACTACGGCATAGTAAGTTCCACCTCAACATGAGGAAGAACTTCTTTACACTAAGGGTCACGGAACACTGGAACAGGCTCCCCAGCAAAGTTGCGGAGTTTCCTTCTCTGGAAACATGCAACACCTGTCTAGATGTGCTCCTGTGCAACCTGCACTACATTATATGGTTCTGCTTTGGCAGGGGTGTTGGATGTGAAGATCTACAGAGATCCCTTTGAATCCCCAATATCCTGTGATCCTGTGATTTCACACAGCAGTGCAATCATCATACAGTAGGTGTGTGTTCAAATTATGATGTGTGCAGCAGCCAGCACTAGGGACCCCCAGATGTTTGCCTCACAAGGTATGCTGCCATTATAAAACACTGACAACAGCTCCTACCAAGTTTCCTTCACTGCTGTGCAGCTACTAACAGGAAAATAGGAGCTACTTCTGAATTTTAACACACAGCATGTTTGTGTGTTCACATGTTCAGGGATTTTCATCCCATATTAGCTTCAGGATCTGCAGGCTTGAAATCTCATGTTACTTCTGTAGTTTTCTCCAAATGATTCTCAGTAAAGGAGCAGTAATACTTTAAAGACTTAAAGTATTAATCTATCTCATTGTTTCTGTGAGCTGTGTTCCCCATAGCTTCTGTGGGAATGCACAATCTCATTTGTTAACTGATCCAAGGTAATATTATTTAGGTAGTCACATTAACTTGTGTTTTCCATTAACCTTTTTTATAATTCTTGTTCATTCTCTTAGAAATACACTCAGATCTTCATTCAAATGCACACAGTTCAGGTGCCAATATAGAGAAACTTTCAGAATTAACATTTAGGGGAAAGTCTGTTGTGGCTTTACTAAATAAAAATATGTTGTTGATACAAGTTTCAAATAGACCTGTTGTGAGTGTAAATTAAATTCTATACTAAAGTTTTTCTACTGTGGTATCTCTGTTTAAAAGTTATCTTTTTTTGTTTAATGCTTCATAATGAAGTTGCTTCTATTTAAAGCACTTAGTTTCATTTTAGCTTGATCTTGGCTTTGATCTGAAGCTTTTGATCTTGAAAGAAGGATGTTGTGGCAGTAAAACACAGAGTGTAGGAGAAAGTTGGGAGTTCTTAAGCATGCTGAAGTTAAAGGGATACTGTCGAGATTTAGTGAGCACTAATTGGTCTTTATTTACTTGAGTTTATAGCAAGTGCGATGTGATGTCCTTTATGTCTAATTTTCAATGTTAAACGCAAAGCACTTCATGAAATCACAAATGAAGAACTGATCATGTTCAGATTTCGCATGGCTGACATTATTTGGGTCTTTCCCTTCGTGTTGGAGTTTCAGTACTCTTCGAAGGGCACAGAAACATCTGTTGAAGCCTCATGCCTAGATTTAGTCACCTGCTTGTATTCTCTTGAGTAAGATTGAGGTCTCAGTAAAGGGTTCGATATGCTACAATGTGAATAAAAAGCATTTCAGACTCTTCAAAGCAATTTAATACTTGCATTCTTTAGTTGTCAAGCAAGTACTCAGGAAAATCTCGACGCACTTAATGATGATATTTTCTGCAAGTAGCCCCGTTAGGACGATCGTTTTGTCTGCAAAGACCTCTAACGGGCTGTTTGTGGGAAGGTGAATGAGGACACGTCTTTCATCGCAAGAGACTTAAAGGGAGCGCTTCTCTCTAAACGCTACACTGTAAACCCCTGAAGGACTCCCCCCGGCCAGGGGGTCGGAGGGAGCGCGGCGGCCCTGCCGGCGTCTTGCCCGAAGCTGGGCGGGCTGAGCGGTACGAGAGCCCGGCGGGGCCGCCCCGGAGCCGGCCGGCCTTACGTCTTCAAGGGAAGCCCCTCCTCTCCACGGGGCTCCGGGGCCGGAGCACGGGGGCGGGGGACCCCGCGGAGGTGTTTCATTTCCTACCGGGGACTGTGGCGTGCCGCCACCGCGGCCGGGAACGGCGGGACGGGACGGCACGGGGCAGAGCCCGGGGTGACGGCGGCGGCGGGCGGACTGGGCTTCCATCGGCCATGCTCCACGGGCCGGCCCGCCTTACCGTGCTCTTTCTCCCCTGTGTAGCCTTTGCTTGAGGAGGATGAGAACTGGAAGGAGTGTCAGCTCGTCCAACAAGTGAGCGGCGAGGTGAGCTTTCTATCGCTTCTTTCCTTCGCACATACTCTCCGTGAGTATTCCACTGACGCTCCCTCCCCCGCCACGCATTTGCCTAAAAAAAAATTAATTGTTGTCATACTAGAAATAATAATTTTAAAAAAGTATGGGCGAAAAGTCCCATACATGTTAACCCCGTAATCTCAGTTTGGTGTTCATAGTCTGGAACAGCGTTTGAGTGGGTGACTGTTACTTGAAACAGAAGGTGTAAGATAAAGATTTTCGCCAGGATTTTTATTCGCTGAAATGGTAAATTTCCATTTGGTGACTTAGTCCATTATCAAATACGGGTTTTGTGAAAAACAAACAAATAACCAAACGAAAAACCAAACAACCAGCAACCTTAAACTGAATGCTTTAGGACGGGCAACACAGCTCCCATTTTGACCATGCACAAGTAACAACCAGATTACCTGAAATTATGTCATCCTATATGGGAAGAGTAGTTTTCCCAGTGAAGCAATGGAAAACATTGCCTGAAGTCTATGTTTATAGATTATTACTAATGCTGAATAGCTACACTTAGGTCGTATCTTCTTCCTAACAAAACACTACGGTTTTGAACCCCAGGTGGCAAAATGGATTCAGACAAATCAGAGGATTAGAAAAAGTGGCAAAAAAAAAAGGAAGCAGGGTGAAGTTGTTTTCCAAAAGGTAAGGGTTTGTAATGTGTGTTTGTGTAATGGGACAAAGGGCAGTACAAGAAAAACGTTTTCCATTGACACTCTCTTAAACTCTGTAGAGACATCATTTAGCAGCTCTGGTGTCGTTGCTAAACTTTCAGTGTCTATATGTAGTTTATAATAAAAAGAAATGAATAGTCTTTTTAGTTGTCCTTAATTATTTGACAGAATTTACTTACATTTTTATTAAATTGAGATGTGCTGAAGAAGAAAAGGAGTGCTTTCATCAAAGAAATTGGAAGAACTTGACAGGACCTGCACCACTGTTTGCAATTTTTCAGATAATGGTAGCAGAGAAACAATTTGCATGGTGGGTGTTGGGCAATAGTAAGTATGATATGTATGTTGAAGCACATGTTCAGGTTGTGCTGTCGGCTTTTCCCTTCACAGTATGAATTTGAAAATCTTGTATTTCCAATATGGCTTTTAGCTGATGGATGGTTAGTTTTGAATTACTGCAGAGGATTGAAAATGAATACAACCTAAACTAATTTTTAAATGGTGATTTTTTTTTTTTTGAGTGTGATAAAACATTTGTTCTGTAGCATTGGCCATTTAAATCACAGTATAGAGAGGTAAATAATTAGCTGGCACTTCTGCTAAATAGGTGTTTCAGTCCCCTGGACAGCAGGGAGATAAGTGCATAAGGATGCATTTCCAAATGCATTATTACAGCTGTGGGGGTTTTGCTTGCTTTGATTTTGCAAACATTTTTTTTTAAATCTTGTTACCTTTAGAGGATTAAAATAGCAGTGTGGTGTGCTATTTTGCTGTTTTGACAGCGCTTCTAGAATGCGTGATGAATCATTCCTCTTTCTGTAGCCAAATTCTTGCTGATAGCATGGCTGCCAACTCCTGGGATGTGTTGGCTTAGTATGGGCATTGCAGTATATAAGAAATGTCTACAAAGTGCATTGTTATGTGTAAATGATTTACTAGCTCTATGGTGAGACAGAAAACCACTGAACAGCATCCTTTAATTTATTACTTGTTTTGTTTTGTAACTGTAATATATTATTTAGGAAGGATGTTCTGGATTGTTCTTTAGAATGATGATTAAAAAGAGATAGCATGAACTGTTGCGGCAAATAAATGCATTTCTGTTTGTAATTTCATACGTGAATGTTTGTTTCCAATGGATGTGTAGCACTTGTCTTTACAGTCGTTTTATGTTAAGAGGAAGAATAATTTTGTAAGTTTGAAAAACCACCATCATGTGAATTTGTGAGCAAAATGCACGGATGGTACAGGTAGCCCTATGACAAGCAAAAGTATGCATGCTTTTGGAAGTAATTTTAAAATACTGCAAAAACATGTAGCTACATCTTAACAGTAGGCTTATACTGTTCTACTCCACCTATTCTGTTTTTATGGGAGAAACAGTAGAAAATCTCTTTGTACTTGCATCATTCGGTTGCTGTTGGGGGCGGGTGTGTGTGTGTTGGCTCCTACTGCTTCAAGTTCGGGAGAACTTTAATATGTAAGCTTGTTAGATATGCAAAACCTTGTGTATCAGGTAGGGAGATATGCTCAGTGTTTTGTTAAACAGTAATTCTTGAGTAGGATCTTTGCTTCTGAGAAAGGCAAATTAAAATTGAAGGCAAGAGTACACATTGTCTTCTAAAATCCGTAAGTATTAATAATTCCTGGAGACAAGTGCAGATTTGTAGCGCTGCATTGAGAGGCTGTTTACCCATGGATGTAAAAGGTGTAGGAGTAACCTTGCATTTGGTAGTGAAAACTATTGACCAGGAACAAGGATTGGATTCTTCATGCTCCTTGGAAATCTGGTTGCTGAAATGGTGATTTTTCCAATACAGTTAGACAAGAGAAAATTTAAAAATGTGAGGGACCACCCTTGTATTGGAAAAGCTTTATTACTTTTGGCTTCAGAGTTGGTTATAGGTGGGTTTCCAAGATGGACTTACTAGTCAGTGCACTGCCCAGCCAGTGTGGATTGCACTAACATTTGTTCTACTATGATGCTTGAATTTTTAGCTGTGTCTGTATTGGCTTGTAGCAGCTTTACGTACAGCAATTTAAGTGAGTCTTCAGGGATGGACAGGAGAGAGAGAAAGAAAAAAAGCCTATAATGGAAGGCACCCTTGAGGAAAGTAGCGGAGGTAGAAATAAAACCATGGAATCAGAAGAGTGAGATGAAAAGCAAAGCAGTAACGTAATGAGTTAAAGAGCTGGTACCACACGTGCTGTGAGTGTAGGTAATGCAAGGATATTTGTGTATTTTGCTGTGTCTGGAAAACTGAGCTTTGCTTTAATCTTGTTCATCCTTTCAAAACAAGCACTAGGTTGTTAAATGTAGCTTCTCAACTTCCATATGTACTGTACTGTACTAGCCAGTTTTCCTCTGTGATAGGTAGGAAGTCCTATTTCTAATATAAGATGGATGACTTCGCTATACTGAGACACCACAAAATCAAAGCAACTACTTCTGCATCTTAAGTACAAAATCTAGGACAGAGAAGTAACTCAGAATGGAATAAGTGAAATAGAATTGTGGAGGAAAGCTTACTGAGAACTTCTGGGGAATTTCTTCTTGAAGAAAGTTAGCTTCTAAGCAGTTACGTTTGTAGGAGATGACTTCACATATGTATATATGTATTTAAAAATCGTTTGAAGATGTTACATGCTGGATAAGAGCTGTGTAACTTGTAGCGTTAGCTGCACACAAGGGCCACATGAACCTGTGAGAAAGATTGTGTAAAAGGGTGCAACGCTTCTCTCCAGCATGGACCCAGACATGATGGATTACAGCAGTGTTATTTCATGAGTGAGGAAGACTTTCTCAGCAAGTATCTAAAGATTCTTGTTCTCTTCTGCTCTTCTTCTCCCTCACTCTCATCTTCCTTACTTGTTTGGATTTAATTTTTTTTTGCCTTTTCCTTTCAAATATTCTTACTATGTCTCTGAAGTATTTTATTTTTCCTCAGCAGCCTCTGTTACAATCTCTCCTTCCTGCTTGCTTCTCTCTCAGGTCTTCTTTGTCTCCTTTGGACTCCTTTAGTACTATTCATTGTTTCCTATTTACTTTGCTTTTTCTGTTTTGTAAGTTATCTTTTGCTCACCGTGTTTTCTGTTTGTGGTTCTCTGTAGATACTCTTATGATGTGTGTGTGCAAGTTTAAACCACACTCATCCCTTGCATTTCTGCTTTTGTCATACATCCTATTCTCCTACGACCTTTATTCATTTATTCTTCAACTACCTCTTCTTTATCTTGTCACTGTCTGGTCAGCATATCTAGCAATCAGTACATGTATCAATACAGAATGTTGTTCATGTGACAGAATTAGCAAAGGTAGAACAGAGCTTAGAAAGAATTGTTTGGTTAAAATTAGGGTTGTTTTATTATGAAGAGGGTGATAGAAATGCTGTTGTTCTGTTTCTTGTTATACTGGACTGTGCCTGCTTGAAAAAAGGTTCCATTATGGATGTCTGTGCTGAGTGTTAGGCAGAGGAAAATGATCTTTCAGTCATGCTAGTGGAATTGTAGCATACATTCTCTATCTAATGTGGGATTTGAGCAAACCCGTTTATTTTTATTAGGAAATGGACTAATTTTTACATTAATTCAGTGCTGAAACATAAAAGCAGCTTTGAATGTATTCTAGGGGTAGAAAAAGTGTCAAAGGATGAGATCTCGAGGATATGCTGTAATGATGGAGAAAATTGAAATAGACATGTCTGCGTCTGTCTATATAATGTATACATATACATAATTGCATATATATATATACACATACATATGTGTGTGTGTGTACACATACACTAAGGAATATTATTGGTGCAAATTATTGAAGTAGAATTTTCCTCTTTCAATTCTACTTTGATTCTGTACTGAAATTTTGAGGAATAACTCAACTTTTGCAGAATTTTGGTGCACAGAGCACTAGCTGCCTCATGAAAAATAGTGTAACTTAATTCTTTGGTACTTAGAGCACAGCTTCCAGGTGAAGGCCTGTGTTAAAACAACAAATGTTTTCGTGTATTGAAAATTAGTATATAATTTACTGAAGATATGATTGTCTTTGATTTTTTGCCCTGTTGGTTGTTGCTACTGATCGTTCTTCTCGCTCTAGACATTTAACTGCCAATATTTAGGCTCTGTTAGTAAAATTACTTTGTTGAAATAGCTGTTAAGTTTCTAATAAAAACCAAGACCAAACTAGTTGTGATATGTGTGCCTGATGCTAAATGGTGTAACTCTTAAATGTCCTTTTACAACAAACTGGATAGTGTAACTGAAACAAAACAAACAAATCTTGTAATTCATTAAAAAATGAGTTGTGATGCTATACTTCAAGTAGAAAATGTTTTGAAGTAGGTACTTAGAAAAAAAGTACAATCTGATAAAAAAGAACTTCTATTTAACTGGAATTAGAATGTGCTTCTGCTAATTCAGGTAAAGGAATATCAGCATATAACGCGTTAAAATTACTTCAGAACTTTTAATTACCGGGTATTATTTGATTCTCAAAATGACTGTTTTTACTCAAACTTGCTAAACTGAGAATCAAAGCAAGGATCAGATATTAAATACATTTCTTGATATTGTGCATTGTGTAAGTGCTGAAGAGCTGAAAGAAACACAGCTCTTAAGTCCTAAAGCCTTCCTCAGAGAGTCTTTAGTGGAGTTACTTGCTGTGCCTTACCTTTCTGTTAGCCTCACAAAACGTTTTCTTCTAGGAAACCTGTGAATGTATTTGCTGACTTTCACTGATTGCAGGTAACATATAATTCCTTTGACAAATAGGAATTAGTATAGTAAAAGTTGTACCCATTTTATACCCTCACACACTGCATTAAATGCTGTTAAGCTATCTGAGAAACACAGCATGTCATTAAAAAAGACCTGCTGAATCCGCAAATATAATTTAAGATCATTTAAAGGTAAATATTTTCAGCATTTAGTTTTGCATCCCTGTAAAAATACCTGTATTTATGGATTGCTTGGAAACTCTTAATTATACACTTCTAAAAAACTACTACTATTTTAGGATAATGCTGCTCCAAAGTTCACTTGACATGTAACAGAACTTAGCATGTAACAGAACACATAAGAGAACTTAACATAATAGAACAGGAAAATGCTGCTGCTTGTTGGTGTAAAAAATATAGAACCTTTGAGTGGAATTTTTGATTTAGCCATAATAACATTTTTTTCTAAATTAGGCCAGCTCTGACCCAGTATCAACCGTATCTTATTTGTAGTAGTGTTGTGTCAGGATCTTAGTTTCATTTTTTAATAGTACCCATATGCCTAGCGTATTTCACATTGAGTCTCCCAGATGGAAATTATTAATGTGATGTTGTCAGAGAACGAATGTTCCTTTTAGCCCACTTTCAGGATGCATTTTTAGATCAATGAAGCAGCTTACCACCATGCATGTAATGATGCAGCCGCTCCTCTTTAGTTTCCTGAGATGACCATACATTGAAATAGTTTTAAAATTTACTGATAATTATGTAATTATCAATCATAGTGGTACAAGCCAGCAGCTATCCTTTGCGGCAAAGGAGTAAGGTCACTAATATAAATTACAAGATTTCTGCAGGAAAGAAAAAGGCAGCTCTAGTAGAGAGGGTGTTTTGCTTTTGATTTGTCAAAAGTATTAGTTACACACATGTGAAGGAGCACTGTTTGGCAGTCAGTCTCACTGGAGGGATTTTAATGAGGTGATGTTTGTCCATGTTATCATATGATACTAACAAGATGAATTACATTACCAGAATCTACTAATGCCACTAACTTTACAGTCTGCTGTTGTTTGTAGTTATAAAGCCTTGGCTTTTGTGTTTGAAATGTGCTCCTTTGTAACTTAGCTTACAAGTATCTTTTTAATAAAACAGGAGATGGGAAATGTGAGAACAATTCTGGTTTCTGCAAAATAACAGAAAAATAAATAGCATTTGATTGTTCTTAATACTTCTCAAATGTATGCTCCCACCAGTATTTACCCAGTGAATTCTGAGTGGTGGTGTAGTGACTTTTGGGAGCAGGAATAAGACTTTCAGGGCATTTTCAACTGCAGTCATGTACTACATATTGAAAAACAAAGTGGTGTTTTGCATTCAAACACTCTGTAAGTTTTTGTCTACAAAATTTCCTATGGATTTTCAGTTAGTTGAGGATATGTACTTGTGCAGAGCAGCTGAACAATCCACTTGATTTGAGAGTCTCAAAGTTCTTGACGTTGACGTGTGACTGGCTGTAATGACTCCTAAGAAGGTTTATTGGTCTAATGGCACAAATGCTTGCATTATTTCAGTCTTACACATGTTTTGTTTCAGTCTTACATTTATTACATACTGTCAGAAATAGGTTTATCAATTTTTTGAGCTATTGTCCTCATTCCATTTCTTCTTTTTTTTTTCAGTTTAGATTGTGCTCATATACTGTGCAGTAGAAGCACATTTATAGGAGTCTGTAAGTGACGATGTTATTGTTTAAGGCAGTATATGAGAATAAAAGGTAAAGGCTAGGCCTTTTATGAAAGCAGTTTAAAAGGTCTTGGTAGTTCTTGATCTGCATTTTCATGTCTGTATTACTGCAAGTAGTCATGGGTACAACTTGCAGTACTGTCATCCAGCACCCCAAGAAGCTCTTTTTTTAAAACAGAGAGCGTGAGAGTAGCTCACTGTTAAAGGCAGATACCTTCTTTTTCTTGGTTTACATGTATGGACAGGATTGAATTCTGAAAGGTGTGTAAATTGTACTAGATTTGTTTGGTCTGTATGGCATGTATTTTCTTGTCTTACTTTTTTCATGGTCACAAATTGAGTGACTTGTGTAGTTCATTTTGTAAGACATTTCACTTTCAGATTTTGTGGAACATGTAAAAGTAGACTACATTATCTTGATATTAACGTGGATGTTTGTGCTGTAGGAATATATTTATATCCTGTATGACTATATAGTACATAAATGTTTTTCATCTGATGATACAATAAGACAAGCACCTGTCAGTTTATTGAGACTGCAATCTCAGTACGGTGAGTGAACAGAAAATGTTTTCTGTTTCTCTTCGTGCTATTAAGCTAGGTTCTTATTCTACACTGAACTCTATCCAGCCAGTCTAAATATCTGAAGAGTGTCCTTGAAGCACTGGGTATTGATACATTGCTTAATAAAGTAGGTACAAGAAATCTGTTGTATTCTTATGCTGTAATGTTGTCCTAGTTAATAATCATTTTTCAAGAAGAGTGCTCTTTTTTTTTTTAAATCAAGATCAAATTGTTGGTAGAAGGGAAGCTTAGGGAATTATATTGGTTTATATCTATGTATTTTTCTTTTCTGCTTTTAATTTAAGCCTCCTTTGGGTGTTTTCTCTGCCATGTTTCTTTAAGAGATGATGTGGGGAAATCCCACATAAAGACAAAGTGTAAATGTGAGCTCCATCATTTCTGGGAATCCTGACAGACACATGAGGGGGAAAATGTTACGGCAGTCAAAACCACAGGAAATACTTTTGATGACTCTTTGAGCCCTTGGTCATTAGACACAAGTTCCTAAAAGTTTTGGTTTCATTACTTTTGCTTCTTTCAGAATTTACCTTTCATGCTCTCAGGTCACATGCTCCAAACGTGGTGAACACCTACATAATGAATTTGCCTTACGGTTGGTTTCCGTCTTCACTCCTAACAGAGCTACCTGAGAAAAAAGGGGCTTATAATTTTGCTTGGAAAACTGATGAGTATACTGCTTATGTTTTCTCATCCGTATTGCAAAAGGAAGTGAAGTAAAACCAAAGAGTATTCCGTTTTTCCATGCTCAAAGTCCTGTTTATTTGAAATAAAAGATTAACAGGTCTGCCAGTTCTGCAGTAACTGTGTCTGTCTTCTTTGAACTTGATGGATTCATCTGTTTTTTGGCTCTGTTGCTGATGAATTTGGTGAAACTACTCACATATTATGAACCAAGCCTTACTTACTCATCCTCAAGTGGTCACTTCTTTCAAAGTGACCACTTTCCTGACTGAAGAGATTTGACTTCTGATCACCTAGTTGGCTTTTTCCTGGGAGATGCCATGTGATTTTTTTTCATTTATTTTTCTTTTTATTTAATATGTTTCAGCATAGATTAAACCATTTGGGGAGAGAAAGATAATATTTGAGGGAGAATTGTCATAGAGTTTATTGGACTTTGACGTAGTTTCCTTCTACATCCTGCAAATTCCTCTTTTTTTTTTGTGTTACAGTAGGTGTTCTTTTGTGTGTCTACCAGTTTACCGTGTGAGAAACTCACAAGAAGGAGTTCTAAGTTCATCACTTAAATTTACTTTCTTTGGCTTGGTAAATATAGCCTGGGTTTTGACAACAGGTGTTACCCTGAGTAAGCCTCTTAGGTTTTTAACTGCTTCCTAAGAGACAGAGGGAAGTAAAAAATGTTGAATCTGTGGAGCACAAACAACACAGGCTTTCCTATTTGTGGGAAATGATTACTTGAAGAGACTAGGAAGCCAGGAAAAGTGATTTGTTGCATACTTGTTTATGTAGACGCAGATATGTGAACAAAAGGCACTTTTTTTTTTTTTCAGTCTAAGTAATTATCATACTTGTGTTCTAGCACAGTCTCTTACTCTGTGACATCTGTAGTTTTTTTTCAAGGAGTTAAATATTTTCGCTTTGAAAAACTACCAGGATTGTTCATTATGGAAGAGGAAACATACGTGACAATAAAATGCTTTTCTGTATTACTTGCATTACTCCTAATATTGCAGCAGCTTGAAGTTTCAGGGTTGACCTGTGTAGAATTAGCTGAGAGATTTTGGAAATCTCAGAACCCTACTAGGGTTAGGGTAACAGTCTTAATGCAATTGTATGTTTACAAAGTGTCTTCTACTGAATGACTGCAAAGTGCTGTTTTATGTAAGGACCTAATTACCATTGCTTGACATACATCAGAATCATAGAATCATTAATGTTGGAAAACACCTCAAAGATACAGTCCAACTGTTAAACCTAAGACTGCCAAGCCTACCACTAAACCTTCCCCCTAAGTGCCACATTTACATGTTTTTTTTTTACTTCCTGGAACAAAATTTTCTCTCCTTCAAAACCAGAATAAAAGTGTTTATCTTGATTCTACATATTGTAAACCCATGCGTGGAGATGCTAAGTAGCTTGTCCAAAGCTACATGAGAAAGGTGAGCAGTGCAAGGAAAGGGACTGAAGTCCTCCAAGTTTGTTGTTTTAACACAGACCTTCACCTGGGAGCTCTGAGTGTTATAAATGCCAAAGAATTAAGCCGTACTATTTTCCACAAGGCAGCTAGTGCTCGGTGCACCGAAGTATGAACAGATTTGTGATATTTGTTCATCTGTAACAGAGATGGGAACAGAAGCTAGTGCTGCGACTTCATCTCTCCATTAATATTAAGAGAGACTCAGTGCATAGAGGAATTCAGCTGAAAAGATGAACTTAAGCATGGGAGGATTCATGTATCAATATTTATATTGCCATAGAATTAAAGCTATGGTTTGTTGTTTCTAGTTATAAGTGTTAGCTTTGCGTGTATTTTAAAGGAGAACTTAGTGCACAGCTTTTCACCTTTTACTCTGACTGTCTGAATGTGTGTATTCAGTTCTGTGACTTCCTGTGCACAAGGAAAGTAGTTAATAAATGCTTGCTGAATCATGGGGGTTTTTCAGTGCGAATAGTTTTGACTGGTTGTTAAACTTTTAGACATGGTAGGATAGTGTGTTAGAGGTATGTTACTTTGTTTAGGAGCCAGAAATGTGTATGTGTATTTCATCTGCGCAGCATAGTAAGTATTACGATAGACAAGTCTGCTCCTGCCTCTTTGCTGGGAGCAGTGCAGAAGTTGAACATACAATAAAAGACAGTTTCATACATAGCTCTTTGCTAGAGAGGTGTGTAACCTAATGATGCGTGTTGCTTTGCAGCTATGTAAGACAGAAATAATAGTGTCAGATATCTCAATATGAATGTCCCATGTGGTGACTATCTACTACTAGTGGATGTAAGTAAATATTTAACAAGTTATATATAATTAAGCGTATCTGGTCATAACATCAGATCTGGTTATGGATTCTCAGGAGCAGAGGCACATTTTCTGAAAACAAGCCATTTTGAACTTCCAGGGTGTATTTCATGTCCTGCACTAGTTTTTAATCAGTTAAAGTCTTTGAATATCCTGTATAGGAATCTGAAGTGTTTTAGAAATTGTATGTTGTGTAATACCAGTGACTGAGATGGTGTGCAGACACTGAGCCTTTTTATTTGCTTTCTCTTGTCCAGAGCGTTGAGAAAGGAAGCATTCTTAGAATTATTTTTAGATTTTTAGAAGTCAGCCTTGATTTCCTCATGCAACATTAATCCCTTGACTAGGCCTGAAAGCAGTATTGTTTACTCTTCCATACTGACATGTGCTTGGAATTTTTTGGCTTTATTTTGGCTGCCTATGCTTTTTGTAAAGCATATGCTCAGAAACTTAGATTTATATGCAGTTGTAATACTTTAACTGTTTGGATTCAGGAGAAAGTGCTCCCAGATGTATCTATTCATGATTCTTCTCATTGTTAGTCTAAAGTGCACAAAGTGATTTGATTTACTACAGTCTAGTGAGATGACCATGGCTACAAGATTACTTCATTGCTCCGTAATTGTATTGTCTTTATGAGGTCATACTTGTTGTGACACAAGGATGGCTAAGCAATTAAGAGCTGGGAATTATGGTTTCCTTCTTATATCCTGTTCATTTCCCATCCAGACATTCAGCTGAGAAATCGGCTATAAGTCCCCATGCGTCGTAACACCTGGGTCATGATGCTGCTGCTGCCTTAGCTGACGTGTCCCTCTTTATAAATTAAAGAGAAATTAAGTGCATCAGTGTGCTTCTGTAACCTCTGCCATTGCTCCTCCTTGCATTTCCAGCACTAAAATGTGGGAAACTTCTACAGATGTTGTCTTAAAACATGTATAGGTCACAGAATCACTGAAACTCACTGTCCTCCTCCTACTGAGTGATCTCTGCTATGTAGAGAAGGTAAGTGGTTTCTAATTCTGCATCTTCATATTTTGCTAAGTTTTTTGTTACTTGTGGTGCCAGCTTAATACTTGCACAGCATGCTGTTCTATGTAGTAATTTTAATGACTCTTAGAGTTCAAGGAATTCCTGCTTGTTGCTTTTTTTGGAATAATGAATGATGTTCCAAGTAAGGGAATTGAAATGTTAATACTTCTTTGTGCTAGCCATCAGCTTTTCCATATCTTACCCATACTTGTTTCCCAATGCAGTTTGATGTTTCTAAATCATATGCCAGGCAGTGTTTCACTGTGTTGCATTCAGCAGTAAAAAGGTGGTGTGTTTTGCACCATCTTTTTCGAGGTGTCTTCATCTGAATGTTTTTATTGCCCTCAAACCTTAGAATAAGCCAAATTATTAAAATATTGTAAAAATATCTTTTTGTGAGAATAAGAATTCCTTTTGAGTCAACAAATCTGCCTTGGAAAAGAGCTACTTTTGAAGACTATCGTACAGGTTTTACTCATCTGTAACATTGTGAGTAGCTATTAAAGTTTATGAAAACCTAATTATTGACACAGAAAAATGAACTCTGGATTACTTGTCTGCAGATTTTAAAAAATCCAACAAAACAGCTCAGTGTAAATTACACAGAGGGAAAACTGGAAAGTGAGAGAAGTTTTGTCAGTGTACCATTGCTTTAATTATTGTGCTTCTGATTATATTAACTGCTTGAGAGAGTCCAGCGCAGATGATTAAGGGAATGAATTATCTTCCTTATGAGGAGAGACTGAGGGAGCTGGAGCTCTTTAGCTTGGAGAAGAGGAGACTGAGGGGTGACCTTATCAATGTTTATAAATATGTGAAGGGTGAGTGGCAGGAGGATGGAGCCAGGCTCTTCTTGGTTGATGCCCAATGACAGGACAAGGGGCAATGGGTGGAAGTTGAGGCATAGGGAATTTCGTGTAAGCATGAGGAGGAACTGTGAGGATGACAGAACACTGGAACAGGCTGCCCAGGGGGATTGTGGAGGCTCTCTCTCTGAAGATAGTCAAAACCCACATGGACACATTCCTGTGTGATTTGGTATAGGTAATCCTGCTCTGATGTGGAGGTTGGACTAGACGATCTTTCGAGGTCCCTTCCAGCTCCTGACATTCTGTAATTTACAGTTTTTATAAATGTGTAAGTCACAAAATGGGAAGTGACCAAGTCATGATGTGTTACCAACACAAATAACACCCTGGAGATTTTGAAATGCTCGTTCCTACTTGCATATTGGTTGAGGGGACCTAAGTAGTTATAGGAAAGGAATTGTAAAAGCAAGGTCAAAGCTCAGGATTTCCTATTTGTGTTCCTCCTCCCTGGCCAGTATTTGCCAGTATCACAAGGCCACTGTTGGCCTCTAAGACACTCCAAAACTGCATATGGAATTAAAATCGCTTTAAGTTAGAGGTAAGGAGAATTTGCCTACTTAATAATATTCTGTTTGGTTTTAATACTAGGATATGGGGGATGGGAGTTAAATGGAGGAAATGTCAAGCCAAAGATGTCCTTACAAGGATATCCTTCATATTCTGGAAGCTAGCATATAGTATAAATGGCTTTTTATCCAAATTTATTGCCATCTTGGTTTAGTTAAGGGTGGACTGGGAGGGTGTTTTTCAGTCTGGACTGTATCCAAAGCACTGGCAAAGATTTAATTGTAAATCCAGATGAGTTCCTTTAAGGGTTTGAGCTGAAATTCTGACCTTCATATTAAATTAGGCATGGTTTCAAGACAAGAATTATTTGAAGTACTTATAAAGCACGTGACTGACAAGGCAAATGGGATGCAAATTGTTTTGATAGATGTTTGCGTTGTAGGGTCAAAAATATATTCAGAATACTAAAGGTTCTTATTTATGGGACTTAAAGGAACATCAGTAAGTTTTTAAATCTTAGGAAGTAAAGACCCAGCTCTTTTAAACTGTTTTCCTACATTTGAGGATTCCATCCCATCTTCAAAAGGGGTTTCCCCTTTCTTTTCCTAAACACCCAAAGCTTCACACAATTCTACCATGTTTCCAAACAGGTTTTTTTTTTCGATTTAATCTTCAGTTATATATAAATGCTTCAGCAAATGTGTTCTTTGACACGACAATGACCAAATAGATTTCCCATTTGTTTCTTATATGTGCCTTCTATCTGTATAAAGAAGATGGTGTTAGGTTAACATCTGGACTCGGTGACCTCGCAAGTCTTTTCCAACCTTAATTATTCTATGATTTTATAGTTCTGTCTTGATGTGATTCTTTATTGCAGGTTTGTGCAGCCATGTCTACTAGCATTCAGGGCTATATTATTAATTAATACAATGAAATATACATTGTCCCATGCCACTTCAGGCAGAAATTTCTTTTCAACTCAGAATTGTGTTTGGATTGGTGCACACTAGTAAAAATTACTGCGTCAGTCAGCTGACTACACATGAGTCTTCTGCGTATTTCCTGCTGGAGTAGTCCCTTGCTGGTGTCAAGGTTAGCAGTGCTGATTCTTAGAGGAAACTGAAAGGCAGACTAACACAGCTATTAGGTCAGTCTCTCCATGGTGCAGTATAGCAAATACAGTCCTTTTATTTTAATTTCCTGACTTACAGTTCATCATCTTGTGTTTTCATATTGGTTTCTGGCTATGTTCCCTACCCTCATTTTCGTCATTGCTTGTAGGGAGGACTTCAGTTTCAGCAACCTCTTTATTTCCTCCTTTGCAAAAAAAATGCTGTTGCAGTGAAAATTCACATCTATCCAGACAGTGCTTATAGACAAACTATAGTAACAAATAACTCTTGTTTATATTATTTAAGTGCCTTTTAAGATCATTTGTTTTCCGATTTGCCTGTGAAGAAAAGAAGGGGAAGATAAAAGGTTGATGTCTGCTTGTTTTGTTCCTTTTAAGTGAATCAGTGGAAAGTGAGGGCATCTTTCTGTGTAGAACAACTGCATGTCACTTGTCATGCCTTTTTATTTTTTGTACCTACTGTGCATCTGTTCTTTGGAAAGATAATGCTGTCATATGATATAAACTGCACTGCATTCTTCAGGAATGTGCCTGTGTTAATGCTAGGAAGGATTTGAGGCATTTTTGGATACACAGAATATGCTAAAACATAAAATCTGAAATTATGTTAAGGATGAGATGGTTTAATTTTTGCTCAAAACCAAGTGGAACCTTATGAAGGTATCTCCACTTAGCCCTGTTTTTTCATTGCAGATAGTAATTTGGAGGTGGGGATTACACGTGGCCAAAACCAGTGCATACTTTCACTTCATTCCAATCTCAGTCACTTTAGATGCTAAAGTACAGTCATCTGAGACTTTTGAAATAGGCCTTTATCATAGTATCATAGTATCATCAGAGTTGGAAGAGACCTCACAGATCATCAAGTCCAACCCTTCACCACAGAGCTCAAGGCTAGACCATGGCACCAAGTGCCACGTCCAATCCTGCCTTGAACAGCTCCAGGGACGGCGACTCCACCACCTCCTTGGGCAGCCCATTCCAGTGTCCAATGACTCTTTCACTGAAGAACTTTCTCTTCACCTCGAGCCTAAACTTCCCCTGGCGCAGCCTGAGGCTGTCCTCTCGTTCTGGCGCTGGCAATGCAGGCTGTTGGGGAGTATGTGTGTTGTTTGTTTGTTTTTTCACCCAGATGGCAATAGAGCAACCTTTATATATTTACTGAGGGTAGATCTTTATACAGTATGCTATCACAGTTTAGGTAAACTGGACTGGATTTATGGGGAGGACAGCAGCTAAATAGAGCCGCTTCTTTCTTGCCTTAAGTGCAGAGAAGATTTGCAATAGCTAAAATTGAGCTTTATCTAAAAGTTGCTGAGTGATTTTGAGTGAGATAAACCATTATTTCCTCTCAGTTGGAAATGTGTGATCTGTGTAGGGAAAGAAAGATATGTTTGAACTCTATATTTTCTCAGGGAAGGAGTAACTCTCCTTTTGTCCCAAATGAGAATGTTGGTCTCTGATGGGTGTTGGAGGCACACAGCTAATTCCTAATCTTCATGGCCTCTTGGCTTGTTCACTATTTGGAAATTTTTGCATAAATTATTTTGAATTTTTTATTCTTCCTAATGCCTTGGCTCTCATACAAAAGCTCTTTGACCATACTGCTTTATGGTTAGGTAACAGAGGAACCATTTTCAAATCTCTATGAAAACCTCTCTTTGCTCCTTAAAACCATCTGAAAACTTCCTGAAATGCAGGAGCAAGGAACTTGGGAGGGAAAAGCCACTTTGAGAGTGAAAAGTTAACAACTGTACACATTGGGATCTCTGATAAAGTGGTTTTGGATTAGCTAACTGCAGAATTATGTCAAAAATTAAACTGGTTAAACCGGGAGTTCCCATTATTAACATGATAACAGTGTTAAAAATAGAAGTCACAGCAAACAGGATGTCTAGTCATAACTGTGCTGTTTCAGTTGCCCAGTATTTATGCAGCTGACCTTCTGTGCTGAGATCAGAGAGCAGTGAAGAGCCTTGTGACTATGAATAAAAATCCTGTGTAATCTGATGACACCAACGTGGCAAGTCCTGAAAGGAGTGGGCTAGCATTTAAAGGTAATGCAGAGAAACAAATTAGTACCTCCAGAGAGTAGAACCTGCACTGCTCCTGCTCTGAGAGTGATACATCCTTCCTGAAAAGATGTAGTTTCACCTAGAGATGTGGGTAGTGGTCTATTTTCTATTTTTTTAAGTAGTTTTTTAATTCAGTGGTTTTTTTTCCTCTCTGATGCTAAATTTGGACTTATACTATCAGATGTACACAGACTTTATTTAAGTTCCCAGGCTTGTACCAAATGAATTAACAAACTGATCGTCCCAGAAGAAGGGCTGTGCTGCTTAAGCAGAAGGACACACAGTGAGCATTCCATGCACCACGGCAAACATTCTCCATTGACCATTTAAAGTAAAACTAGTAAGAAAATTCTTTGTCCAACCTGATAGACAAACAATCATCCATGCAACTGGAAGTCCAGACCAAACAGCGCTGACAGAACTGTTTGTGTTCACTGTCCCCTGTCTGTTCTGTGATGCTGGATGAGAGAGCCAGGCTGATCCCAAGTGGAGGACTGTTCTTACTGCCATATGCAAATATGTTATCTTTTTAAAATGCGTGTTGTTGTGAAGTGTGGTCAGCTGTGCCAACAGCACTAGGTTGAAATTAACCTTCTCTGTTGTGTGCTTTTCTGCTGTTCTGAAAATTTCCATCCCTCACAACTGAAAGGCAGACTGCCTTAAATTTTGAGGAGCAAATCCATCACATTAGCACAAGACAAGTATCTGAGATACTACATTTAAGCCTTGATAGCAAATGTTGAAATTTGTTGAGAAGTTGGCAGCATGGCTGCATAAAAAGGAGGCTTAAGAATCAAACCCCACAAAAATAGGACTCTTTTTTTTCAGTGTTTGGAAGAAACAGGCTATTTCATAGAATTATAGAATCAACCAGGTTGGAAGAGACTTCCAAGATCATCCAACCCACCACCCAGCCCTGTCCAATCAACTAAACCATGGCACCAAGTGTCTCATCCAGCCCTCCCTTGAACACCTCCAGGGACGGCAACTCCACCACCTCCCTGGGCAGCCCATTCCAATGGCAAATCACTCTCTCTGGGAAGAACCTCCCCCCAGTATCCAGCCCAGACCTCCCCCAGCACAACTTGAGACTGTGTCCTCTTGTTCTCTTGTTGGTTGCCTGGGAGAAGAGGCCAACCCCCAGCTGGCTACAGCCTCTCTGCAGGTAGTTGTAGACAGCAATGAGGTCACCCCTGAGCCTCCTCCAGGCTAAACAACCCCAGCTCCCTCAGCCTCTCCTCATAGGCTTTGTATTCCAGGTCTCTCACCAGCCCCGTCATCCTTCTCTGGACATGCTCCAGTGTGTCAACATCTCTCCTGAACCAAGGAGCCCAGAACTGGACACAGTACTCAAGGTGTGGCCTGACCAGTGTTGAGTACAGGGGAAGAATAACCTCCCTTGTCCTACTGGCCACACTGTTTCTAATACAGGCCAGGATGCCGTTGGCCCTCTTGGCCACCTGGGCACACTGCTGGCTCATGTTCAGCCTACTATCTACCAGTACCCCCACGTCCCTTTCTTCCTGGCTGCTCTCCAGCCACTCAGTCTCCAGCCTGCAGCGCCGCCTGGGGTTGCATGGCCAAAGTGCAGAACCCTGTACCTGGCCCCATTCAGTCTCCTCCCATTGGCCTCTGCCGAGTTGGCACGCCTCAGTATACAAAGGCTTTTTTTCTTAATATTCAGCTGACGTCTGAGTAATCTATTTAGTATTATTTTAAGAATTTCTGAAGCTGTATTTAGTGTCTGTGGGTGTGTGTGCACTTTCTGTGATTAAGAACTTTAGACAATTGTTTTCCACCTAAGTGTACCTCAATAAATAGGTGAAATGATAATAATAATAATAATAATAATAATAATAATAATAATAATAATGTTGATAGAGGCTCAGAGATTTCCCCAGTTTCATANATCTTGGAAGATTAATATGGTTGCCACAAACGAACCTTTTATGTTTTGGGGGGGGTGAGTGTGGGAGCGGGGGTGGCGTGGGGGGGATGAAAAATTAATTTCTGGTGCTTTGTATTGAGCTGGCTCTCAATTTTGTCACAATTCTCTGGGATTAATAAAGCTCTACATACCGGTCTTTATTTTGTCTCACTGCCAAGTTCTTCAGTCTTCATAGTACCCTGCTTTGTGATTTTTCTTTCTGTTTAAAGCTGGGTGCTGGCTTACAACATGAGAAATTCTGTTGTGTGTCCACATGTTAATGACATGCTTGAAATAAAAGTTATTTGAAATAGATATTCCTGGCCTATTTCTAAATCTCTTTTTGCCAAGCCATTTGTTTATTGAACCTTCTAAAACAGAGATATGATTTTCAATTAAGTGAAGGAATGTACAACATTCAAATGCCACACCCAGCCTGCTTAGGAGGACAATATTTTTTTGTACTTAACATGCCTTTGAGTAGTTAAGGAGCAGGTTTTTGGTTGATACCAGTTTGTAGTGGAAAAATACAAGTTGCTCAAGAAGGTGAAAGGTGTAGGTGGAAGTAACGTGTTGGAAAAACATACTGTAGAGAAAGTACATCCTTCTTAAAGAAAGGTAGCTGTATTAGAACAGTGAGATTGTCAAAATAAGTCAAATTTTGGTTTCTTCTCAGACTGAGAGAGACTTTCTCTAAGATCTTCAGAAAGGCACAGTACACACACACATACATATATATATATTTACACATATGTAATTTGCCTTCCCTCTCTTCTCCTCCTCCACAAAACACTGTGTTTTAAGAAATGTTCATTATAATACTTAAATTTTAAAGTAAATTAGTACTGCTTTTTTTTTACCTTCTTGAGAAAGCATGATTAATCTCTTTCAAGTACTCACTGGGCCCTCTTCAAAACACTTGTATTTTCCTGTGCCATCTATGTTTCAGCAAAGTACCTAGGCTTGAGTAAGGCCACATCCACGTTCAGTCTCTGACAGCAGAGGATGTGAATTTAATTCTGAAAAGGTGGATTGGTCTACAGCAAATGTACTCAGCATCCACAAAAGGCTTCCTTCCTGCCCGCCTCTTGTCCTCACCAGCTGTCCCTTCTCACTGTGTGATTTAACTGGATAATAATTATCAAGTGCAGAAGGCCAGGTCCTTAGGTTTGTAGCAGAGGATGTGGGCAAGGACGGGAACTTGAAGCTTTTAAATATTTGAGTCCCCTTATTACCAGTTTGTACAATGAACAGGTCAATAAACTGCATGACTTTGGGGAAAAAACTTTTAAGATAAATACCAGAAAAAATGCCAGTTGTGGTCTTTCCTCGTTTCTGATGCTAAACTACCAGTATTTTCCTTTTCTTCTTCCCTCTTGTCTTTTGGAAGTCACAAAACTGAAGCTTTTTTATTTTGTGCATTTATGCACAGGACAATGAAAATCCACTACTGTGCTGTTGATTAGCAAGACACATTATTGATGGTAGGTTTTCATAGAAGAGATTATTAGCAGACATTCCTCCATCATGAACTGATAGTAACTTGGTTAATTTTTAACAGGCCACTTGACCTGGTTTAAACTTCTGCTTGAATATCAGTAAATACTCTTGTTCAGTTACAACCTTCATGAAAAGAAAAAAAAAAAGAAGAGGAGATAACTAAAATCATAAATCTCATCTCATTTAAGATTCAACAAGTTCTGAGTTTTGAGTTGGAAGCTCAATCTTCACCTTTTATTTTTGTTTACGTCAGAGGTTTATATATAGGAACACAAGGCAGACATTGTTGAATGCTGTTTTGTGAAGCTGTATGCAAAAGGGTGGAAATGTCTCTTTTGGCTCAAACTTTATTTCGTCTTTTGTTGCCAGTCAGATATTTTAATACTGGGAAATTTAAAATATGGTTCTGTAGGAATGTACTATTGTTCATAGGGTTTCAGTTCTTAAGCAATCTCTTTGTAGGTATGTGATGGCCATGTCTAGAGTAGTCCCCATTTAGTATATCCCTATGAAAAGTTTGGCAGTTTTTCAGGTGAAGTGAAAGGCAGAAGGATTGAAGAGCTGAGATTTAGCTAAAATTGGTGGAAGTTTTTACAGAAGTGGTATGCACACTTCTAGTGTTCAGGGAATGGAGGCACTGGATTAATGTTTGCAGATCTGGTCCTTTATTTTTTGTGGTTTAAAGTTTAATTTTGACTTTAGAATTTAAAAGTTGTGATGGAGAAGTACTATGTGCTCAGAATGAAAGTGTCACATTTGCCTTTAGCGATTCCGTGCTTTATAATCCATGTAGATGAAATTGCTTTAAGTTAGAATATAGTATTCCCTGTAACAAAATGCCACTTGTGCTCTTGGTATAAACCTATACTAGTTTAAAGCAAATTTTACTATGTACATTTTCTCTTACTAAACTGTAAATTGGTATAGTCTTTGTGTAACCTGAAGAGTGTAATGGCAATATACTGGGTGTGAAACATAGGACTTGGTGCTCTGCAGCGGCCTACAGAGAACCTCAGTACTGTTCTGTAGTTCATCCACGTGTTCATACTGCCGTATTTTGCCAGTGGCATGGCAAATAATTTTATTTTTCAAAAGGTCTTGGAAAGGTAATTTAATGTCTCAGTACATTAGCTTTGTTTTATTTTTTAATTCTCCTTGTTCTTGGAAATATTGAGAAATTCAGTCACATAAACAGAGAAGTGACTGAGCTCCTCCAGCAATCCACTGTATTTTCAGTGTTAGTGCTTTCAAATAACAATAGCTAGACTTAAGCAATGTAAATCATTCTGAGGCTTATACAGCATGTATAGATAGAGGGACTGCACACAGCGGTTTGTAGATCTTCTTCCACAATGCAGAAATACTGCATCATTTAGCAGTACTAGAAAGTTCAATTTAGAGGGATTAGTGTAGGACAACAGAGGTTGGTTTATTCAGCCACATTACAACAGTATGTCTGTAGGAATAGCTACACTAGTGACTTGGGTTGCTCTTCTTAGTTCTTCACATGTATGGCTGGTACACTGCTTTCATAGTAAAAACACTTAATGTTTCACATCCGTAATGATTAGTTAACTGCAAAGGGTTGGGTTAGCCTGTAGCATATTAGACATCTGTGAGCCAGATATGTGTGGTTCTAGGAGAGCATTTCTGCTCAGTGGTCTGCACTTGATGCTGTTTTTTTATTTAAGCCAGCTTCAGGTGGGTTTCTGTGAAGGATGTAGATTACAGTTTAGACAAAGCGTTTTTCCTTCGTAACGATTCACAGATACGAACACAGGGTGTTAGGGATTGGAAGGGATGCCTAGAGATCATCGAGTCCAACCACCGTACCAGAGCAGGACCACATAGTCTAATGCAGGTCACACTGGTACACATCCAGATGAGTCTTGAATTCCTCCATCTCATCTGCCATTCCTATTTTTTAGCAGGTTTCTCCTACTGATGCTGAGACAGTGGCTCCCTATTCTGGTCCTGCTGGTTTTTTTTGCCATGGTGGTTGTTAGAGTGAAGGAACTCTTCTTAGTGCTCTGAGGTAAAGGGTGGGACTTCATGATCTGTGAGGTCTCTTCCAACCTTGGTGATACTACTGTGATACTACTACTGTGATACTGTGATACTTTGCAGTTTGCCCTGCACTTTATCTTTTCTAAGTGAAACTGCAGCTCTGTGTAAGATTTGGAAAGACAACTGTGGAGCTTCTCTATCCCTAGCTGGATAAAGTAGGTGGCTCTGTGTAGAGTCTTAGGAAGCTTCCTTTTCCACATGTAGAGGAATTGTGTGTATGGCCTCACAGATCATCTCTGCAAGTATCTCTGTGTACTGATGGTTCTCTGTGGGCTGTTGGACAAAGTATGTTACTCAACTATTACAGAATGAAATCAGATTAATGTAAAAGGACCTGTGCCCTAAAACTCAAGTACATAATGACATTAATTTTTCTTAATCAACGCGAGCTTACTCTTCTCTCAGGTGGCCAGTGCCAGAACGAGAGGACACAGCCTCAGGCTGCGCCGGGGGAAGTTTAGGCTCGAGGTGAGGAGAAAGTTCTTCACTGAGAGAGTCATTGGACACTGGAATGGGCTGCCCGGGGAGGTGGTGGAGTCGCCGTCCCTGGAGCTGTTCAAGGCAAGGTTGAACGTGGCACTTGGTGCCATGGTCTAGCCTTGAGCTCTGTGGTAAAGGGTTGGACTTGATGATCTGTGAGGTCTCTTCCAACCTTGGTGATACTGTGTGATACTGTGATAATGACATTAGTAATATTATGGATTTTTTTTTTTCTGAACTAATAGAGTTCCATTTGTGTCATAGCAGTGGTAAGTTTCAAGGTTTTCAGTTTGGGTTTTTGTTTGTTGGTTGGTTTGGTTTTGGTTTTGTTTTTTGTTGGTGGGGGGGTTTTTTGTTTTGTTCATTTCGGATTTGTTTGTTGGTGGCGTGTTTGGGTCTGTTGGTTTGGGTTTTTTTAATTAGAAAAGTTTGCATTATTTCAGTAGTGTTCTTGGGTCTGATTCTGTTCGTGTATGGAGAATATCATCTGCCAAATAATTTTTCCACATTCTCTATTTCTTTTTTATCAAGGAGAATGGCACGCACAATACAGGATGCCAAGGCAGTATCTGCTCCTGGAGTTGCTGTCTGTGTCCGGTCTGAGCTGGATTCTTCAGCTTTAAGTTCTTCCAAAACCCAGAACTACAAATAGCTTGTAGCTCATGCTTCGGCTGAATTGAGCAGTCATTCTACTGCCGCACAGGCTTTTTCCTTCCCTTCTGCTGAAGTCCAGGCACTGGCCTACCTCGTGATTCTCCAGTATTGATACTAGAGAATAGGCTAGATCTGAAAACTGAGTCCACCACTACATAGCTTTAAATGGCAACCACAGGCTCAGGTATAGTGGGTGTTTTATCTAAATGACAGGAGTCATTCTTTCTTCTCCCTTGACCTTAATTGTTTCCTACAATGTTATATTTGCTTCAAGGATGTTCCCATCTGATTTCAAGGCGAGGAAGAAAGCTGATCAGCTCCCAGGAAATTCTTTTGGTACTGCAGAGGCTGGACTTGTGATACTGTGATATTAATAGTTGCTGTTCAGAGATTTTATGGATGCTGTCTTTCACCTCGTAAAGGGACCAGAAGTTATTTTAGTCTTGTTTCCTATCACAATCACTCACATAAAGCTAATTTCAGTGTATTTCTATTTATCCATATGTTTTCTCTAGTAACCAGGGTTATTTAAATCAAGTACGACAGAAGGACATACTTAAGGAAGACAATTAATACAATAAATGCTAGCCGGATAGAGAAAAGGCAGCAAATGGTGCCATTGAAAGACAGCTGTTGTATGTTAGACAAAGGAATCTCTTTGTTTAAAGACCCTAGACCTACCTGAATGAACTTCAGGTGGTTCTACAATCAACAGCAGGACACACATTGAGAGCAAACCTGATTTTGTGGATTCTTACGCTTCTGCAACAAAGCAGTTCTGCTACGTGATGCTTCATTGTGATGAAGCAAACTTCCTGCTCATGCAAACTACACACCTACAGTGTACATGCAGTACACTGCATGCACCTACAGTATATGCAAACTCACCTACAGTAGTGTCAAATGGACAGGTAGAGTGTTTGATGCACCTGCATATAGAAATCGGGATGTGCAAATCTACTTCTCCTTTTGATGATGATGAACTGAATGCCTGTAGGGAAGCTAATTTGCCTCTGCCTGTGTGAACTTCATGAAGTTCAACAAGGCTGAGTGCAATGTCCAGCACATGGGTGAGTGCTGTTGGAGAAGCACAAATACAGACCGAGTGGAGTGTGGACTGAGAGTGGCCTTGTGGAGAAGGACTTAGTCATATTAATTAATGAGAAGCTTGGTGTGACCCAGCAGTGTCAGAAGCCCAGAAGGCCAACCATATCTAGGCTGCATCAAAAGAAGCATGACATTAAGTTGAAGAAGATGATGCTTCGCTTCTGCTCCTCTTATGTAGTACTCCACTAGGAGTACTGCATTCAGCTCTGAGATCCCCAGAATAAGAAGGGCATGGACTTTGTGGAGTGAATGCAGATAAGGGCCGTGAAGGTGGTCAGAGATCTTGAGCAGTTCTCCTATGAAGAAAGGCTGAGAGACTTCAGCCTGGAGAATAGAAAGCTCTGGAGCATAGAAAGCTCTGGAGAGACCTTATGACAGCCTTTCAGTACCTAAAGGGGGCCTGTAGGATGATTGGAAAGGGACCTTTTACAAGGGCATGCAGTCATAGGATAAGGGTAATGGCTTTAAACTGAAAGAGGGTAAATTTAGATGTAATTAAATTAAATTCTTCAATATGATTTCGGTGAGGCACTAGAACAGGCTGCCCAGAGAGGTTGTGGATTCCTCATCCCTGAAAGTCTTCAAGGCCAGGTTGGACAGGGCTTTGAGCAGTCTGGTCTAGTGGATGGTGTCCCTGCCCGTGGCTGGTGGATTGGAACTAGATGACCTTTAATGGCCCTTCCAACCCAGACTGTTCTGTGCTTCTGTTCCTAGATTTTCTACAAAAAGCGTAATAACTTTGTTTAGGACAGATGCCTGCAATGTCTCTTTCAGTGGCTGTCAACAAAGAACACACAGTGTGATCTATAGACCTCTACTCCTTAACAAGCTGGTTTGCTATATGTTACTGGGCTTATATTTCAGTTTCAAAGACTCTACACATTGCTTCCTGTAATTCATAGTACCTTTGCAAGAGTGATGTGCATGAGTATATTGTGTGTAATGGATAGAATCATAGAATCAACCAGGTTGGAAGAGACCTCCAAGATCTTCCAGTCCAACCTAGCACCCAGCCCTATCCAATCAACTAGACCTTGGCACTAAATGCCTCATCCAGTCTTTTCTTGAGCACCCCCAGGGATGGCAACTCCACCACCTCCCTGGGCAGCCCATTCCAGTGGCAAATCACTCTCTCTGTGAAGAACTTCCTCCTAACATCCAGCCTATCCCTCCCCTGGCACAACTTGAGACTGTGTCCCCTTGTTCTGTTGCTGGTTGCCCAGGAGAAGAGACCAACCCCCACCTGGCTACAACCACCCTTCAGGTAGTTGTAGACAGCAATGAGGTCACCCCTGAGCCTCCTTCAGGCTAAACAACCCCAGCTCCCTCAGCCTCTCCTCATAGGGTTTGTGTTCCAGGCCCCTCACGAGCTTCGTCACCTTCTCTGGACACGTTCCAACACCTCAACATCTCTCTTGAATTGAGGAGCCCAGAACTGGACCCAGGACTCAAGGTGTGGCCTGACCAGTGTTGAGTACAGGGGAAGAATAACCTCTCTCGTCCTACTGGCCACACTGTTCCTGATACAGGCCAGGATGCCATTGGCTCTCTTGGCCACCTGAGCACACTGCTGCCTCATCTTCAGCCTACTATCTACCTGTACCCCCAGGTCCCTTTCTTCCTGGCTGCTCTCCAGCCACTCTGTCATTCATTCTTACCCTTGACACAATTAGTGTTGAGTGCTGCCCGGATTGTCCTGTCATTATAAAACCCATGCCATCTCCAAAGCTGGACTGAGGCTCCCCAGCCAATGTCAGCACACTGCTAAGTAAGCTTCTCCTACAGAGCACCTGTGAATAATATGACTAGTTAGACAAAAAGATTTTTCAGACTCTCTGGCACGTTAATTTGAAACACAGCTAGGAACTCCTCCTGGATTTTTTAGGTACATTACTTCTCTGACAGTCTAGTAGTTCACAGTAGTCAGTTAAATGTGCTGTCTATGCATCAGTAGTTAAGAGCAAATTTATTTTGGTAGAAAAAAAAATGTTTTTTAAAAACTTGCATAAAAGTAACAGGAACAATTTTTAATTTATTCTTCATTCTTCTTTGCTGCTGTGTAGCTAAAAGTGCTGTGACAAGTGCAGCTTGTTTTGCTTAGTTTCTTCTTTGACACAGCCTGATCAGGCAGGGCTTTTACTACCTTGATCTTAGCAAAATTTATCAGTCGTCTGTTTCCCTGCCAGAAATTTGGCATATCATGGAAAAGAGGAAGAGACAGAGACAAGCTGACATTCTTAGTGAGTTTGGGTAAAACAACTGGCAGTCTGTTACAGCAGGAACCTTGAAGTCTTCTACCGTGTGTGGGCAGAGCAAGTGTGCCAATCACTCTTGTTCCACCTTGTTATAGGTTTAAGACTAATATAGTATTGTAAATAAAGTTTTCCAGAGAATTTGAGAGTCTGGGACTGGACATCCCAAGGGGGTTGAACAGGACAGTATGAAATGCCTTTCTCTCATCCCATCTATCTTGCAAATTTCCACATAATCCATAGTACAGCTTGTTCTTTATTCATCTTTTCCCCCTTTTGTCCTTCTGCACTTTGCTTGCTTTCTCCTTGCTTTGTTTGGGTTATAAGAACAGTGGTGAGGGTGAGGAGAGACAGTATTTGTTAGCTGCAAAGCAGCCTCTGGGCTTAGTCCAGAGGGGTCTGGACTACTGTTGGGTTATATATATATGTGTGTGTGTGTGTATACACATATGTGGTTATGTGTATATATACATATATATATATATAGGGAAAGATAGATAGATATGCTTATTACCTTTTAAATGTAGTTTACTTTTGTATTTACTTTTAAAACCTTCTTTTTGGTTAAGTTTTGGTGTGTTTTTTGTTTTTTTTTTTTTTTCAATTTATCTTCCAAATTCTGTGCAGGTGTGGTTATTTACTCTCTTGGGGGTAAATTCCAAATTCTGTATGGTGTGAACCCACCATATACCTGAAAAAAAAAAAACAGTGGCCTCTGAAACAGTTTCTGTTTGACCTTTTCCACAATATTAAAGGACAGGAAAAATAATCTTCATTCTCATGCTTGGTAATTGAGTTAACTCTAGGATTTTTAGTGTGCTGATTTACATCTTCCTCTGGTATCATATGAATAAGGAAAAATACACAGTTTGTAATTATTTTCTTGTGATGTGCAAGCATATGGGTGGTGTGTGCTTGCATGTGTTACGCCTGTTGAGAAAGTTTTTGCACTTGATTTTTATGAGGCCTGTTTCTGGCTGTCTTGGGCTGCTGCAGCTATCAGAAAGAGTAAATCAGTAACCATTAAGTCAGTTAAGATCCTCCAATTTTCCTTCCCCACACCCTCCCCAAGTATTTTCCATGTTAGCTAGCTTTCAGAAGTTGTTAGAGCTTACAGGCTGTTTTTCTGTGAGTATGCATCTTCTTTCCAAGTTTCCTTACAGAACTCAGAGAACAAAGTGACTTGATTAGCTTCCCCCAGCCCTTACTGTGGTTTTCCATAGTGTGAACTGTTAAAGTCATTAAGTTAATAGCAGAGAATGGGAAAGAACAGGATCAGAAGGAAGGTGTTATGCCTGTTATTCAGTCCCTTAATACTCTGAGGATCTGATAGACATAGGGAACTTAACAAAGATTTGGAGTTTGAAGCCATCATCTGGATGTCTGTTTAGCCTTCTTTTGGCCTTTTTCTTTTATTCTCTCTCTATTGTTTTTTTTCCCTTTTTGGTCTCTCTACCTCTTATTTCTCAGCTGGGTGGGAGAGCTTTCCTAATAACCCCTCTCCCTTGTAACTTGCATATGAGATGTGAAGAACAACTGCTTTAAGTCAATTCTGACATTGATCACAGAAGCACTGTGTAGTTATGCTACCTATCAGATTTTGAGGGAAGAATGTTTTATCACTTTGCAGGCCAAGAAGTCTTGCAGTGGTGGTGATCTTTGTTGTTCCTGTTTTACACCCCTTGTACATCATCAGTTGAAGTATAGTCTTCCAGCTGATGAAGGCAAGTCTTTCAAAGATAAGCTCAGTTTCCTAAAATCAGTGGGGAAAAACCCTGAAGAACAGCCTATACTCTTTTGCAAATAACAGAATACAGTGACTCTTCAGGAATACAAGGAGAACTTTGGTAGTGCTTGGTGTTGTACAGCTGTTGTAGAGAGGTGTCGCATGTAGTGGTATACAGAATCATAGAATTAACCAGGTTGGAAGAGACCTCCAAGATCATCGAGTCCAGCCTCCCCCGGCACAACTTGAGACTGTGTCCCCTTGTCCTGTTGCTGGTTGCCCGGGAGAAGAGACCAACCCCCACCTGGCTACAACCACCCTTCAGGTAGTTGTAGACAGCAATGAGGTCACCTCATTCACTGGGAAATCTCCTGTTTTGGCTGTGTAGTTTAGCTGTATTTTCCATGTCAGAAAGAATGACATAGAATAGCTTCTGAAAGCAGAATTCAGTCTTGACCCTAAATTTAAAAATAATTTGGTGTATTTACTCAGTTCCTGTTGAATCTGATGAAGTGACTGACTGAAGGGTAGAGTTTTATCTCTGTCATGGATTGTGAGGGAAGCCAGACCTGTCTAGTTGGGAGATCCAATGGGTAAATGCAAAGTCTAACAAATGTTTTAATTCTGTGTCTCTAAAATGCTGTGATCAGACCTTAGTTTGTCGTTTTAAAGGTGAAATAGTGCAGGCGTGTTTGCTGTTGCAAAGTGTAGGCCCTTCCTTTAGTGAGCAGTGCAGAAAATTTGTACTGGACAGATCCAATTTTTGTTTTTATTTTCTTCAGAATAGTGTATCTGAGATGAAAGAATCTGTCTTCTGTGAACTTCTTTTTGATTTCACAGTTAAATAATTTCACTTTAAGTTCTACAATCTAAGATGTTGATAAAGTACTTTCCTCTTTTCTGACAAATTTCAGCAGGAAGATGAAATGTTAGAATGCCAATCAAGGCTTTTTATGACACACTTTTGCAGTAAGCCCAGCTCACTCTGTGTCAAGTATGTTTCATTTAGATTCATGCCAAATTTATAACCAGTGTAACAAATATGTCCTGGATAGCATTGCCCAGCCTGACAGCAGCAGTAGTGGTGTTGATGATTTCCTTCTATCTTCAGGTAGTCCAAGGTCTTCCACATACTGCAGTGTTCTTACTTATTCCTTGGGAAGATCTGGAGGCAATGGTGAACTGAGCCTATAGAATACCTCAATACCGTGTAGCATCTTCGAATGCACAGGAGTGGTTTCATAAGAATGAAGGGAAGGCTGAAAATAGAGATGCCCATTAGTAGACAGTGCTTTTAAAAGTGACTGCCGTATCCATTTTGCAAGGAACATTGATCTCAGCACAGGGGTGTTAGGCGGAAATAAAGTACAGCACAGAAAATACACCCAGGGAAGTGGTGGGGTCACCATCCCTGGAGCTGTTCAAGGCAGGATTGGACGTGGCACTTGGTGCCATGGTCTAGCCTTGAGCTCTGTGGTAACGGGTTGGACTTGATGATCTATGAGGTCTCTTCCAACCTTGGTAATACTGTGATACTGTGATACTGTGATAAAATGAGTAATTTTTAACACAGAAAATGAGTAATTTCAGGAAGATGGCTAAATGTTTGGATATACTCATTGTTCATGTCGTCTCTTAAGCTCAGACATGTAGTATCTTGAAATAAAATGTGAAGCATAGAGGTTGCATGGTCTTGTCATTATCCCCTTGTCCCTCCTACAGACAACAGTCATTGTTAATTTTTCATTCTTATTGTGATTCTTTGGCTTCCATGGCAACCTTCTGGGGTTTTTTTTTGCATCTAAGGTAACTCTTTATTTGCTTTGTATAAAGATACAGAATCTGATTTAAAAGTCTGTTTGTGCTGTGATGACTAACTGATGCATTTAGACAATAACAGCTCTTTATTTTACCCTGAATTTGTACACCAAAAGGTTTAGTTTGTTGCACAACCAGAAACTTTGTGTACTTAACAATCCATTTGGAAGATTTCAGTGTCTGTGATGTTCAGAAGAAAACCTTATTTCAGGCATCTTTTCAACTGGCACATGCATAGCAGAACAGCAGCACTATGGTGGCATGTTAAAATGTGCATCAACAATAACCACTCTTTAAGTTGGAATATAAATTAAAACTCCATCTTAAATTCATATTGTAGGGGGGAGGAGTTAGAAAAGCAGTGTGGTGCTATTCTGCTCGAATCTGGCCAACATATGTTTTGAGTAGTAAAGCTTGGAGTAGAAACCTGTGCAGAAAACACCAGAACTTCTGCTAAATAACTTATTTTAGAACTTGTGATTTTAGACAGAATTTACTGGGTAGGGTGGATGAATGAGGGAATAACAGGTGGGAGTACTCATGAAGAAATGATGCTTCGATCCATTGTGCTGGTGGTCTCAGACAGGATGAGATGACTGCATTCTCACGGCCTCAGTGGGTGCCTGAACTCAAAGCAAAACAGTGGTGTTCACAGTAGAGCTGTCCAGTGGAGCTACTGGGAATGTATGTGCCCAGAGCACCTGACTGCATGATTAGGACGTGTTCTTCTAATAGATACAAAACGCAGCCTCACCATCTGCCGGGCAGAAGATGTAGTAGAAACTCTTTTCCCTATGCTTAGGTGAGAATTCACAACAGCAGTACCATATTAGTTACCAGTCTCTGTTTTCTCAGTTGGGTTCAATAATGCAAGGGAAACTAGAAAGGAACACTGCATTTGTTTAGACATGAAATTTCTGGAGAAGGGTTTTGTCTTCCTGCCTAAACATATAGCAAGGTAGCAATATTTTCTCATGTAGATTGAAAAAAAAAATTAACTCTTAATAGTGTACCTTCACCTTAATACCAGAGTGTTTTGGTCTTTGCAGCACATGAAATCTGCACCAAAGCAGTGGCTTCAGCTTTGAACAAAAGCTGTTGAACAGGTTATTTTAATTCCCTCATTTTTCCCATGCTTTTCTGTCATGACAAAATGTACCAGATCCTTTGTGAAATGGGGAGTCTGTGAGTAGTGATAACATCCAGGAAGGGATCATAATTGTAGGTATACAGCTTGTGGTTTTGTTTTTTTTTTCCTGAGACAATACTGTGTGAATGTGAAAGAAAGAAAAAAAAAAAAAACAACTAGTTGTATTACACTTCACAAGTACAGACCTAGAATTGTTTTTTAAATGCCTGAGGGTTTCATGTTTTTACTGTTTAATGTGACAATAAGGGGTACATTTTCATGGACTGTGCTCCTTTGCCCCAGAAGCTGTAGCACAATACTAGCCACTGTATTCTCTGGCTGTTTCCTTCCATCATGTAGTATGGTTTGGCTAGTGTGTACTATATCAAACCTGTTTTTTTGCATAAGGAGTATCGGTAAAATAAAGC
The DNA here is from genome assembly GCA_013400475.1 of Tricholaema leucomelas. Taxonomy (NCBI): domain Eukaryota; kingdom Metazoa; phylum Chordata; class Aves; order Piciformes; family Lybiidae; genus Tricholaema lacrymosa; species Tricholaema leucomelas. The sequence goes on from WAAF01001751.1 coordinate 57,123, forward strand.
ATGGAGAGTGTGCTTTCAGTGTCTGCATATTCAGAATTAAGCACTGGAAAACTGTGCAGACCTTGACTGTTAAGCAGTGTTTTGTAGTTACAGGTCTGTTTTGGTGTAAAGGCACAACAGCTTATTCCTGAATTATTTCTTTGTTGCTCTCTATTCTGACACAAAACGATGTTTTATGTAGGTAACCCTATTATCAGCAATGCCTTTGGTAAACAATTTCCAATTTATTCCATACTTCAGAGTTGTACTTGCTCGAAATATTGGAGCCCCTTAGTTTGGTGGTTTTCCCTTTTGTAAAAAGGGCTGATGGAAACCACCAGAGTTGCTCTCTTAATCAGTGAAGGGTTTATTTTTGTTTGTGTTCCTGCTGAAGGTGATCACTCTGGAACCTGAGGATAGAAACAAATCTCTTGCTATCCTCTTCAGCCTACACTGTAAAGTGATTTATTGTGACTGTTCCAGTGTCAGGAAAATGGAATTCTGTAAAATGGCTTCCTGCTTAAAAATAGGGTTTGGGTGTTTATGTTGATGAGGCTAATGTGTTGCATCTGAAGTTCTTTGTCATGAAAATGGAGGTGGCCCAAAAGAGCTTGCAGTGAAGCCTTTTGCATCTGGACTGGCTGGTTCATTGCGTATTGACACTAGAAATTACCATCGCTTTGTTCTGGAATGTCCTTTAATGAGCTTTATTGGTAGTAATGCATCAACACTTGCTGTTTTTTAACTGAAGTGTAGTGCCCAGATTTTTCTCAGTTGTTGACCAAAACAGGTTGATTTCTTGTTTTTCCTGCTGTGTCCTGTTCAGAGTGTGATGAGAGAAGAGCATGGTTTACTTTGTGCGTGAAACTTTTCATTCCAGTTTCTGAAACTGTTATAAACTTAAAACTTGCTGATTTTGGTGCTTTCAGTATGCTACCTTGTCTGAGCCGTCGAGTCTAAGTAGTGTTTTACTATGAAACTGAGAAGTCAGGAAGAGACTTCTTCTTTGGTAGAGAGTTGAGCATGGTTAACTCCGAATACTGTTGTTTCCTTGTGTCCTAGAAATGAAGAGGAAGTACATGTATTTATCAGATTTCATAAATACTTGTATTCTGATTCAGAAAGGTGTGAATTCTTTCCATATACGGTAGGTTAGGCATCAAACCAAAATTCCTACTGTGTTTCATTTGCATTTACAGAAAGTCACTTTTACATGGATCCAACTGTTAGAGGGTGTGCATTGTGACCTTTTTTAGAAGGCAAGAAGGCAGTTATGGTAGATGCTGTTGTGGACCTGGTCCTTGTGCTCACCCAGAACCTCCAGAGCTTGACTGTCCACTGCTTGAGCATGGTTGTCACTGAGAGGTGACAACATAACCAGCAGGTGTAACTCTTTGTGCATTCGCATTGACCTCATGGTATGGAAAGTTACCTTGTCAGAAGATGGCTGCAGCATCAGGGGAATAGTACTGTTCTTTCGGGTGTGTTTAGTAGTCACTAGGAAAATACTTGTTACTTCATTATTTTGTGTCAAAGTGCCTGTTAGTGTGGACTGGATCCTTCCTTTTTTTATTGTTGGTTGAAAATAACAGTAGTTTACCTAAGCAACTGAAAGATAAAATCAAATGTAGGAAGAATTGTAAGATTTCCTTAGCTTCATCATTTTATTGGCAGACGTAGTAGCTTACAATACTTCTTTTCCTCTGTCCCCACCATGTAACCACGAGGCTGCCATCTGTTTCTGGCCAGTTTCAAGAGGTGTTAAAAATTATGGTGCAGCCTTCTGGGGACATGTGCACAATCTCTTTGTTTCTTCTCTTTTCTTTCAAGTTTCTCACTAAGTCTTTTGAGTGCCATGGTGAGGTCAGAAGGCAACCTGAAAGTAGATAAAGTCATGGCATGGCATTGCTGAGCATTTATACAAGTATCTCTTTTTTAAATGTCATTTTTTTAAAGTCCTGTGATGTTGTCATAAAATCAAATAATAATGCTGCAGCCATTTCAGATGGTGAGGTATGGACATCCCTGAAATAATATTTCTCAGTCATCATGAGGTGGCTATGCTGAAGGGATTTCTATTTCAGAAGTTGAAACAAATACCATATATATCAATACCATATGTATTGCATTAAAAGCAAGCAATATTATCTAGCATATTCTTAATGTATTGCAAAATACGTGAAAACTACAGTTACTTACCCTGTTAGAGTTCGTGGTATACAGTTAGGTATTTCAGCATTAGGCTTTTTCCCAGCCCGGATCTCATGTAGAAAATAACATTTCTGTGGTGTTGACTCCTGTTGATCTTATTTGGATGTATCAGTTAACTTCTGAAACTACCATCCTTTAAAATCATTTTTTCTGAAAGTGCCATATGTTTTGAAGGTATAGTTGAGTAATGGTTTGTATTTAGCAAGAGGTATGATTTCCTGAGGCACTTAGTTCTATGGTCTAGTTGACTGGATAGGGCTGGGTAATAGGTTGGACTAGATGATCTTGGAGGTCTCTTCCAACCTGGTTGATTCTATTCTATTCTGTAATGTGAATGATGTTCTAGATGTACCTTTTGTTTAGTTCTTTGTATACAGAGAGAATACAATTGTGCATAACCATCTTCAGCAGTTGTATGAAATAACTGTTCAGAGGAGTGACTGCTTCTAAAGAATGTGCTTCAGTTCTTGTGTGCTGTGTAGTCTTAACTCAGATATGTAGGGCAGAGATGAAGGGAGCTAACAGAAACAGGAGGTTTGTTTGATTTAATCAGAATTAATTTGGTTGCTACATGTGAGAATTGCAGTCATAGAAGTAATCTAAAAAGAGATGCTTTTGAGCCCATTTTCAGCAGGTTAATGTGGTCATAGGATGCTGACTGTTTTTTCTGTTTCTGCTGAATAGCCTGCCATAACAAAAGGGAGCTGGAACAGGGTACTCACTGAGCCATGCAGAGACACAATAATAACCCTTGGACCTCTGCCATGAAATGGACATTTATTAAATATAATTCCTACAAAAATAATTTGATGTTTGTTAGCTAGTTGTGAGGGGGTTTTTGTTGTTTATTTGTTTGTCTCTGGTTGTTTGGGGTTTCTGCTTGTAAGAGAGTGCTCTAAGGATATGATAATTTGGAAACATCAAGATACATCCTTCTTTTAACTATTCAGACAGCAGTTATTTCTTTTGCAAGTTACGGTTTTCATCTTTGGCTTACAGTAGAGCACTTGGAGTTATATACACAGTGCTAAGTAAATTTCAACTTTACATGGCTTTTTGGGAGATGACAATGTCTGTGCTACCTGTGCTTGAGTTTATCTGTTTGCTGCCAACTTCAGTCTTAACAGGCTTAATGAACTCCTGTTACCTATTTGTGTGTCTGTCAGACCAAGCCAGAGCTGCTGGGAGCAGCCACAGGCTTTAATGTGTGCTATGATCCACTGGCACTTCACTTTGGTTTTAAACTCATAGTCAGCGTTGCCACGTTGCCTAGAATGTCAATTCCATGCACTAGAGTTGTGCCTCTTGCAGGAAGATCCCTTATGGGCTGTGGGGAAGAGTCAGGCTGCACAGGTCTGCGTGCACTCTCCTGGAAATAGGTTCCTGAGAGCAGAAACTTACAGAATCGTGGAATCATAGAATGGTTTAGGTTGGAAAGGAACTCAGAGATCATCCGGTTCCAACCACCTGCCATAGGCAGGGACATCCCCCACTAGAACAGGTCGCTCAAGGCCTTATCCAGCCTTGAACACCTCCAGGAAGGGAGCATCCACAACCTCGCTGGATAACCTGTTCCAGTGTCTCACCACCCTCACTGTAAAGAACCTTTTCCTAGCATCTAGTTTCAGTCTCCCCTCTTCCAGTTTAAACCCATTACCCCTCGTCCTGTCATTACTAGACCTTGTAAATAGTCCCTTCCCAGCCTTCCTGTAGGCCCCCTTCAGATGCTGGAACGCCGCTACAAAGTCTGCTTGAAGCCTTCTCTTCTCCAGGCTGAAGAGCCCCAACTCTCATAGCCTGTCTTGCTCTGGTTCCACTCGTCAGAAGAATACAGTGCAGAAAAAAAATGTTTCACAGTATGTTTCTGTCTTGCAGAAGGTTTCTGCAGCTCGTTGGACTGAAATGAAATATTTTTTACTGTGACACAAAGCGAGATGACAGTGCTTCCCATTGAGCAAATGTTGGGATTGTCGCGATTTACTTTCTTGATAAGGAAACATCTGGCTACTCCAGGTGTTGCAGAGCCTGATTGTCACTTTACGTAATAATTAGTGACAGACTAAATAACAGCAACACAAGAATATGTAAGCACAATAGCTGAAGCTGAAGCTGTTCATTGCTACAGCAGCAGTCCTTTTCATGTGCCATTCTACAAGTTGTGGTAACTCTACAAGTTATGGAATACAGAGATTGGGTAAAATACTGTTTTTAACATTCTTACCGGATAACAGTGAGGTAACAGTGAGGTGTTGGCTGTCTTGGCACAGACTACTTTCAGTTCTTTGGTCTAAGTTTGCTGTGCTTCCATGCAAATGTTACACAAGGCGAGAATGGCAGTTTACTATGCTTCTTTATAAGCATTACACAAATGAGGTGTACAAACGTACTATGTTTGTAACCTCAGTCTTACTGCGTCAGGGGTACACAGGCATGCGCTCCAGAGATACATCATTTATCACATTCAGCTGATTCCCTTTTTGAGTTCCCACACCTGATGGAACTTACTATTGAGGGCAACCCACACCCTTGAAAGCAGTAGCCTAATTGTTTAGGTGCAGCATGTAGCAGCATCCTGGAGGGCCTGGTTTTTTATATTCCTTTGGTCTTAACTGGTTTGGACTGGCCACAAACGTTCGATTTGCACTGATGGCCACATGAATGATCTGAAAGATCATGGGATTAAATTGCACACTGAAGTTAGTGCAGAATGAATTATCTATGTTTTACTTGCAAATAAAGTTATTTATTTGAAAATGCAGTTGAAAGCATAGGGATATGAAGTTTTTGTCTCAGTGGAATCACAGAATGGTAGGGAATGATTAGAGGCAACCTTTGGAAAATAGGTATTGTTGGAGTAGGAAGCTGTTGTAGCATGCCTTGGTAAAAACAGTGTCCAGGTCTGCCTTGTTGAGCACATGTTTGTGCTAAAAAGATTATGTGTACCAAGACCAGTGTTTGCTTTCCTCGATAAATCAAAAAAAATGTACTATTTCCAGGGAGATAGAGGTTATAAAGATACCTGGATGTCTTCTTTGCTATGTAATAAACAGAAGAAAACAGTTTCAGTTCATTTCACTTGCAGAGCTGTTTTCCATGAATGAATATATTCTCTATATTTTCAGACATTAGGTAATGGTGTCTTTTCCTGGCTTGTTGTTTTTTTTTTTGCGGGGGGTTACAGGGATATGTCAGGTTTTACCAAGACTGAAATTTTCTATTTCTAGGAGTGCAGCCACCTTCATATTACAGTTTTCTGAACTATGTATTTAATTTTTGTTTTAAAGAGAAAGTTATAAAGAAAATGAAGCAGGGAAGAGAAGAGGGGTGGAGAGAGCAGATGTTGAATGTCACTTGCTGTTCGTAGATCATAGCCTGTGAATTCACATGAGAAACTGTGATTCCACATCAGGAATGGTGTGGCCAGCAGGAGCAGGGAGGTCATTCTGCCCCTGTACTCTGCACTGGTTAGACCGCACCTTGAGTACTGTGTTCAGTTCTGGGCCCCCCAGTTTAAGAGGGACATTGAGATGCTTGAGCGTGTCCAGAGAAGGGTGACGAGGCTGGTGAGAGGCCTTGAGCACAAGCCCTATGAGGAGAGGCTGAGGGAGCTGGGATTGTTTAGCCTGGAGAAGAGGAGGCTCAGGGCAGACCTTATTGCTGTCTACAACTACCTGAGGGGTGGTTGTGGCCAGGAGGAGGTTGCTCTCTTCTCTCAGGCAGCCAGCACCAGAACAAGAGGACACAGCCTCAAGCTACACCAGGGGGAAATTTAGGCTTGAGGTGAGGAGAAAGTTCTTCACTGAGAGAGTCATTGGCTACTGGAATGGGCTGCCCAGGGAGGTGGTGGAGTCGCCATCCCTGGACCTGTTCAAGGCAGGATTGGACGTGGCACTTGGTGCCATAGTCTAGCCTTGAGCTCTGTGGTAACGGGTTGGACCTGATGATCTATGAGGTCTCTTCCAACCTTGGTAATACTGTGATACTGTGATACTGTGAAAGCAGCAGGGAGAACCTTGTCACATCAGCTAGGAACAGCAAGCAGTTCAACTTAAGATGTGGATTTTGTTGATGGTACTTGATCATTCCCCATGGCTGTTCACATGAAAGTCATGTCTGAAAGCATCTAGGTTTTTTTTTCTGAAGTAATTGCCAATCATTCTAACCACACCATGAGTTTTTGCCTAAGCAGAAGGCATTGCCCCGTGTCATGCTGGCAGTCTGCATGTGGGTTATCTCATGGTACATGCCCTTATGTATGGATAGCCGGAGTGTTTTGCAACGAGGAACAGACTTGACTCTCTGAGCTGAATTCTTCATCTAATTGAACATCACTCCAACAGCGATTTTGACTGCCTTAATTTATTGTCCTAATTTGGTTGTCTGTATTTACCTAGAGTTAGGAAATTTTACACTGTCAGGTGTGCTGACTTTTCTAATTGACTTGATTGAGTCCCCCAGATAAGTGTGGAAGAGATGAATGGGAGAATTGCTTGTGTTCCAAAACTATTTTACAAGTCTCTGAAAAACAAGGGGAGACTTCCGTTTCTGTTTCATAGACTGCTACTTATTCTGACTTAATTTTTTTAATAATAATTCTTGTCCTGCCTGTTGTTTCAAACCAAAAACGATGTCTCCCATGCACAGGATGAATTACCAAACACTTATGTTTAAAATTAAGTATTCCTGGACTGAAAGTTGAATCATTATTACTTTTATTGTCATCATCAATGACAATTTCCAGTATCTGAAGGGAGCCTACAGGAAAGCTGGGGAGGGACAATTTACACGGTCTAGTAATGTTAGGACGAGGGGGAATGGGTTTAAGCTGGAAGAGGAGAGATTCCGACTGAATATTAGGAGGAAGTTCTTTACAGTGAGGGTGGTAAGACACTGGAACAGGTTGCCCAGGGAGGTTGTGGATGCTTCCTCCCTGGAGGCGTTTAAAGCCAGGCTGGATGAGGCCTTGAGCAGCCTGCTCTAGTGGGAGGTGTCCCTGCCTATGGCAGGGGATTGGAGCTGGATGATCCTTGAGGTCCCTTCCAACCTAAACCATTCTATGATTCTATGATTCTATGATCATCTCTTGAACAAGAAAGCAGACAATAGTGAGAAATCAGATCTCATCAGACATCTCAGTGTTGGGGTGCTTTAATGACAAAGTCTCATCAGTGTGGAGGCTATGCCAGAAATTTTCTCTCAGCTTGTAATTTAGCAAGCATGAGGAACTGGATTTTTTTCTGCTCTTCAGTCTTTAGACAGTCTAATCTATACAAGTCTAAAATCTGAACATAATAGGATAGCTGTGTAACAGTGTAAGTCTTATGTGCAATGGTAGCTGAAGCAAACATTTTCAGCATAACCTGACGGTGTAGCAAATGTGGCTATTGAACTAGAAGCTGTAATTGCGAGTCACTGAATACTTCATCTTTCTGTAACACTGTTCAGGAACAACTAAATTAATTTAAACTTCCTGAGTGGAAACAAAATCATGCTTAAATCAGATTAGCAGAGCCTGCAATGAGAGTTTCTATTTCAAATAGACATGTATCTTAAATTACTGTTTCAAAGAGACATTTTTTTAATATTGTATTTAGCTCCCTTAAAGAGCATCAGGCTGAGAGAGCTGCAGTCTGAGGGATTGTGTCCCTGGAACAGATGCATCATGGACTGGAGTGCTGCTTACTTCTGACACACTGGTACGCTGATCCATAAGGACCACTTCCAGAGAGTGAGAGTGTAATTCAGTTTCCACACTGCTTCACTCCTCGTATACATCAAGGCTGCCAATTGTGGGGGCAGTTTTTGTGGTATGGAGGGGTTTTTTAGTTTAGGCTGAACTGAGGCAAGTAGGATAACTTCATCTAGTTAACTTTTGGTTTGGTTTTAATGTTGCATTTCTTCAGAAAGGAAGCTTATCTAGAAGAGAATTTCAGCTCTATCCTTTCTTGTTTGATGAATCACTTTTTGTATACAGGACCATATCTGAAAGTACACTCGTCCTTTTACAAAGTTGGAAGTACTCAGCTATGGTGACATAGACCTTATAGCTCAGAAGCCAAGGTTCCCACAACAGTCTAGTTTGTTTATCTCCTAATTCCAACAAGGGATAGTATAGAAGTTGGAGAAGAAGGTCATGTTCTGGCCCTGCAGTATGCCTATGTAAAGGTGTCAGGATTGGCTTCACAGTGTCTGTATACTCCTTGTTTTCTCATGCAGTGATTTATTGTAACAATACATGTCTTTCTGGTTTTACAGATGAGATGCCTTCCATCCAAAGTCTTTTAAAGTTCCAGGTCTTTTAATGTTTGCTTGTACAGATTTGACTGTTTCCTGACGCAAAAGCCAAGGCTTAGCATTTGTCTTTGTGTCTACATTGGCACAAATTGCTTCTGAATAGTTTTTAGAGATGTATTAAGTTCAACAAAAATTTTGGCAGATCTCCAGTGACTGAAGCATATGTCAGAAAATGCCTTGATAATACATACTTCTTATGCCTTGGTCATGTGCTTTCTTGGTTTAGGTTCTATAGTAGGTTCCCGCTAGTTTCTAGGAATCTTCTGTGTTATGAGTTGGAAAGTACACTTCTACTGAATTCTGTCCTTCTATAAGCACGTAGGTTAGCACAACCTTATAATGCTCTTACACCTTTTTTTCTGCTTACATGTTTCATCTTTGCACTGAAGGTTTAACTAAATGTTGAAATGTGTGTGTATCTCAGAAGGTACTGTGTGCTTAACACTACAATCTTTATGCAGATGAGTTTCACTGAAATCTGTGGGAATTTTGTCTTGACAAATACTGCTGCAAAATCAGATTTGGTATGTCGTAAATGCTTAACATACACATTTGGTGCAAAGCCCTTTCAACTCAGATTCCCTGGTGTTTCTTTAATACTGTTCCAAGGTGTCTCTCTGAGGTGCTTTTCAAGTTTCAGCCTCAAGTCAGCTCAGTCAGATCTCTTCTGATCTGATATATTACAATATTTGTAAACTTGTGAGTATCCATCTAGTGTGTTATAAGTATTATTGTGCTTATTTTTAAAGGTTGTGTATGAAATATTTATTTTCCCAGTAACAGCATATTATATGCACACCTGTCAAAAAAGTAGTACAAAACTAAATCAGAATTTACTGATTAGCTCTGCAAAGCAGAGTTTTATTTGCAAGTTGTGGTGAAGCACAAATATGCAAAAATGTACATAGTACTTGAATAGTAGCTTCTGTTGCTACTACACCCTAGTTGTATTAAAATCTGTATTTTAAAATGCACTGTTCATTATTTTCTCATATACTCACAGATTTGTATAATTGTGGAAAATTGATTTATAGTTATTCACAGTAGAACTTTTTTCACAGTAACAGTGCGTAAGGAATGTGCAACTAATTTTAGTTACACGGCCAAGCTGTCTCATGCTAAACTGATGTGCCCATGATGTTTACCTAATATGCTTACTGAAGTTTTACATTAATTTAATTATTAAAATGTATATGGTAGGGTGGTTTAGATGTTTCAGCCACGGAGATATATTCATACATACATTTCAGATGTGCTAGGCTGTCTCTCTTACACAAAAGCCATCACTGAAAGCCTTTAAATGCAGCCCAGGAGAGTTGCAGAGAAGTATCTTAGCAGTGGCATTTGAAAGAGGAGTAGAAATATGTTCTGTGTCTGAACTGCCACGTGGCAGCATGTCTCACATGTCCCTTGTGCCACAGACATGTGATGCTTCCCTCTTGCTCCTGGGGAAGGTGGCCTTGTGCACGCACAAATAACCACTTCAGGGCTGCAGTTTTTCACTCTCAGCTCACTCCTCACCTCCACACCCTGCATTCTGGCCATTGTCTCCCTGGGGGGGAAGTGCATGGTCCTAATCAAGTGCCAAATACAAAAAACATGGGAAAGTGAGAAGAGAGTTTCTACTTCAGTTATATTGAAATACTAGACAAAAAATATGGGGGCTTTTGAAAAATAGTGAATGGGTGGAATGTGGGAAGAAAACATCATCCTATTGATGAATTTATGGGTTCTTTTGCCTTCTGTTGAATTTTGTAATACAAGCATGCATTGTTCCACTGTCAAAGCCCTCTGTTTCATCAGCTGAAGTATGTTTTGATTTTTTTTTTTAATGCTGCACTTAAAATCTAGTCAGCTTCAAAACTTCAGTTAAAAAGATGTAAGATTCCTCCCTCCCCAACTTTGTCACTCTGTCAGTTTTTGTGGGTTTACAATCCAGTGAAACCGCAGGTACAGGATTTTTTTTTTTAATACTTTTTTCTCTTCCCTGTTTCCATGTGAGTAATGAAAAAAAAAAAAAAAAGGGAAACCCACAACTGGAGAAACTGACTATGTGGTGGAAACACTAAGATGTCAAACATTAAATAAGCATTCCAAAACCAGAGAAAAATCCAAACATCAAGGATTGAAAAAAAACCTAATATATGTATATACGATATGTAAAGAAAAGAAAAGAAAGAAAAGGAAAGGTGTTAGTGGAATGGAGCTCATGTTTTCTCTTATGGATAACCTGCAATCCATTGTTAAAAATCAGACCACAATATTTGATTTACTGCTCTACTCAGCAGCAAGTATAAATGGAAAGGAGGAGAGGCATTCAATGAATAGCTGGCTAAAAGCAAGCAGCACTTTTTTTTCCCATTATTTTGAGGTTTATCAGCAGCCTGACTCACTGGCTTCCATTCCATCTTTTGCAGCTGTAGATACTCAAAGCCTCAATTAAACCAGTCCTTCTTGCTGCATGCCCCTGCAATTCAGAGCCATGCCACAATACGCAGTGCATATGTGCATTGGCACAGTGTGGCTGGCCTGCACAGAGAGCACTTACTGGTGGAACTGGAAACCTGAGCTTTAATAACTAACTGAATAAGTAAAGGAAGGAGGTATTGTATGCATTGAGCAGCCCTTAGTTTGGTTTCCTTATTGTGTACAGCAAATGCTGCATTTGCAGGGTTGTTAAGCGTAAGTATGTAATTTCCAATATTCAAGCCAATAAGCTCTAATTACCTTAGAAATGTAAACTTAGCCATGTAAATGCAGAAAAAAACAATCGTGACAAGTTGGGGATTTGTCTTCCTCCCTATCCCCACCACCCACAACTGCCGCTGCCCCATTTGCTTTTTGCAGTACAGTCAGGGATCAGAGGACTGAAAAAACATTAAACATGTTTTCCAGAGAAAAACAGTTCTTGGCACTATTGGTATCTTGGGCAGCCTTATGAAAAAATTGCGTGCTGTTATATCACAACATGTCTTTGTTGTAACTTTCCTGTTCTTTCCCTTGAGATACCTCTCAGAAAGCTATGGATTCTTGTTTTTTTCCCTGCAGATGCATTCAGAGTTGATCAGCATTGTAAACACTTTGCTTCTGTTTGAACAAACTATTACTTTTTTACCACAAGGCTTAATAAGAAGGGGCATTATGTAATGGAAAGGCTGCTTATTTGTACTGGCTCTGTTATGATACAGACCTGCTGAAATAAACCTGCTTTTTATTCCAGCCAGACTGCCTATGAGCTTGACTGGCATGAAATCACACAGATCAGCACTTAGCATTTTCTGTAAGGATGTAAATATATACTATTCATAATTAACAGAAACTACAGTTTCAGTAGACTGCTTATTTTTCCTTTTATTGTTTTTACCTTAAAATGTGCATCTAAAATAATACTAATAAATAGGGGCTGCCCTTGGGAAACCTCAGTGCACCTACTTGGTGTTTCAGCTATCAAAAAGCAAAACAAAAATATGTCAGTTGCCTGTATCTCTGTGCAGCCAGCATACTAGCACCTGAACTTAACACAGCTCTTGCACAAGTGGATGGTTTCATATTGTTGCAGAAGGCAGAAGAACAACATTTCGTCTTACGGTTTTGTCATATAGAAATTCGTATGTGTTAATGTGTTGAAAAGGGGCTTTGCTGACCTGTTATTGCTCAAAAAGTTGTAGGATTCGTCAAAACTAGTTTCATATTGTTTAAAGGCCAGAATTAAAATTTCTCATTAATGTGATGATTATTAGAAGAGAGATAACTCTCCCAGAAGAGCACTGAATAAAAAGAGCTACAGTACAGAAAAGGAGGAGGGAAGGAAAAAGATGGAATGCGATCACCAAGAGCAGTATGTAATTGCAAGGGTGGAGCATATCCAATGCTGGTTTGTGATTGGATTTAGATTAAGAAGAAGAATTTCTGTATTTAGTCTGACAAGAAGGTGAATATTATAGAGGCACCACAGTAAAGTTATAATCAACTTAAAGGACTTTGCATGCTCACCAAGTAAGCAGAACTGGACTTGCATGTTTTGGTAAGTATCCCCTTCTCTTTTGACCTTTGCACAATAATGCTGAATTTATTTTGTCATGTGCTTTACCACTTCTTGGATTAACTGCTCCAGGTTATGACATTTGTTTTGAATATTGATGAAATTCCTTTCATAGCACCTTCTTGCCTCTGTTGCTCATTTGCAATTGGTCGTGGTTAAGAACTTAAATTTACCCTGAATCACTTGTTTTAAGGGTGTTTACGAGAGTAAATCACCATCTCTTGCAGAATTCAGTCATAACACTAAAACAGTACAACTTAGCAGACCAGTGCCAAACTGGGCATTTACAGCACAGCTGTTACCTGTTTCCTGATTTTAGAGGTATATGAAATACAGGCAACTTTTCTAGGAACAGTTCATGGTGCAGTGCAGTATATCTCTTACCCATGTAGTGAGCTCCCTATGTTTGTTCTGCTTATGTATTTTTTTTCTTCTTTGAAATAGATTTTTCATGTCCTCTTAAGTTTAGACTAAGATAACTGGCAAAACAAAGACAGATACACTGATTCACAGCTGAGCTGATTGCGGGCACGAGTTCACCCTCTTAAAAGTCTGTGGTAGGATAAATATAAAGAGAAACAAGAGATCTCAGAGCCTGCTTTGCTTGAACACTACAATGTTTACACCATGATTGTCAGGTCCTTAATTTCCAAAGATGCTGACTGCGTTCGTTTCCCAGGTTTTTAGCACTTGTAAGTGTGTAAAGCCGGTGCTGCATCAGCTTCCTAGTCTGAAGTCAGTGGTGCAAAGAAAATGCTTTAAGACTTGACACATTGTTGCAACTGTCAGTCTTTAAAAGTATTAAGTTGTTTATTTCTGTGTATTTTTTAGATTGGACTGGCTGAAGCTGTATACAGATTACAGCATATAATAGAAATTGCACTGTGGATTAATATAATATAGAATCTTCATGTTTTGAGAGCACTTGAAAAGAAGCACTAACTGTACCATTATGCAAAATTCTTCAGTGTAACTTTGCTATTCATTTATTAAGCTATGAAATGTCCTTCTAAAATGGACATTTAAGAGGGCCTAGTGCTGAAAACTTGTGAGCCCTTGTGAGCTGCCATTCTTTCAGTGAAGATACTCATCCAAAGTGAATTACACCTAGGTGTTTGTGATTGTGTTTGGGTAGGTGGCGATCTCGCTGGGCTTTGGAGAAGTATATTCAGGGGACTGCTTTTAAACTTGTGGAGAAAACACACTGCAAATGAACTACTGTGTAGTTTGAGAGAAAAGGAAAAAAAAGCTACAATTTTCTTTTATGTTACTTAAGGTGGAGCTATGAATCAGTAGTTTTGCCAGTGGAAAATATTTACTCTTGAAGTAGCCATAGCTACTCAGTGTTTGTTACCATAGCTATCCTAATTTCAAAGAATTGCAAATGTGATTGGACTCATCCTAGAGTAATAAATTGTGTAGTTTTCCATCCTAAAAAGTAGGAGTTCAGACTTCTCTTACATCAGTAAGCTGCTTTGGATGTTTTATATATTTATAAATATGTAATTGTGAGTGCCAGGAGGATGGAGCCAGCCTCTTCTCAGTTATGCCTAGTGACAGGACAAAGGGGAGTGGGTGGAAGTTGAGGCATAGGAGGTTTTATGTGAACCTGAGGAAGAATTTTTTCACTGGGAGGGCGACAGAGCGCTGGAACCAGCTGCCCAGGGAGGTTGTGGAGTCTCTGTCTCTGGAGATATTCAAGAACTGTCTGGATGCGTTCCTGTGTGATGTGCTCTAGGTGATCCTGCTCTTGCAGAGGGGCAGGACCAGATGATCTTTCAAGGGCCTTTCCAGCCCCTGACACTCTATGATTCTACGGTTCTGTGATCTGGAGTGATAGGGAAAGTACTCTTTTTGTAATCTTCTTGTAGGCTGAGGACTTTAATGACAAGTTTTTTGCTGGAAGGAATTTTCATGCTTAAGTTAAAAACACCTCAGAGTTTCAGTTTATAATGGGTAATTCAGATCTGTTTTAGCCACCTCAGCATACATATGTCTGAACAGAGACTCTAGAGTTGATTTCACTGGATGGAAAAAGCTGATGGGAGTGAGCACTTGCCTTTGCCTCTCAAGAGCAACATCCATACCAAGCAGATATTTTGCTGGTACTGCAGAATGGGTTGCATTTCAGTGTTCAAAAGCATTACTTACTTACCTTGAATTAGGTTTAAATTGTCATGTTATTTGGCAATTTCTTAAATTAGTTGGGGGGTGTCACAGATGGGTATTCTGCCACATACACCAATTGTGGCAGAGGGGAGAAATTAATTGGTGTGAGATAATATTCTATAAAAATACATAATTTAATAACTTCAATATTATGAACTCTCGCCACCCCCAACCACTGAATTTTAATATTAATATTTGTTCTACACGGTTATGAAAGACATTCTAGGAATAATACCAAACAGTAACTTGTTAATAACTAGCATACATTCAAACTATAAACAGAGAGAGGAGTTTCCCTCCCTCCAGCAAATACCGCTTGGGGTCAATATGCTGTTTGCCCAGTAGATGGGCCCAAGCTCTTTCTGCTCTATGACAGAAGGCAGTAGACAATTACAGAGGCATTAAAGCATTTGCTCACAAATACTTATTAATTATCAATCACCCTCCAGGGCTACGTCACAGCCTATACAAGTGTCCAATCTTCAGGGGACTCTGCCCGCAGACGTCGAGGCTGGAATTCTCCCGGCTTCAGGGGAAAGGATGCAGATATGCAGACATCTCTGACCTTGTTCTCCTGGATTCTTCTGGGTGCTCTATCCATCGATTCTTAGGCAGGACCTTCAGGTGCAGAAGGAGTATGTTGTGTAGTCTCAGCATGATGTCACACTGGCCATGCCGGCCGATCACGTGCAGACAGTGCAGGGTTTGCTCCTGGTGACTCGCAGCTCGTGGAGTCTACCAGGCAATAATAAGGCAGCAGCTGTGCAATAGTATGCACGGCTGCACGAGGGACTGAGCTCCATAGATAAAGGCAGGCAATACAGAATCTAGCCTTGGTAACTCACTGCAGTGACATGCAGGTGTGCACGGCTGGCTGGGAGCCCATGAGAGATTCTGCGGGCGAGCAGGCAGGCAGGCAAGCAGGCAGGTATAAGCAGAAAGCAGGAGCAAGAGCAGTAAGGGTGAGCCCAAGCACTTTGTTTAGCTGTGTACCTATATTTATTACATGTAGACCGAGATTAATGGCCCTTTGGCCACCAAAATGACCAATAAGGTTGGCAGTTAGCCAAACCTTAACCATAATAGGCAAAAAGCACAGGCCTGGACCTCCCAAATATGGGGATAGCATTTGCCTTGCACCCGGTAAGCATGAGATGGGCACATGGACTTATACAACCATATTACACAATTAGCATCTGGGCAGGCCAGACTTCATGGCATCAGGTCTGCTATGCCCCTTTTGTGTTCATTTATATGTTTATCTCTGGTTTGGGCAGAAAAACATGTCCAGGCAGGGCAAGGCACAAATAAGCCTATTTTTGGGCCTATGGGCCCTCCATGACAGGGGTTGAACTGTTTAAACTTTCTGTGTAAGTAACTTGGTCTGACACTGTGCACAGCATGGTGGGTTCTTGCTAAAGCCGACCTTCCGCTATTTCCATTAGTAGATAAGGTTATGAACTACCGTTGCAGCTCTGTACTTAGTGGTTATCCAGCTATTCATATATAAACAATACTCTACAGCTGCACAATCAGCCTGCTGCTCCCTGGCAGTATCTGCTTGGTTATTTTCACATTTGCATGTAACGTCAGTGATTCAGTGCCGGTCTTGTTCTCCGCAATGTGAGTAAATATTCCTTTGAAGTTAGTAGGAGGCTTGTCTTCCATGATGAGCATGGAATAAGTTCATAGGTAGCAAATTTTCCACATGTCCACATACCCTTCCTGGAGATCAGTATTTTTTTCCTCTCCATTCTTGAAGAGGGAGAAGTTAATTAGCATGCAGACATAGAAATAAAATAAGTAACTAAATGCTGTTTTACAGAGGATAGGTTCCTCTGCTATTGATTGCAGCGATTTGCTCGATACCCACTTATCAGAAGTCTGACTGTGGCCCATGGTGTTTTTTCCAGGTCTACATAAAAAGATCTGAGTTAAGCAGGATGTGAAATGTCTGAAGCAGAATCCAAAAGGTCATGGGTTAGGAGTGGGATATGGGATGCTCTCTGCTTTATGCACATTATATGCTTTTGCTAAAGGGAAAGGAGCATGGAAATGAATGGCAGTGAATTGCGTAATTTCTCTGCGCTCTTATGAATTATATATCAACTTCAAAGTGAAGCCTTAGGGTTAGAATTTTTTTTCATTCAACATCTGCTTTACCCTTTCTTCCCCAGTCATTTGTAAAGCATCGGAAATTTTCAACTGTCTTTCCATATGAAGGTTGTAGTAGGGGTTTGACAGAAAATGTCACAGAAAATCTCTATTTGAAATTGAAGAACCTAGGACCTTCTTCCATTTCAGTAAGAAAACTTGTCTTTGTTCTTGCTTCTCAAAATGAAGTTGCAAGTACCTGCATTTTATATAAACAAATGAAATCGTTTCCAGTACTCTACAATGTAGTACTTAAACCTAATGGAAAGCAAGTATGAAAGTTAAGTTTTTTCAAGGAATTCACTAAATCTTTACAGGTATATTTAAAAAACAACAACAACAAAAGCAAACAACTAAACAAAACCCACCACCACCATTTTTTTTCTTTTATTTTTTTTTTTTTAATATGAGACTTGTTATTAAATGGATTTGTAGTGGTGTAAAAACATTTAAGTGACTTATTATGTGAACATAATTTTCTTTGCTTGTGTACGTATACCAGTTTTACAAATAAGCACAGTAAATTGCATTTATTATTTTATAAGGAAATTAGTGTATTTAAGGGCTCTAGTTTAACTCCAACTATAAGAGGAGACTTACAAGTTTATGCCTTAAATGTCATGTATTTTGTTCATACCTGTTGTGATGGTTTGGGTGTCCCCCCGCCCCCCCACACTTTTAGAAATCACCCATGCTAGACTCAGTCGGCTCTGGAAATTTGAATGAAGCTTATATTTACAGCTGGCACAATTTACAAGCAGATATTTACAGTATATACAGTTATAGACAGAAATATACAAGGTAAAAAAGGTAATACAAACACAATTCCCCTCCCAGAAACCTGAGTCCCCAGGAGGGGCTCTCAACCACCCCTCACCTTCCCCCTACCCCTCTCAACCTTACCCCAATCCCAAGGAAGAATGGAGGTTCGGCCAGAGGGTTAAAAAGCAAGATGAAGCAGCCAGGCAAAAGGAGGGTGAGGTTAGAAAGCAAGATGGAGTCCAGTCAGCAGCCTCAGCTTCTCCCCAGCAGGCAAAGCTCCCCAGCGAAGAGAAGAAGCAAGTGCCCTAATCTTTGTTTTGCCTTTCTTCTTTACACATCCCAGCAAGACTGTGAGGGAAGTAGACCTCATCATTGTTTTCATTTTCCAGCCTATCATCTAGTTCTTCTCACCAAAACATGCTAGCTAGGCTCAAACTAGCACACCTCTTCTTCGGTTCAGTAGTTGCTCAGTATGTCTGTAAGTGCCTCTGTTTCTGTCGTGTGTATTGCCATCAATCCAGTACACATTGCTATAATCACAGGAAACTGCTGACTTTTTTTTTTCAAGAGACCTCTTCAGAAGCTAGTGCTTTGGTGTAATTCTGTTGAATTCAGTAGTTGTTCCCACACAAAACTGTAGTTGTGTGTCCAGAAGCTAATCCATTACCTAGATCTAAAAGTAAATACTAATGTTGTTTCTCTGTGTAGAAGCACTGGTCAGTACACATGATAAAATAACTCCTGCTCCCTTTTAACAATCACGTTTCCTTGACATAAACAGAAGTCTCTTGTGAGAAACACGAGCAGAATGTAGGACTTTTCTTGTCTCATATTTAAGCTGGTAGTTACTTAGGAAAACACTGGTATTTCAGTGAACTTTTAGGGTTTGGTTTGCTCTGTTTTTGCAGTTTGTTTGTTATGTTTGCTTATTTGTTTATTACTTTGTTACTTGAGGGTTTTGTTTCTGGTTTTTTTTTTTTTTTTCCCTAGAAGTCCTCCTCCTACACACATTAATGGTGTGCAAATCCTGTTTCAGGCCACTCAGTTTCAAGCTAAAAACTCAGAAATCAAATTGCAGCTTGGAAGAGCTCATGTCCAGCAAGTTTCAGCTTGGATTTATGTTTATGGTTAGTTTTAATGCACTGGCACAGGACTTTTAAAGAGAAAGTCTAGCACCTAGATCCTTGCTAATATCTATAACATCTTTTTAAATAACATTGGTGTCATGCAACACTCATCCCCTTGTCTCCAGATCTTTTAAAGGCTTGTTTTGTTTTGGGTTTTGTTTTTTTTTTAATCTAATGGTAATTAGTTTCCACAACAATTGTGAAGAAAATCTGACCCATATTTTTTAAATTAAGAACAAAACGTAATGGGATATGTTTGTTCTGTTTCGTGCCACACTCATTGCCATAGGATCTGAGTAGCTTCCACAAGCAATGAACTAACGTCTGTCATGTGTTGTTTATTGTCTCATCTTCTCCCCATGGAGACAGCTGTATGCACTGGAGTGTTTTGTTTCAGAAAGGGTTTATTGGAAGGGAGGAAGGGTTGTTCCTGTGTTTGGGTTTTGTTTTTTTTTCCTGCTGCTATGTGTTCCTAGCAGAGCAAGCAACACTGAAAAACTTGACCTGCGTCTGGAGTGGAAGGTGGTGGAGTTTGTGATCAGACCTTAATCAGATCAGATCATGATGCAAATTTTAGATCAATCCATTAAAACATTCAGAGTTCCTTTCAGGAAGTCTGTGTTCCTTGAGTCTGTGTGCCTTGAGAACGGTGGGAAGGGGGAAGAGCCTGACTGTGATCCTGTCAGCAGTCAGAGGTGACTTTTTCCACGCTGTCACTGGTGCAGCCTGCAGTGGCTGGCTTAGAAAGGGTTCTGATGCTAACTAGTGTTAAAACTAGAAGACCAGTATGACTGATGTATGATAAACTGCAGTGTTCGGTGCTGGTTGTCTTCTGACTTAGGAAAGGCTTCATTTTGAGATGCTGAGGTAATTGGGCTGTGAAGTGACAGCGCCTGTGGAGCTGGATCGCTTTCAGCCACAATGAAAGAGTTCTTGCAGACAACGGGAGATTTTTAGTCATGGGTGTTATGAGATCTTAGTTTAAAAAAGTAATCCAAGAAACCAGTGGCAGTGGGATTGGCATCTCTACATCTTCAGTCAGTGACTGCGAATTCTGCATACTGCTCTTCTAAGTTCGTAGCATCACCTGCATGGTCTTTGGTTTAGACCTCACCAGTTGCTTTTATATCTATTGTAAGATGGTCTGTGATCAAGGCTTTCTTGGACATATGTGTATATTTCCGAAAACGTGAGTCCACTCATCCTGGTTTGTGGCATTCTCAAAAAACATTTTCAAACCCCAAAACTCAAGAATTCACTAATGAAGGATCAGATGGACATGGTGTATTCAAAAAATTGTTGTGAGTAGACACGGGCTGTGTAGGGGACACAATGTGTCAGAGCCATATTTCAGGTCAGAAAATACTGCTAGTTGAGGTTGATCTACAAGTGTTAAAAAAACAACTGGTGTAATTATTAAGGGAAGAGAAGAAAGTAAGTTCTTGTCTCTCTCCATCTTCACATTCTTTCTTTGATGCTGGCTGTTTGGGGGAGATGTAGTTCAGAATCACAGAACTAACCAGGTTGGAAAAGACCTTGGAAATCATCCAGTCCAACCTATAGTTGGTACCTCTAGGCTTGACTTATCAGAAAGAAATATTTTTTTGAGGAGAAGTCAAAATCTCCCCAAGACCTGACCACACCATAGGAGAGTTGGAAAATTCTTAGTGAAAACTCATGATTCTTAAAGATCACAGCCGTAGATGAACTCTGGGCATTGACTAAGTCCTGTGCTGGTAGGCATAGGTAAAATAGATTTCTGTTCCAGAAATTTCTGGACTTAAGAGGTGGCTTAACTGCTCAGGGTAGTTTCTAGGGATAGAATTTGGCACTTTCAGTGCTGTGTCATGAAGTTACCTTGTCGATAATTTACAACTTAGAAAAAGTGGGAAAAGCTGAGAAAAATTACTTAATTTTCTTTGGCTCTCAGGCTTTTATCACTTTTCTAGCATACAGCTAGAAAAAATGAAGGAAATCTGTCAGAGAGTGATCTCACTGATGGTTTTGGCTAGCATAAAGTGCTAATGGTCCTTCAGCTCTCCATTTCACACTTGGTGGACTGTCCACTGGAACACAGCTGTTTATTGTCTGCTGTAGTCTACAACTTTCTTTTACTATCTCAGAGGGCACTTAGCAGTATGTTTGTTTTCAAAGGATCTAGATTATGGTCGTTCAAGATTATGCAGTTCATGTCAGCACAGCACATACTTTAGAGCACTTGAGACCAGGAGTGTTTCAGTGAACAAATAAAAGGGCAAATACTTTCAGTTAAGTGTCTGGCTATGAAATCTCTCCACTAATTGCTAAGATTTGTTCTATATGAATTCTTTAATTTGTAGTAATCTAAGAGCCTGGAAAATAAAGCCAGGGTTCTCCTTGGCTTTTGTTGTAGTTATGGGTAGGTGAATGGCTTACTCAGCCTGGTGTGCTTCTGTTGGGCCTGCTTTTAGATGAGAAGGTGGTCCAAGTGCCAGCTGCTTTCATGTTTTCAAAGACCACTACCTGAGGGTTGATGTTCAGATTTTCGAGTGCTAAACTGCTATGATTTGAGTGAAGGGGTGTGGAAGGATTTCTTGCCGACAGAGGACATGATTTGATAAACATGAGCAACCCATGCTGCAAAGAGTGTCTTTGAGCCCATCTCAGAGGCAGGAACTAAGGCGATGAAACAAACACCCACGTTCAGCTGCAAGGGGCCAGGATCTACTGGCCGCAGAAGGCTGACCCTACAAATGTTTGTTTAAGCCTTAACCTGTCTATGCCTTACGCATAGCCTTAAGCCTATCCATGCCTTCCAGATGTACCAGTCTTAACTAAGCTAGCTGAATACGCCTCTTCTGAGTTAGCGTATAAGATGCTGTATCACCGCAGTGAAGTGAGTGTGACTTTAACCACATTGGTATGACATTGTGACTCTGGCTGCCTTCCCACCAACAAAGCGGTAACTGATGATTTTGCCGTTTGCAGCTTCAGCTTTATTTTGTGTCAGAGCAACACTATCTGTTCCAAATGTATCTAAGTAACAGCCCTATAGAGTGTGATTTCAGACATGGAATCTGGCTTTTCCTGTCTGCTTTACTCTTGCTGCGGCCATTTCATCTGAAACCAGGAGCAGCACAGGCTAGAGGCATGGTAATAAGTGTCAGAGATGATGATCTGCATAGAACAAAAGTTGTGTAGCCTATTCTGCTTGAAAAGGAATAATTGTGCTTGAGGGTAAAATTATGATGAAACATTTATTTGAGCAAACTAGATACGAGGGAAAGCACCACATAACCTGACTGAACCTGTAGTGAAAGCCACCTGGATTTCATTTTGCTGGCTCAGTAGTATGTTAAATAATAAGAGTTTAATAATTTCTGATGTTTCAGTGCATTTATGTTAGATTGAAGAGGTTTAACTCCTTTGTAAATGGATCTTCCCTCCATTAAGTAAATGCTGAGAAAATATTTTACACTAGATCTTAAGAAAAGAATTTTAAGTTTATGGACTGGGAGCAATGTGTGGCCTTTTAATAACATTGCTGGTAACACATAAGCAGAGAATCAAGACACAGAATGTCAAATAGCTTCAAATTTCCACTTATGGTGCAGACTCCCACACTGACAGCTTAAAATATTGTAAGATTAGATCTTTTCATTCTCATCTGACAGTGTTGTAACATACATACCCACAGCTTTTCTCTCTGCTTTTTCTTTCCCGTTCTCCTACAAATATTTTTCAGTGGTAAGAAAATCGAATGTTAGGTTTGATGCTTACATATAAAATGATCTGATGTGAGTAATACAGTGTGATGTATGTTATGATTTATACAGCGTCAAAACAGCATTTGAGTGCAAAAGGACCAAACAAAGTGTATTAATATGACGAAGTTTAAGAATGCAAGTAGCCTGAAAAGCCTCCCTGAATTGGATGTCTGTAACATTTAGGGAGGGACTGTTTACGAGGACTTGCAGTGGTAGGACAAGGAGCAACAGTTTTAAACTAGAGAAGAGCAGATTTACAGAACAGGTTGTCCGTGGAGGCATTGAAGGTCGGGCTCGATGTGGCACTGAGCAGTATCATCTAGTTGGAGATGTCCATGCTTACCACAGGGGCAACTGGAGCAGGTGAGCTTTTAAGGGTCCCTGCCAACGCAATGTATTCTATGATTCTAAGTGCAGCATTGGTTATGCAAACGTTACCTGACAAACCAACACTACTATAAGGCATGTTTTGAGGATGAGTCACATGCCCACGGAGATCAGGTTGTGTGCATACTTAAGTTTGTGCAGTTCACTGAGATTTATGGCCTTTATTTTCACATGCGTGACCAGAATAAGTCAAGAGTTTGTATTTGAGTAGTTTAAATTATTTCTGACATAGTTAATCTCCCTCCAAAGCTAAGAAATCCTTAATTTTTATTCTATAAACTGGAAACTAAGTGTAAGTGCAGTTTTTATTAAATAACTTGCTCTTGGTGTAATTTTTATATCCTACTAGTATGAGGCAAGTTATACCAGACATAAATTTATGTTCCTGAAACAGCATTTTCAACTGCAGCACAAGTCAGATGCTGATGAACTTGTTGCAATCATTACTTCTTGAAGTAAGATTTGAAGCCAACTGAGAAGGAATTTCTTGTCTGTGATAAAAAAAAAAATGCAATTCTTGTTTTTTTGTTAATAAAATAGATGTTGAAAAATCAGTTGCCAAGCACAGAAGGAACCATTTCAGCAGAGACTGAGAAAAATTACACACAATAGGATGACATTTCCTGAGTGTAGTTCATAGGTAGATAAGAGTGCATTACAGAGAATATCCATTTTGCTTTTAGATATAGTGAAGTCTCATTATCTTTCTGAAAGGGAGATGATATTTCAGCAAGAGGGAAGTCATAAAGAAACTGACTCAAATGAAATTAAACAGAACAGTCTGCTTCACTAAGCAGGTCTGAAATTTTGTCAGCTACTGGCACAGTTGAGCTTTGTTTTGAGAAGCAGTTCAAAGCAATTTTTTTTTTGTAAGTTGCAGATGACTTTTATTTCCCTGCATATTAATCAAACTGCAGACTGGTTGTTTTAGCGCTTGACTCTCTTAAGTAGTGTATCTCACTATGGTAGTTAACAGCTGTTGGCGTGGAGATTTTTATTGAACACGTATGTTGCATGAGTACATTTTGGGCCCTGTGAGGGATGAAGGAGAAAGCTTTATTTTAATTTAAAAGAAGTCACTGTGCAGATGAAAATAGGATCTGAACAATATTGAGGTCAATGCTGACAAAGTCTGTCCAAAGATGTTGAGTAAATAGTTTTTCTTGAATTTTTAAGCTCACAATTTTCAAAACAGTTTGAGGAAGGAGGGGTAGGGTTGGTGTACAAAGGGTTTTTTGTTTAATTGCAGCTTGCAAAAGACAGCCCTCCAGACCAGTTGTTTCTATGGAGAGTTTATAATGTGAGATTCATTCAAGGATTTGTTTGATTAATTCAGAGTATAGGTTCAGAGATGATCTGGCCCTATAAATCCTATCTCCGGGACCAGGAGCAGTGCTTTTCTTATCTGAAGTTATGAGGAAATTCTATCTGAAGGGAACTATTAACTACTAAACTCTGAGGTGGGTTTTTTCCTTTTTTTTTTTTTCCCTTAAAATAGAGGTGGGAAGGAATTCAGTTTGAGTTTGGAAAATCTTGTAAAAATGTAAATGAAAAGACATTTCATTTTCTAAGGAGAATGAGACTACCATCTCCCAAGGAAAACCTGGAGAAAGCCTTAGAAACTTGAAACTTTTCTGTAGCGTTTTGAGAGGTCAAATTGCTCTAATTTTTTTTCTTTTTCTTTTTTGGCCTTTTTTATGTCATATTTCACCCAGCATTTTCCAGCACACAGTAGTGACTTCTTTTCCTTTCCCCCCTGGTTTTGCTCAGTGTAAACAGTTCCTTGCTGTGGTTACACAGACAAATATAGCAGAGAACTCTTTTCTGAGAGAAGTCTCCTTGTGCATTTCTTAACCATTTTTGGGAAGAATCAATCCATCTGCGCACGTGAGAGAGGGAGGCAGTAGCTGTAAACTGAAGTGACATCATATATATTACTTTCATTGATCTGCTTTTAGATGAGAGCCAGGATAAAAGGAAATGGCATCAGAGGGGAAGTATGCTCATTTAGGCACAGATCCCAGTGTGATAATGGAGTAATAATAGAAATCGTGCCACTGTCAATTGGTTGCTGCATTAGTTTGAGGCAGATCTCCTGTCCAAGGAGGCTTTCAGTGGCTTGTGCAGGCAGGAGCAAATGGGATATTCAGCATACCAGCTGTATTACTTTTTGTGATTCGTGTCCTGGCTTAGGGGTGCAATGCTGGTGCCATGGATGCTTAAGTAGCTATACCTGTGTCACTTTTCGTGGCTGTGAAAGGTCAGTAGTCAAATGTTTCAGTGGCATTTTTTCTGGTGTTTATTACATTTGTTAATGTAGAAATTGATAAATCTTCTCTGTTGCATGAGTGGTTCTCTGGGATGTGAGGTCGATGACCTCTGTAGCTGAAATGCCGCATCTTTGAAAGCCAAGATTTGTTTTCTTTGTGCTTTTTACAGGTTAGGGACAGGACTCGGAAAGCTCATACTTTTGTTCCAAGATTATTTGGAGAAACCCTTTAAATCTACTTGAGATATTTTTGTAACAGTGTAATGGCTTAAATGTTTTGCAAGATAATAAGAATAAATACAACGTAGTTTTTATCTTAGCTCTATTACTTGGTGCACATTGAATGTCAGCCCCAGTCAGCTGCTTCAGTAACATTCTTGACTTAGATTTTGTGTTTGGTTACATTTTATTTAATTGTTTTATCTTGTGTTTTCAAATACAGACCTAGTTTTGGTATTTCCTAAGACTTGTAGTTTGTTCTAGGGGTAACAGCCTGATTGTTCAAACTTTAAAACCACCACATCAGATAATGTAGGAAAGAGGTGGGGCAAATGGCTGTTAAGTGTCGTGACAAAGCAAACTCTTTCAAAAGGCTGGAAGAGTTGCCGGAGAGATTTGACATTCGTTTAAGGGCAAGACAACATATGCAGTGCTGGGACACAGCTTTATAGTGGGGATGGTGTTTAATTACACAGGACATGACAGAAAACCTCTGGTGAGTTTACTTGCAACATATGGATCTGTTTCATCTTCGTAGTGTCGGTACTACTGTGTGTTGGAAGCTCTGGGAAAAGTAGTGTGATTTTCATGTGGCAGGCATAGGTTGGAACAAGAGCTATCAACAACGTAAGTGCATGCTGTTGCAGCAGTCACTGCTGTAGTAAAAACTGTTTCTTGGTTCTTGCCGCGTTTCCTGATTGAAGTGATCTACATTAATAATCACTTATATTTGAGCCTTTTGAACGTACTCCAGTACAGTTCAGAGTGTGGTTTTTAATTTTTTTTGTGTGTATTTCAGTTATTATAGTTGTTTTCTGAATGTTTTCAGCATAGAGTTACACATGGACACAGTGAAGTTTATCCTGCTGACACAGTGAAGTTTATCCTGCTGTCCTTTGCTCTAGCTGTGCATGCGTTTATGTATATTTGATGATCAACATGCATTCTCACAACATGAGTTTTAAAGGAAAATGGCTTCATAATCCTTGAAAAGAACTTTTGTTTTCTATAGTATCTGTGTTTAAAAGGGATCCTTTGTATTAAGTATATATAAAGAAGCAGAAAATTGACAAAATGCACCCCAAACAATTCTCATGGTGTGAAATGTGAGATGCAACAGGTGGAGGTGACAGATAGGGGCAGTGATGGGAAAAAGGATAAATAACAGATTCTTGGGACTTCTCACTGAAAAGTCAAGTGCAGTCCTGTGAAGTTTATAACTGCTAAAAAGCTGCTTTGATGATAGCTTTATTCATGTTGCTGTGATTGGAGAGAAGATTTCTAAACAGTTGAAGGAATTTTTTAGTAGTTTCCGTCATGCAGCTGTGGTCTAGCTCTGCCTCTTTGCTTAGGATACGTTTTTCTCAGAGGTGGAGTTTTCTACTACAAGGAAAGTATAAGAAATGAAAGAGAATGTTCCACTTTCTGTTTGTGTTGTAAGTGGGAGAAATAGTGCCACTTCTGTTGCAGATATGTCAGCATTTCTCCTGCTGGTGCCCTCATCCTCTGTGCCTGTGTTCGCTAGCTCATACCTTGAACTACAATCAAACCATGAGTTGGAAACTCTCATCTTGGGCAGCTGGAACGTGGGAAAATAACAGAAGCCGTTGTCTCATATTTTTTCCTTCTCAACAGTCTCGAGCAATAATAGTTTAACCTGTAATTGCGAAAACTGTTTACCCATGATGCAGCACTAGGTAGAGGTAAATTAAGGACATGGCTGTTGCTCTGCTGTTGTGCTTTTGTTAGCTTTAATGAGATTATGTAACGCTACCTACCAACAATAGCTTCTTGTGGGTTGATACATATAGTGATTATATGTGCAGATGTAAAATAGTAAAACTAAGCTATCCTGTAGGTATGTATTCAGATAGCTTTTCTACAAAAGAAATACTATGCTACTGTATTTTTAGTTAGAAGGGAAAGCTTTCTGAAACAGAAGTTCTCTTTCTGTGCGTGATGTTCAAAATTAATTAATTTTTCAGGTAGACCCACTTCTCAGGAGCCTTCCCTGGTGTATTTTTTAGAGCGTCTCACCGTTCCCCAGGCAGCTGCTGTTGGATTCCATTTTAGTAGCTGTGCCAAAATTAATTTTTTCAATATTTTTAAATACCTGACTATTTTTAATAGCTCCATTTTGTTGTCAGGTTTTGATATCACTTGGAAAATATTCTAGTAAGAGCTGATAATAAGATGTGAGGTTTTTTCAGTCTTCAAGAGTACAACTTTTAATAATAAAAAAATAGAAGGAATTCAAAATGCAAGGAAACTAAAGCATTACGATCCCAGAGATCTCTTTTCTTCTTGATTCTGAGTTAGATAATGATGCTAAATTAGGTCAGATTAAAAGCAAAGAAAATTTCATGTAGCTTAGTTAGTTGTTAATGGCAACATTTTACAGATTAAAACTTGGCAAAAGATGCTTTTTATCTTCATGGGCTTGCCGTCAAGAGATCGGAGGTCCAAACTTGTTCAGTCCACATAAACAGCTCTGGCTATGGGGTGTGTTGTTGTAAGAGGCACTTCCTATAGCCAACCTTATTATATACTTGCCTGGCACATTGATGCAGCAGAGGGGGACATGAGCAGCAAAGCAAGAGCAGGGAAATGCCAAATAGGATAAAAGCTGGAAATGATGTTAAAGTAACAGGGTATCTTTTTCCATTAACCTGTCTGGAGAACACTAAAAGTGAGCAAAGTGAGCAGTGCTGGGGAGGGGTTGTGAGAAAAAGTTTAAGTTCTCATTTTTCCTACCTGCCTCTTCTGGTGCTCCACAGTGATGAATAGTGGGGAAGGCTTTGGGGCACATAACAAATTCTGACTGATCATTCTGAATTTCCAATGGTTGTTTCCTGGCAGCTGGTGTAATTTCTGTCCGAGCTCTGTTTGAATTATTTATTTGTTCATCCAATAAGCCTATTAAACAGAGCACTTAAGTGCTTGCTACATCAGACTTCTTGTGCTTTTTCGGCTTAGGTTAAATTAGGTTCAATTCAAAAATTATAGATTCTGGAGTCAGGCAACTAACTGTATATATACACATCTATGTAGAAAGATATATACAGTGTGTGCTATGCCACAAGCATAATGTTCAGATGATGTAATGATGCCATTGGACTATAATATGCTTCAAAAGGAGTCATTACTATGCTTCTTAAGTGGGTCACTTATTTGCATTCTGTTTCTTTGTTCACTGTGAGAATATTGTGCACTCATGTGCCTGTCTGAATAACATCACTCTTAAAAACAATATGTTCATGTGTCTGGTTGATTTCTGAAATTATGTACTCTAATAAACTATTTTCTTTTTTTTTTTTAGTCCTTCCAAGCCAAAACAAAAAGGAATTGCTTTGCATGTGTATTTGATAAAAATCTTACTTAATAAGCTGTGATTATGTTTCCATAAGACATACATGGTTTAGATCTGATCCAACTATGGTAATGAATACCATGGAAAGTGTCTCTTTCAGAACACAAACGTGTAAACAGTGAGGTTTTTCAGAAACCAGGTAGAGTTTTTTTGTATTTCAAGCACATGCTGGAATTACACAGGTTATCATGGCCTTGTCCTCTTCAGTTTGTTTTCATTTAATTGCTCAGTCAGTAGAGATTCTTACTCACACATGGCATTTATTTTCCTCCTAGCTTCTCCCTGACCAGCTGGTCTTACTTCTGGAGTTCCTCTTGGAGGAGAAGACATTGTGTCCTGGAGTACTGCAGTGCTTAGAAAAGACATACAGGCTCCAGGAGCAGGATGCTGAGGTAATGAACTTAAAAAATATCTCTCTGACACAGAGCATTGCATTGCTAACTAGGAGCGGTATGGTTCCACTGCAGTCCAGGCTCATTCAGGTCATTTTTGTCTGCATCTGTAACTGGAGGTAGTTAACTCCAGTATTGTTGTGTCTTCAGATGCCTTAATTACTCAGCATTTCAGTGTGGTTTTTGCAGGTCCACATGTGTTTGCATACCATGGTAGTAAGACACAGTGCAGCTTTGATGTTGTAACTATTGTTCATGGGCCTTGGACACATTTGCTCATGTTAAATTTCTCTCTGTTCCATGATGAGTGTCTATTAGAGCCCAGATCATTTTAGTTGTGTGCATTATCTCCCAATACAATCATGTCTCTTACAGCCTAAATCTGCTCGTATTTTCCTCTTTGAGTATTCCAAAGTCTCACTCGGGATTTGGAAAATTTTGCTTTCCAGAGAGGCTATGAGACTACAGTATGTTCTGATTTGGGGCATGAGTTTAAGGGAGAATCAGTGCTTTACATTTTCTTATAGTAAGATATTAACAGTCCTTGAAGAAAACAGTTTTTTATATGGTACTGTAAATTCTGCACTAGATTATGGTCCTGCTCTGGTAAGGGATTGGACTCCATGATCTTCAAAGATCGCTTCCAACTCCTAACATCCTGTGATCCTGTGATATGAAATCCTGTGAAATGTGCCTTCCTCATTGTGGACACGTCTTAGTTCCAAAGCTTTTAATCTCTTTGCAGGGCAAACCAGTAAATCCTTACTACCACATGGTGTACTGGGTATTTTATAGAGTCTTGTGGATTTCTCAGGCCTGGAGAGTTGTGAAAATTGGGCAGCAGAATTTGTAGCTGACAACACTTTTGCAATAAGTCTTTGCTTTGAATATGTAGTATCCAGCAGGAGAGCTAACGGAATGGAATCAGTCAGGAAAATAAAGGATGTATATATTTATAGATAAACAGGGTTTGGTTATGAAGTAGCATCTGATAAAACTGCTGTGCATTGAGGGAGCGTGGTAAAAAGGTGTTTTTTGAAAATGTGACTCTTGCTTAACTGGAAACTACTGTGCAGGCTGCAGAAATTCAGTGTGAGTGACTTACCCTGTTATAATTGGAAATTTATGTCAATAATTAAAAGTGAAAGAGAGAGCAGCATTTTTTGTGTTACTTCTATGCTGAAGTTGCTGGACGGACACTCACCAACTCTGGGGAATCCAAACATTAGTGTGAAGATCAATAGAAGTCTGGCTTTCTCTTATTAAAAAACTGGACAGCTTTTTTACTGTTGCAGTTTACTGCCCCTTTCTACTTTTTTTGTTGATACAAGCTTCTAAATGCCAGGTTTGTTTTTAATTAGTACTTGAACTAACATCTCTATTTATAGGTATTAGAATATATTCTAATGATATCTGAATACCAGTGAAATGTCAGGTTCTATAATGGGAAAAGGAATGAATAGGAAGATAGATCAAAGCAATAGCTGTGGTGTTGCTGCTTCATGCTGGTGAATTATAAGCATCAGACCACAAGCTGGAGTGTTTCCTTTCTGCTGCTATGCTTTCTTTCTTCTGTTCAGTGTCATGCAAAAGTACACAATCAGTCAATTTTTTTCTCTTTAAAAAACAAACAAACAAAACCCCACAAAATTACAGCCTCAGTGAAAGGAGCCTAATCTTCATTCTATTGTACAAGGTGAAACCAAGGGCTTATCAGATATTTAGAGGTACAACTAAGATAGCACTGTTATTAACGTTTTACCCGTTGGCAGACCCTAGACACCTACAGGCCTTTAAAAGGAACATTAGCTTACACACTCTCACATACTTGAGGGAAGGACTTGCCCCTTGGTCCAGTGTATGCACAGGGAATTTTTCTTGGCCTGGCCCGGGAACACAGAAATGCAGTCCAAGCCTGCACCTGAGCCGTTCTTGTCTAGATTTAATTTGAGAAGGCATTAATCACTTACAGTGATCCTCTTGTGTCACCAAACAGCAAATACTCTCTGTAACTAAACATGAGAAATGGATCATTAAAAATGCAAGCATAGAAAATTGCCAATAAAATCCCCCAGCTGTCTATGTCAGAGGCTCTATTCAGCTGACAGCCTTATTTAAGAAAATTCCTGTGCTCCATCCAGGAGCAAAAGGTTAAGAAATAAGAACTTGTTGTCTTATTTTTGACAAGTAGTGTTTACATTAATCTTCTGGTAGGCATTACTAATGCTAGTAGTAGGTGCTAGTTGTCCAGATGTGTTTTTAATATTTTAAAGGAAGTTTGGTCTTAGAAATTGTTCACAGAATACTGTCTGCACACATGGAAGCTGGGAGAGTTTCCCTCTACTTGTTGCAGGTAGCTAAAAGACCTTCTCACAGCATCAGAGGAATGACAATGTGTGTATGTGTGGCTGAGATATTTTCTTAGGGCAAGAATGTTCCACACTGTAGTAACTATGTGGAAAACGTAATGGATTTGGATAATCTCAACCATGTCAGATAAGTGTGTTGGAAGAAGCAAAGGGAACAGTTGTCTAGAGGATATTGCTGTAGGGATGAATTCAGTGGGGAACCACTCTCATGTCTCTGCCTGTTTTAAAGGACCTAAATGAACCACAGAATCATTTAGGTTGGAGAAGACCTTCAAGGCGGTCAAGTCCAATCATTAACCCTCCTGTGGCCAAGTCTGCCACTAAGCCATATCCCCAGGCACCATCTCTACACAGGTTTTAAACACATCCAAAGGTGGTGACTCAACCACTTCCTTGGGCAGTCTGTTCCAATGCCTGATAGCTTTTTCAGTAAATTTTTTTTGTACTATCCAGCCTAAACTTCCCCTAGTGCAGCATGAGGCCATTTCTCCTTGTTCTGTCCCTCGTTACCTGGGAGAAGAGACCAACACCCACCTCATGACAGCCTCCCTTTCTTCAGACTACATGGCCACATTTTACTCAGCCACTCCTCATAAGATCTGTTCTCTAGGCTCTTCACCAGCTTAGTTGTCCTTCTCTGGACTCTTCACTAGCACCTTGATGGCTTTCTAGTATTGAGATACCCAAAACTGAATACAGTACTCAAAGTGTGACCTCATCAGTGGAGAATACAGAGGGATGATCACCTCCCTGGTCCTGCTGACCACACTATTTCTGATGCAAGGCAGGATGTGATTGGCTTTCTTGGCCACTTGAATAAACTGCTGGCTCACATTCATCTGGGTGTCAGTCAGTACCCCCAGATCCTTTCCACTGGGCTGCTTTCCAGCCAATCTTCCTGAGGCCTGTAATCTTGTGGGGGATTTTTGTGACCCAAGTGAAGGAACTGGGACTTGGCCTTGTTGAAGCTCATACAGTTGACCTTGGACCATTGATCTGATCTGTCTGTATACCTCTACAGAACCTCTTTACCCTCAAGCAGATCAACAGTCCCACTCAACTTGGTGTCATCTGCAAACTTATGGAGGATGCACTCTTATCTCCTCATCAAGATCATTGATAAAGATCCTGAATAGAAATGGTTCCAATACTAAGCCTTGAGGAACACCACTCATGATTGGCTCACAGATGGATTTAACTCTGTTCACCATGTATGAACACTTCAGTGCTGGATCACACTGTGATTGAAGCACCACACTGAAGTTAGCCCTGGGAAATCACTGGGGAAAAGTTGTCCAAGGTTCCTTGAGCCTGGTTGAGTGGAAATGGGAAATGGGCTTGTATTGCCTTTGAGTTACTTTACAGATCACTCATTAAGAAGTCTGTATAACACAGCTCACTAACTGGAGTTTCTCAAATGCTGCAAGAGAGCTTGTTACTTGGGGTCATTATCCCACACAAGTCCTGCTTCATGTTTCTTTAAGCTTTTTTAGCTGTATTTCTGAGGCATCTTTAATTTGACTTTAAAGTTCAGTGAACTCATAGGAGCAGCATTTACCTAACAACACCTGCACTTGGTTGCAGTGACATAGAATTGTATGTTCAGTCAGTGAAGGTTGTCAACAACACTGTTTGGTATTCCTGACCCCTTACTACTGCATGCATATCCAGTCTTACCAGTGTAAGGGCATACCTTACTTCAGAGAGGAGAAGAGGGTTTGCAGCAGGTTATCTGTCTTGGTTTGATTCCTTTATGAGGATAGGCTACAAGAGTCGGGTCTCTTCAGCCTGGAGAAGAGAAGGCTTCAAGGAGACCTTATAGCGGCCTTCCAGTATCTGAAAGGGACCTACAGGAAGGCTGAGGAGGGACTATTTACAAGGACTTGTAATGACAGGACAAGGAGTAACGCGTTTAAACAGGCAAAGGGGAGATTTAAACTAGATGTTAGGAAGAAGTTCTTTACAGTGAGGGTGGTGAGACACTGGCACAGGTTGCCCAGGGAGGTTGTGGAGCACAGAATCACCCAATGTGATCTTTGCTGTCAGGAAGAATTGAGGGTGGTGAGACACTGGCACAGGTTGCCCAGCGAGGCTGTGGATGCTCCCACCCTGGAGGTGTTCAAGGCCAGGCTAGATGAGTCCTTGAGTGACCTGTTCTAGTGGGAGGTGTCCCTGCCTATGGCAGGGGTTGGAACTAGATGATCTACTCTTTGAGGACTATTCGAGCTATGTCCTTGCTGCAGTCTTAGCAATTCCACAGTGTTTCTGTCTGTTCTCAAGTGAGATCTCACCACAGGTAAGTAGTGTCCAAGGAGAGCAGGAGGTCAATGGTAGCTTCTCCATTCTAAGGCAGACATTGATTTGAAATCATCAGCTAAAAAACTTTAGAATAAAGAGTGATTAGCTCCCACAATTCTGATTCATAATGCGTAGTTTCTGGGCTTCAAGATTTAGAACTGAGATACTGATAGCTTGATCATATTTCGTGCTGGTCGACTCCAAGTCTTGAATGCTACAAGATGCCTATATAGCTTCTGCCTAATTGCAGAATTTGTGACTCACTCCTATTTTTTTCAGTCTGTTTATACAACAAATCATGTTCAGACCTGGAACATCTGACAAGGCACAAAACTACATGGCTTTTTTCCCAGAGATTAAAGTAACTGATGTAAGTTGTTTTGACTTGAGCATATCCAGTACATCGTTAAACAACATTTTGAGAGGAATGAAGGTTTCGAAGTTTAAAGCAGTTTTTCCACTGCCTGTCAGCGCCTGGAGCCCATCATGGCTCAGAGATTATCAGACAAGTGCAAGGCAATTGCATGGAAGAATTACTGTATCCTCATTTTTTCTTCCTGTTCCTCTATTTTCATACTGTGCTGCTTCCTACTACATAATAAGGTAGCCTATAGACGTGTATGGGACATCTCCATAACATACCATATCCTGTGACCAAGAAAAGCACTACAGGAGCTGGCTGCAGTTTGGACATGACAAAGTCCAGCTGGAAGTTCAGCTAACTGATGAGAACTGTGATATGTTATAAAGCAGCTACAGCTGCCATCAGACGGTGGCAGCAGGTTAACAGAATTGAAGGTGGGGCTAGTCTTGTTTTTGTTTTATTTTGTTTCTCTCTGAGATGGCCATTTTAAGTAGATACTAAATTTACTCATTATGTAGCATCTGGCAGAATTTGGAGAGCTTGTCTGCATGAAAGGTTTCTGGTTGCTGGTATTTTTTTAAGTCTGCCTAACTTTGATGACACCTTTCTTCATACAATGGTGGAAGAGCAACTTGTTTGAACTTAGATTGTCGAGGACTTTCATTTATAAAAAAATAGAATCAGTTAGTTACAAATACCTAAACACAGCACTGGGAGCTCTGGAGAGCCCTCAGTGAACCCTGTGATTATTTCAGATTTTTCTGGTGTAACATCTTCATTTGGTCAGGGAGAGGCCTGTAAAATGTGCGTGCACAAAATCACAGGATGGCTGAGTAGCCTGCAAAATAGTAACAAAGACAATATGGAAAAGATCGCCGAAGCTATAGAAACACAGTGGGTATGTGTGACACATTCAGTCCTATTTAAGACTTCAGGCTTTCTGCAAGTGTGTTTTTACTTGCTGCTGAATTCTGAGACGAAGTGATAAAGAATAGAGAATGTGAATGAAGCAGAAAGATGTTAGCTTTTCTTTCCTTTCTACTGCAGACATCACTCTCTTTTTTGGTAAATATCTTGCCTGCATAGCATATGTAAGTTAGCTTTGCTAGTTTTTCTTGTCTCGGCAAGCTAATTGAAGTGCTCTTCACTTACATAATGCTTTCCCTGTATGCAGGGTCATGATCTAGTGTGTTCTGGGGAGAAAGCAGAAACTATAGTTGTTGCTGTAGAAAATGTGAGTAAAATGAGTTAAGATCATATCGTCATCACACGTCAATCGTGTGGGTGGCATAAAGCCACTCTCACACAACTGCTTCATTGTGCACGAGGTCTGCCTGTGAGACCAAGGCTGTAAAGTGGTGGCATCTTGTTCCGCTGACAGAAGTCCAGTCTTGCGAATACTAACTATTTGAGGAGCTTGGCAGTCTAAAAGTGGTGAAGTTTGTGTTTAGGACAAAATACCTTTGATTCATTGATCTTTCCTAGCCCATGAAAGCTGACAGACATTGAAGTACGAATGAATTACAATGCAATATCTGTCTTGCCACTTTTCATTTGATTGCAACTGCATGGACCTGAGCACATTCTCACACTGTCAGATACCCTGCTGGTTGTGGCTGGGCATTGTTGGAAGGCATCCTTATGGAACAGAGCTCTGTACAGTGCATTATAAAGCTGGGTGGGAAAAGGGAATTGCTCGGGAAAGGTCAGACCATGCTCACAGGCAGAAAAGGCACTCAGTGAGCTTTCCTTTCAGCACAGCCACTGGGCTAGTCCATCCTTGAGGCAGAGGCTCAAGGGCAGTCTTCAGCTTATGAATAAAATCAGCACAGTGTTGCATGTCCCTCCACAAGCTTGCAGCTCTTCTTGGCTGGACCATGGAGGAACAGATAGGCATTTTTCAGATGGTGGTGCTGCAACAAAGCAGGGAGATAGACGCTCCTTTCCTTAAACATCCGTCAGTGTTGGTTTGAAGCACCAGTTCAAAAGACAAAAAGGGACGTTATTCTGTAAAAGGACATTATTCAGAAAATAAATTAATACAGTGATTTTTGGTTTTCTGAAAAGTAAGATTATCTTCTGTAGTTACTCCATATTTAAACATATAGCTTAATATTCAGCTTAAATCAGGAGAATATGCCTTGTTCGGTATGTGAGAGTTATTTTGCAGGACTTAGAAAGTGGCTGTGAAAATGTATCATGGATACAAAATACCTTTCACCTCCTTTTTCTTAATATTATATTCAGATAATTATTGTGGCACTAGAGATAGGTAAGATTGCATTGATGTTTTGCTTGGCGTTGACTTACTGTGAGCAATTCACTACTTAGGAGCTCAGGAAAAGCTCTGTAGAGTAGTCAGTCTGCATGTCAGATTTGGCTTTGTGATGAGTCAGATTTGTGGTTTGTATACCCAACCATGACTGAGGTGTATTCATTAAATGCAAAAGAAAGAAATGAAATGCAAGTCCTCACAAAGTGGAGCCACTGCACTATTATCAGTGTGATGCTTTTCACACTCATCCTTACATAAATGTTACATTTTTCCCCTTGCTTTTCTCCCGGTACTTTCCCTGGTGAATGCTAGCAAAGAATATCTTACTGTCATAGAAAATATTTCCCATTTTTTACTTGTTAAAGGGCAAATTTCAGAGTACAGTAGACTGTCCCAGTCTTCTGCACAGGAAATACATTGACTGAAGCAGCAGCCACTTGTGAAAAAGCCTTGATACGTATTGATTCTTCACCCTGTTTCATGTTCCTTGTGGTATTACATATAAATGCGTTTTGCAGGCTCTTTGGTACAGCTGATACTGGTATTACTTTTGGTAAAGATAGTTCTTACAGGCATGCATTCACAGATATTGGATTGTTTTTTTCCAAGGAAAGGAGCATATTCCTAGAAGGTTAGCTTCTACGAATAAGACAGTTGCTTTGCAAAGATGAGGCTCAAAATTCAGTGTAAGGGTAAGAAAATTGGACAGGATGATGAGAAGGCACTTCCAGGTGCAGCAGTGAGAGTTATCCCATAGAACTGTTGTGGAGGCAGGGAATTAATGTGGCCGAGTCAGGGATATGCATAAAAATAGAGTTATTTTATTCGCCCAAAAGCCTGCCCCCAAAACTATGTACAGAAATTAATTTAGTTTTGATTAGCAGATCCAGTTACATTGAGAAGATCTACAAGGATACCATAGGAAAATTTGTCTATTTTGGAAGTCAGAAGTTGGAAAAGGCTAAGCTACTAAACATAGCATCCCCCACTACTAATCAAGCTGAGACAAAAGTTTACTCACGGTAAACAGCAGTCAGGCTGGCTGAAAGGAAGGGCAGTCCAGATGCTTGTCCCCTCGCTCGTCCGAGGGTGGTTAAGGCCTATCAAGCCTGCATAAAGAGTGCTTATGGTGGGAGCTGTCCAAAGCAGAAGCAGCTCTGTCCCTCAGTAGCTTGTCCTTTGGAGCGCCAGGGGCTCCTTTTGCAGAATCTATCCAGGCAGGGGAGACCTCTAAGGCAGGAACCCCAAGGCAGGAAGTCCCCCCAATATTTATACCCTTCCTAGACAAAGAGCTGAGTTACCACTTCCTAGGCGCAAAGACCACAGCCAATCCCCAGGCCAATTCCAGTGCAGGCCCTGCATGGGGCACCCCTTGTGCTGGAAGGGCCCTTTGCTCCCCCTCTTCACGCCTGCAGGGCAGGGTGGGCAAACAGGTCTTTTCATGCCTTTTCCTCTCCCATTCAAACCACAGAGGGAGAGGAATTTTGGGGTATACAAGGCTCCAGGACAAGGACTGGCTCATGTGGTCACCATAACTGAGTGGATGCACTGGGAGTGAGTTTATAAGACTGACCAAAGGTTAAGCTCACATAGCAATAATTTGAGTTTGGCTTTTTTTTTTGCGTGCAAAACATGGAGGCCTTTCCAGCCGCTTGAGTAGAACAGAAAATCCCCCATCAGCAGTAGCTCTCTGAAGAACATGATCAGAGCATGAGATTTATGTAGCACTGAAAATAACTTTGCACCAGTCAGCACTCCCAATCCTATGCCCTTCCAGGAGCCAACACCAACATGTTTGTTCCAAGTGATCTCACTCGCTACTGGGTGTCATTAAGAGGAGTTTCCAAGCCCCTAACTGGTGCCATTACTGATACTGGTCATTTATTGCTTGTTGTTCTTCTAACTGGTTTCGAGAGCTAATTTTCTGCTTACCTGGCAGCCTATCAACTTAGCAAGACCTGGAGAGTGGGTGAGCTGATGGTAAGAAGGAAGCAAATACGGAATTGGGTTGGTTTGAGGTTTTTGGATTTTACTGGTTATCCAAAGAATCCATGGAGAAAGGCTGGAGATAGCTCCTTCTTTTCTGTTACTCAGAAAGGTCAGTGAAGCATTAGAGTCCTCTGGATTCCAGAGGATTCTGAACTGGATACAGCTGCTTTGTATGAAATTTTATTCACTATTTCTGTGCAGGGCAAAGCCAACCTAGCACTGTAATACAAACCACCTGGCCTTTTCATGAAATTCAAAAGGCTACTCTGTTTGCATATATGTAAGCACTGGTCCAGATGTTAATGAAAACAGGGTTGTAAAAATGCAAACAGAATTTGATGTCAAAAATACAAACATCCTTGATGTCAGCAGTGGATTATTTTGTTTCATTATGAAGCTGTAGGCATTTTTGTGCTTGTGTGGTGCACCTTGCTTGTTTGTTTGTGGTTTATTAATCCTGAAAAAAAGCGCTTATTTTAGTTAAACAGATTTTGAGGCTGTATCCAAACAGATCATCTCGCACTTCTCATTCCTGTATAAAGGCTGATGACAGTTGCAGGTTATGCCTGGATGGGACCACAGAGTTGGAAAAAGTCTGCTATGCCTTGAGTCTGTGAGGTTTAAATAGTGCATGAAACAGGGCAATTCAAAACTTTAAACCATAGTTGGTACTGATGTCATTACCTTAGCCACACAGAACTGGTTCCACTGCCGACTCACTGGTGTAATAATGTGTGGGTAAAAGTCTGCAGTCCTCCTTTTCAACTCCATGCTATTTAAATACCTCTGGGATTGCTCTGTCCTGGGGAGGAATTTTGTTGTGTTCCTGCATCATCCTCAGCAGCAACAGTCACTGGGTTCTTGGGGGAGCAGGGAATAAAGGAGAAGAAGATGACTCAGAAATCTGAAGCATGAAGTAAAATTTCCAGAATAAGTAAGTTTCCTTTGAGTTTATAAAATCAGTATGTGTTTTGCTTAAGAGTTGTTGCTAGGGAGAAAGGGGATGTGTGTGAGAGTCATGTGAATGACCTTTGGGGTTTGAGACAGTCTTTTATTCAATAGTTTTGGAAATTGGAAGAAAAGTTTCAACTATGCAGAAGTAGTAGGATGTGAGCACAGGCTGGGTAGGCTGTCTGTGACCTAAGCTGTAAAAAAGCTAGGCAGCCACATTGCTCACCGTCTGGAATTTGAGTCTCACACAATCACAGAATGGTCTAGATTGGAAAAGGTCTTTAAGACCATCACATCCAGCTGTTCACCTAGCACTGCCAAGACTACCACTAAACCATGTCCCCAAGCCACACATCTACAAGTCTTTTAAATACCTTTGGGGATGGTGACTCCACCACTTCCCTGGGCAGCCTGTCCAATGCTTGACAAGCCTTTCTGTGAAGACATTTTTCCTGATACCATTTTCACATGGAGCTCCAGATTCTGTCTGGACAGTAATCTTGCCTGGAAATCACAACTGTTAAGGCCACAGTCACTGCAGGAGACCAAAGATAAAAAAACAGAGTTTTTTTTGGGGGCCTCTGGTTACAAGGAGGAGGAACAGAAGTAGAGGGATGGAGGGGCCTATGCCCCTCTTAAGCAAAGAGAATAGCTTACTGTTTTCTTGGTACTAGCAGCAGGTTTTTGTTTTGCTGAACAAAAGTTACCATTTAATAAAAATGGGTAGGGGAGGATTGGTGTGCTTGATCCCAGACTTTCCAGAGTTGGAGCTCTGCTTCAGATATATGAAAGTTTGTATGCTTTTTCCCACTACCATGTCTGGTTTTATAACCCCAGGATGTTTTTCTATGTATGTATAAATAGGTTGTGTTCAAATGCATATACAAACACTGTTAAGGGTAAAAAGTCTAGGCAAACTCAGTCTGGAGTCAGCTGGAAGAAACAGGGGTGATGGGATGTATTTCAGTCAGTTGTGATGTTGATGTTAAAAAAACAGTAATTGCAGTGATGCCAGAGATAGTCAGGCCTTTATTGAAGACAGAGAGAGGTTTCAGTAGGCTGTCAGGGGCTGTGGATGTGGTTGTATAGTGGGAGAGAGGGGCAGCTGCGGCGATGCATTTTGGATAGGGTGTCAGTTGGGATGTATACATGTATCCTAGCCAGTCTTACCTTTCTGAAGGTATGGGGCTTGCCCCTGCATTACTTCTGGATGGAGGCTGAAGTGCAGTGTTGGCTATCCTCAAGAGTGGGGTCTGGTCTTCTTCCCTCATCCTCTGAGGCACAGGATCTCTGACACCCTGGCACCCTGTCCGCACTCACCCACAGCCTGTGCCTCCATGCATGTAGCAATCTCAGCACTCAGATGGGAAAGGGACAAACAGAAGGAAAGAGGGCAGGAGCAAAGTCCTGTAAACAGCTCATCAGCCCTCCCACAGGACTGGGGAAGGTGCCAGATGCTGTGGTCAGGTGTAGACACAGGGCTAGCACTGCAGGCAGCAGACATGGGACTCGCCCTGTTCTAGTGCATAGTCTTGCTGGGATGTCAGCACATTTCGCAGTGCCAGAGGTGCACTGTAGGGGTGTTTGTGGAATGGCACAAGCCTGTCTTCTGCTGATAGCCAGAAGGCAGCCTCACTCCTGACAGCCAGCAGCATTACAGCAAAGTGGAGCTCAGCACAGATCGCCAGCCAAATTGTTTAAAAAGCCAATGATGATACCTTCTTTTGCCATCTCCATCATGTTGCAGGCTGCAAACAGCACAAACGCTCCCGCATGCTGAGCAGGCAGTACTGAAAAGGCAGGAGAAAGGCAAAGTGTTTGACTCCAGTATAAGTAGTGTCTTCATGTTTTTAATTAAGGCTTATTTAAAAAAACCTTTGTTTTGTGAAATGAATTGAGTTCACCTGCTGTATTAAACATTTCCTTACCTCACGTGCACACTGGTATAGGAGCTACTTCCCCCAGCGTGGAGATGGCGGCAGCACAAATTGGAGTGTGTTGGGAAAAGCCTTTATGCATGCTGGGAATGCACTCTCCCATTAGACATTGTTGAAGTTGCCAGACTACCTTGGTGCTGGTGGCCCTTTTCTGATCTAACTGTGCTGTACGTCAGTGTCCTATCATTGCTTTTTTGGTTTGGCTGTAAAAGAGGACCAAAAACAACACCAAGCTGTGTGGTGCAGCAGGCACACTGGAGGGAAGGAATGCCGTCCAGAACGACCTAGACAGGCTGGAGAGGTGAGCACAAGCCACAAGACCAAGTGCAAAGTCCTGTATCTGGGTCAAGGCAATCCCAAGCACAAATACAGGCTGGGCAGTGACTGGCTGGAGAGCAACCCTGAGGAGAGGGACTTAGAGATGCTGGTGGACAAGAAGCAGTGTGCACTTGCAGCCCAGAAAGCCA
>WAAF01001752.1:0-39422 GCA_013400475.1 Tricholaema leucomelas
CCAGTGAGTGCTCCACCCATCCAGTTTGTCCAGTTTTATTATACTGTACTCTTTTCCTGTGACATAGCACACACAAAATTAGAGGTTATCAAACCATCAACAATTGCTTGTGGTTTCTAAAATCATCTCACACTCTTGGTGGAATTAATTTGACCCAGATTTTCCTTCCAGCTGAGAGTAAACTCTGCTGAAACCTCCCAGAATTCTACTTTCTTCTCTCTTGGAAACAAGGAAAATCTTTGCTGAAGCTCATGATCTGATTTTCTTAGAAAAAAACGAACCCCCCACATAGGTATTTCCACAAGAGTTCTTCATTTAAGCCCATTAACTGCAACACAGTCAGAATATTCTTCCTGTTTACAAGTATCCTACCAAAGACACGTTAACTTTCACAGAACCATTAAGGTTTGAAAACACACTTAAGATGATCAAGTGCAACCATCAGCCCAACACTACCATGCCCACTAAATGTCCTGAAGTACCATGGCCACACATTTCTAGAACACCTCCAGGGATAGACATCGAAGTATTGGAGCAGGTCCAGAGGAGACCACGAAGATAATCAGAGGGATGGAGAACCTCCCGAGGGGGCAGGCTGCGACGGTTGGGGCTGTTCAGCCTAGAGAAGAGAAAGCTCCAAGCAGATCTTAGAGCAGCCTTTCAGTACCTGAAGAGGGCTACAGGAAAGCTAGGGAGGGACTTGTTACAAGAACTTGTAGTGACAAGATGAGGAGCAATGGATTGAGGCTTCAGGAGGGCAAAATTAGACTGGTATAGGGAAGAAATTCTTGACAGTGAGGGTTGGGAGACACTGGAACATGTTGCCCAGGGAGGTTGTGGATGCCTCGTTGAAGGCCAGGCTGGATGAGACCTTGAGCAACCTGGGCTAGTGGAAAGTGTTCCTGCCCATGACAGGGAGTTGGAACTAGATGATTTTTAAGTGCCCTTCTGACCTAAGCCATTCTTTGAATCTATGGTGACTCCACCACCTCCCTGGGTAGCCTNAGACATCGAAGTATTGGAGCAGGTCCAGAGGAGACCACGAAGATAATCAGAGGGATGGAGAACCTCCCGAGGGGGCAGGCTGCGACGGTTGGGGCTGTTCAGCCTAGAGAAGAGAAAGCTCCAAGCAGATCTTAGAGCAGCCTTTCAGTACCTGAAGAGGGCTACAGGAAAGCTAGGGAGGGACTTGTTACAAGAACTTGTAGTGACAAGATGAGGAGCAATGGATTGAGGCTTCAGGAGGGCAAAATTAGACTGGTATAGGGAAGAAATTCTTGACAGTGAGGGTTGGGAGACACTGGAACATGTTGCCCAGGGAGGTTGTGGATGCCTCGTTGAAGGCCAGGCTGGATGAGACCTTGAGCAACCTGGGCTAGTGGAAAGTGTTCCTGCCCATGACAGGGAGTTGGAACTAGATGATTTTTAAGTGCCCTTCTGACCTAAGCCATTCTTTGAATCTATGGTGACTCCACCACCTCCCTGGGTAGCCTGTCCCACTGCCTGACCAATATTTCAGTGAAGAAACACTTCCTAGTATCTAACTATTGCCGGTTAGTAAGCTCAGCATTGACATAGCACCTACTCCAAACGCTAAGAAACAGGTAGGGAAACAGGCTCAGCTTAGGAATTGCTTGTAGAAGGCACTAGGACAATGAGTCATGGAATTGTTTCCATTGGAAAAGACCTTTAAGATCACCACGTCTAAGAGAGAATAAGTATCAGATACTGGAGCCCTAGAGGGAACAGAAAGGTGCTGTGACTCAACGGCAGAAGACAGAGACTATTAAAGATACAATGATTAAGTCTTCTCCAAATCAGGAAAGAAAAAGATACGTAAACTTTGGCAAGTTCAGGGCTAAACCATATCAAATCACACCAAAAATAACTTAGGAACAGCTTGTGAGAGGTATAAAAAAATAAAGCAAAAGGTTTTTTGAACAATCTGAAAGAGATATCTTCTCAGGGAGGCCAAAATGTGACGGAGGCATTAAGGGAGCAGTCTGAGAAGGTCTAGCTCTAGCAGACGAGCTAAAAGAATTATGTTGAGTGCCTTTTCCAACATAATCAGCACGGGAAGGAGAAGTTGCTGTGATGTCCCCCACTCAGTCTCTTCCAGCAACAGCTCAACTTTGATTAGACTAAGGCTCAATAGGAAGAGTCTTCAAGTGGAGGTTGAGGAGATCATTTAGGAAGAAATTCAGAATGAAGGCCAGAGTGCTCACATGGCAGTGCTAAAATAGCTCTGCTATAAAATCCTCAGTCAGAATGAGCCTGTAAGTAGAGACCACTGCTAGCCACAACATTTGCCTGTTAAGAGCTCCTTTGGATGCAGAACACATCTCTGCACCATGCCTGTAGGCAATGTTTAGCAGAGTATTGATTACAAGCAGGAGACATACAGAAACATAAAACATTAAGAGCTGGAAAGGATCTTCAAAGATCATCAAGTCCAACACCCTGCCAGAGCAGGATCACCTAGAGTAGGTCACACAGGAAAACATTCAGATGGGTTTTGAGTGTCTCCAGGGAAGGATACTCCACAGCCTCCCTGAGCAGCCTGCTCCATGGTTCTGGCACCCTCACAGTGAAAATACTTTTCCTTACGCTCATATAGAACCTCCTCTGATCTAGTCTGCCCCCATTGCCCCTTTGTCCTGTCATTGGACACCCCTGAGCAGAGCCTGGCTTCATCCTCCTGACACTGCCCTGCACATCTTTATCAGTATGAATGAGGGCAGCCCTCAGGCTTCTCTGGTCCAAGCTAGAGAGCCCCAGCTCCCTCAGCTTGTCATGATCAGAGAGATGTTCCACTGCCTCCAGCAGCTTTGTGGCTCCACACTGGAGTCTTCCAAGCAGTTCCCTGAGGTCTTTCTTGAACTGAGGGACCTAGAAGTAGACACAATATTCCGGATGTGGCCTCAGCAGGGCAAAGTA
The DNA here is from genome assembly GCA_013400475.1 of Tricholaema leucomelas. Classification (NCBI taxonomy): domain Eukaryota; kingdom Metazoa; phylum Chordata; class Aves; order Piciformes; family Lybiidae; genus Tricholaema lacrymosa; species Tricholaema leucomelas. Next base: position 2,938 of record WAAF01001752.1, read on the forward strand.
GAGGATGGGAATTTCTCTTCATCTACTAATCACAGCCCTTCCACCACAATATACCAGTGGATAAATGTTTATTCTTGGAGAAGATTCAAATAAGTCTGTAACACAGGTAAGTCAGACCCTCTACTGACCCTTCCCATTTGTCTAACATTTATCCTTTTGCTGATCCAACAGCCCTTTCAAAACATTTTGAAGGAGTCAACAAACAGGAGCAAGAACAAATTAGCTCATATGGAGCACAGTGATCTTTATAAAGCTTCCAGCAAAACCAGTAGCCTCTTTGTTCTGTGCATTTCTTCCCACCTTCTGTGCCCTCCTAAAAACTGACCCAGTACTTGTGTAACCACACAGGGAAAATTAAGTCACTTATCCAAGGCAAGAGAAGGACAATTTTCAGGTAGCTCAGTTCACTGCCACACAAATGCAAAACTAGAGAGGAAGAAAGAGTCAGACAACAGAGACAGCATGTCTGAAGAGCAACAAAGCTTGCGAGGGGTATGGAGTACAAGCCTTGTGAGCAGCAGCTGGGGGAACACACCATAGCAAATTTTAAATGAATTGTTTCCATTCGAGAACAAATTCTCAGAACCATTATAGACAGTCCTCAGAAAGCATTAGCTCAAATCTTAGTGCCACCCAAAAGTGATACATGTTTGGATCTCTGGCGTAAACCCATCCTTTCCCTCATGCTTTTGCTTTGAGGCTGGTCAAAGTAAAACCACTGCAAGATGTTTAGATGTTCACAGAACCATCAAGCCATTGAATGGTTTGAGTTGCAAGGGGCCTTTAAATGGTTTGAATGGGAAAGGTCTTTTAAAGGTCACTGAGTTCAACCCACCTGCAACCTGGTACCCAGGTAGGTAGCTAAGACCCCATCCTTGAAGACTTTCAAGGCCAGGTTCTGAGCAGCGCAATCCAGTTGCAGACGTCCCTGCTCACTGCAGAGGGGCTGGACTAGATGACCTTCGTACGTCCCTTAGAACCCAAATCATTCTGTGATTCCATGATTCTAGATTAGGTTGCTCATTCTTGCCCAACATGATGTGAACATGGGAAGACTTTTTCATTGTAAAAGTGGCAGAGCATTGGGGCAGGCTGCCCAGAGAGGTCATGGTGTTTCCTTCACATGAGACATTTGGGGTCCATCTGGATGCATGCCTGTGTGAGCTGCTCTAGATGATCTCCTTTGGCAGGGGAGTTGAACCCAGTGACCTTCTGAAGTCCCTTCCAACTTCATCTACCACTCTGTAACTCTCTGAGATCTGAATTGCTTCCAGAGATAGGGCACCTTCCACCACCAGGTCCCATCCAACCCAAACCATTCTCTGACTCCATGAATCCTCGCTGTGGATACAACTAAGGCTAAGCCTAAGCTTAGTTATTAGTGTCTCCATTGCAAATAAGAAGCTCTGGAAGCACCTGCCTCCAGATTCAGGAATGCCCTCATCTAGCTATTGCAGTAAAAGCCTCAATTCTAACTCAAATACCTAAATTCAGTAAGAAATTATGTAAACCTGCTTTATGTGCTCAAGCACAGCCCACAAAGCTCATTAACCAGTTTTTAATCACCATTTGGTATGAATGCAAATGAGGAAAACAAACACAGGACACTTCTTAATGAACACCTCAATTACAGCACTAATTCCTTTGAGGAGATGTGAATTGAAGGACTTCACACTGCATCCAGGCAAGGACCTACAACATATCAATGACTACATCCCAGCAGTTTACTACCTCCCACACTTCTCAGTCAGACAGCAGAGCTTAATGAGGAGACACCCACATGAAGCCATGATTACAATTTATGGAGAGTGGACCACACTCAGCTCTAGTTAACAGCATTTGGCATTCTGGAAGATTATGAAACCCCCTCCTACGTTGGAGAGAAAGGATGCAATGATGACTTCCATAATGCAGTGGAAGTGCTGATGCAGTGATGACTTCCACACTTCATAAGCAGTTATGTCTAGTGCAGCACCCCCACTAACCAGAGTGAACCGTATGTTTTCATCTACACAGTTGTTACTTCTTTTCAGTCTCTGCCTGCTAAGGATGATGAAGTCATAGGGAAAAATCAGGTCTGCACAACAATGGGATTAGTTTGTGCATAAGCGAGAGAAGAACAGGGTGAGAGGAAACCTTCTGTGTCTCTACAGCTCCCTGAAAGGAGGTTGCAGTGAGATGGCAGTTGGTCTCTTATGCCTAGTAAGAAGTGATATGACAAGAGGAAATGGCCTCAAGTTGCACCAGGGCAGGCTTAGGTTTGATACCAGAAGAAATTAAAACCTGAAAGTGATCTCAACCACTGGAACAGGCTGCCAAGGGAGGTGGTTGAATGCCTATCCCTGGAGGTGTTTAAGATCAGACACAGAGATGTGGCGCTGAGGAAGACGGTTTAGTGATGAACTAGGCAGTGCTGGGTTAATGGCTGGACTCACATGACCTTAAAGGACTTCTCCAACAGAAACAGTTCTATGACTCTAACAATGACAAGGATTTCAGCTTTCCACCTTTAGAAGCTGCCTTGTGCTTGTTTCAAGGATATGTCAAACCACGATGAATATTCAACCTACAACTAATTAAGAGCTCTAAATAAACACCGAAGCAAACTTTTACACGCATCATACACTTCACTTATTGATTGCTGCAATTTGCAAATATGCTGAGTGCTTGACATACAGGATAAGATGCTGAAATGACTTTAAAAAAAACCCAAAAACCAAACCATCACTCCAAGCATGAGAACATGCCAAGAGTGTTAAGAAACTGGTGACGATTGTGGTGGGGAGAGAGAGTGAAAATCAGAGAGAGAGGAAAAAAAGATGCTATTAAAGACAGGAAGGGAACGTTGTAACTGTGATTGAGAACACATTATTTTCCTAAACACATACTGCAGAAGCCCACAAGGCTATTTTCCTTCTCTTCCAGTGAAAATATTAAGAAGCCAAATGGCAAACATAAAGGATTAAAGAAAAATTCCACAAGTAGCTACAACTGTTGTGACAAATCCTCAACCTGACTAGACAAACTGCAAGGGACCTCATTTAACAGGTTTTGTTTGACTGATCTAGAAATTCATTATTATATTTTGTTCTCTACATATTGTTAAAAGCATGTTTGCCTAAACCTTTATGTTTGAGAGAATTCACAAGTAGAATGAGTGCACCAAGGGAAGAGGAAAACAGTGGTGGAAGAGGCAAGACTCATACTCTATTTGTTTCCTTCAAATCACAGAATCGCAGAACAGTTTGGGTTGGAAGAGATCTTTTAAGGTCATCTAGCCCAACCCCTCTGCAGTCAGCAGGAAAATCTGCAACTAGAGCAGGTTTCCGAGAGATCCAAACAACCTCACATGGAATGCTGCCAATCTCCCACCTCTCCAGGCAACATGGGACAGGCTCTTACCACCTTCAGCCTAAAATACTTCTTCCTTCCCTCCACTCTGAATCTTCCTCTTTTAATTCAAAATTGTGACCCCCCTGGCTCACTTGTCCTGAGAAAAAGTCTGTCCCCAGCTTTCTTGAGGCCACTGGAAGCACTGAAGGTCACTAGAAGGTCTCCCTGGAGCATTCTCTTCTGCAGACTGAACAAGCTCAACTCTCTCAGCCTGGCCTCACAGCACAGCCCTGCCAGCACTGATGCAGTCTCTGGTCCCATTCCAAGAGGCCCCCGTCTGTGCTATGCTAAGGACTCCATAGCTATCCCCAGCAGTGCAGGGGGTGTCTCAGCAGAGCACAGCAGAGGCACAGAATCTCCTCCCCATCCCTGCTGCCCATGCTGCTGGGGATCAGCCCAGGACAGGGCTGGCTCTGGGCTGACAGCACTCAGTGCAGGCTCATGTCCAGCTTTGCATCCTCCAGCACCTCCAAGGCCTTCTCCACAGAGCTGCTCTCCTGCCCTTCATCCCTCAGACTGGGCTGTTACTGAGGATTGCTCCAACTAAGGCATAGAACCTTGCACTTGTCCACGTTGAACCTCATGAGTTTGACCTAAGTCTGCTTCTCCAGCTTGTCCAGGTCCCTCTGGATGGATCCCCTCAAGCACATAACATCACTCAGCTTGGTGTCACCTGTCAAGTTGCTGAGAGTGCACCCAATTCCATCACGTCATTGATGATATTACTAGATGCCTTCACTGAGTGAACTTAAACAGTCCTACCAGAGCCCACATCCACCATGATGTATTTCCAACTCAAGACGCAGCTCTGGCAGAAAGTGACAAATGCCCTGCAGCCCAGACACACTCAGGAGCTTTTGCTGGCATTTGTTCATTTTAATGCTGCAACTAAATCACTTGGCTGCACTAAGGGCTGTCACCAGAACATTTTTTTGTGAGACTGCTACAAGCAGCTAAAAAATATTTGCTTGTATAATAGTAAAACAACTTTTGCAAAACTTCAGAGTTTTAGAACTTGAGTTTGGGAAAGTGAAGGTCTCAAAAATGTATCTAAATCTTCACCAATAAGCAATTCTGAGGAACATAGCAATTATAACAACAACAATAAAATTAGTGCCAATAGCTAGTTAAAAGTTTACAAAGAAATCCAACAGAACATTGGGCAAGAATAGGAACATGGCTAATGAGCACATTTTCCATCTAAGCTGAGACTACTTCAGGACAACTTTCTTAATTTCAGAAATGTAAAATGCTCCACTTCCAATTGCATAAACCCTTTACATAACGAGCAGGTCTCTAACCTAGATTACATGCAACTCCTGCCCAAGAACAACTGCTACCAGAAAAAAAAAAGAGCAGAGGCTCTACAGCTTCTGTCTGCCTCTCAGGCTGCTCTCAGCTAGAAGCAACAAGCAACACCTTAAAGACTATGCTGTGCAGCAAATCCTTGACTGCTAGAAATTGCAGAACACACAATCTCCAAACCTAAAAACAGAGCAGGGAGGCAAGGAGGGTAAAAGCACCTTCTCTCTAACAAGGTGAGATTAGAGAATCATTTCATCTGAAAAAGACCTTTAAGATCACTGTCTGTTTCAAGCCTGGTGCTAAACTATGTCCCTCAGCACTACATCTCTGCCTCTTTTAAACACCTCCAGAGATGGGGATTTAACCACCAAACTGAGCAACCTGTTCCAGTGTTTGAGAACATTTTCAGTGAAAAAATTCTTTTTAATGTCCAACCTAAACCTCCTCTCCTGCAACTTCAGGCCATTTCCTCTTGTCCTGTCACTTGCTACCTGGGAGTACAGACCAACCTGCCCTTGGCTTCAATCTCATCCAAGGAGTTGTAGCGAGCAAGGTGGTCTCCCCACAGCATTCTATTCACCATACTGAATAACCCCAGGTCCCTCAGCTGCTCCTCAAGAGACCTGTGCTCTAGATCATTCACCATCTTTGTTGGCCTTCTCTCTATTAAACACTTCAGTGTCTTTGTAGTGATGAGTCCAAAACTGAATCCAGTACTCAAGACTGGACTTTCCCAGTGCTGAATACATAAGGACAATTCCTGCTGGTCATACTATTCCTTACAATTCAGGACATTGTGGGCAAAATCCATTTAGCAATCACCAAACTACTAACTGTTGTGACAGAACGAGGGGTGATCATTTGAAAGTAAAAGGGAGAGATTCAGAGTGGGGAGAAGGAAGAAGTGTTTGACAGAATGGTAAGACCCTGACTCAGGTTGCCTAGGAAGGTGGGAGATGCCCCATTCCTGGAACCACTGCAGGTGAGGTTGTTTGGGGTTGTGAGCAACCTGTTCTAGTTGCAGATGTCCCTGCTGACTGTCTTGGAACAGATGACCTTGAAAAGTCCTTTCCAAACCAAACCATTCTATGATTGCATAATTTCAAGGGTAGTCTCTAACTCTGAGATGCATGATGTCAAATTTTGTGGTTGAGCTGTCACAGCTGCTCTGCCTGACTGCCACCACCTGGATGACCACACGCTGTTCACTGACACATGCCAGCAAACATCCTTTAAGCAACATGCTGTTAAACTCATTACATTTTTTAAACTGTCAGTGACTATTTTACTATTCAGCAATGTTTTTACAGTAGGTGTTATACTTCAGAAGCTATGAAGTTCTCTCTTTCTAGTCTCTGAAGTCTGCTCTATAGGCAATTTCTCATGGATTTCATCATAGAGTAATTCTTTGCTTTCTGGGAAGTAAAAATTGTCATTTCAGTCAGGCTGAGATGACAGTGCTGTACATTTATTAGCTACAGATTCTCATCACGCTGAACCAAAAAAATCCAAAGTATTATCAAAGGAATTAGGAATTATTCCAGAGGCAGGTTCATACTGAATTTTTTCTCATTTTGACAGAAAACCTTACCATTCTCTTATCAAACCTCATTTCACATTTATTACTTGCACTGCGCACCAGAAGAGTGACAAGGTCTCACCTCTGTCAGGATTAATATCCACAGCAGGAAGACAAAGTTTGGAGCCTGGCCAAGGAAAATCTGTCCATTGAATTGCAGCAGTTCCCTTGACAACAGCCTGCTTCAAAACTCACCAGTGCTCCAAAATGAGTGAGGAAAAGGGACATGTTTGGCCCAAAGGAAGAAATGCTATCCAGAGACTGATCTAGAAAGGCCAAACACGAGGGCACTTGCTTAACATACTAAATAAAACTGATGTGCCAGAGCTTGCCATAGCAGCACGCTTTGCATCCTGCATCAGCAAGCCTCTAACAATACTCCAACAGTAGAAGTTTATTTACCGCTAACTTCTTTGTACAGAAATTAACATCATGGCTTTATGTCCACAGCTTGCTGGCAAGAGCTTCAGGTCAGCCACTAAACTTGCAGTTGAGTTAGGGATGTCAGAGTGTCATTCCTTTCCCTACATCTACTCTGACTTCCCAGCTCCATGCCATACACATTCCTTTTATCTTACAGGAGAGAACCAGAAAGGATCAGAAGACAGTATGAAAAACCCATGCAATGAGGGATTTGCTTCCTTGCCTTCCCCTCTAGGTCCTCAGCCAACTAGCTTTTATATTACGTGGTGAAAGGCATACAGCTCTAAGACTTAATCACAGAAAGCTTTAAGAAAGAAAAATGTTTTAGTAATGTCCAACCTCCCTTGGCACAACTTGAGGCCTTATCTCTTGTTCCTTGGGAGAAGAGACCAACCCCCACCTCTCTCCAACCTCCTTTCAGGGAGTTGTAGAGAGACAGAATGTCCCCTCTCAGCCTCCCCTTCTCCAGACTAAATAAGCCCAGGACCCTCAGCTGCTCCTCACTAAGCCTGTTCTCCATACCCTTTACCAGCTTCATTGCCCTTCTTTGACATGCTCCATCCCCTCCATGTCCTTTCTGGAGCGAGGGGCACAAAGCTGAACACAGGATTTGAGGTGTGGCCTCACCAGTACCTCACACAACTACGCAGTCCCTGCCCTGCTCCTGCTGGCCACACCATTGCTGATCCAAACCAGGATGCTAGTGGCCTTTTTGGCCACCTGGGCACACTCTGGCTCATTTTGATCTGAATGTCAATCAACTCACTCTGGTCATCTTGCACAAGTCATTTTCCAGTCACTACGCCCCAAGCTTGGAGCATTCATGGGGTTGTTGTGACACCAACACAACATTCAACTCAGCCTTGTCAAACCTCAGCCTGCTGGTTTCAGCTCATTGACTCAGCCTGTACAGACCAGAGTGAAGCTTTGTCATTAAGCTGGTCCTAATGTGGCTGTGCCCTCCCAGCCAGCAGCCAGAAAAGCAGCACTTCATTCATGTCTAAGCCATGCTGCCTCTCAGATGTCACACAGCCATCAAGTAGACAACACAGCTTAGCAGCAGGACTGCTCTGGACTTGGTACAAGTTCGAAATCTAAGTAAGAAAATTAAATTACTGAGAAGAAAGCGAAAATTCACACTTTCCTGTAAAGGTAATAATTGAATTTCCATGTAGTACAGAAATTTGAGTTTCAAGAATGGAAATGCAATTCTTTTCACCAGGATGTCTATTCCAAGGTGCCACATTTCTTCTCCTGTTAATGGTATTTTAGTTTCCCCAAAGTGAGTCACTCTGGAAAATGCCACTTGCTCGAAAGAGAAAAAAAAAATTACACTCACTAAGTGTCATGAAAACGAGTGTTCACTGCTCCACACTACAGCCACCACATTACTGATAACTTCTATCACTCACCAACAGTAACTGGCTTCAAGACAAGGAAATCAAATTTAAATCTACAACTGCTAAAATAGTTTCTCTTAATACACTGCTAAGCGCATGATCTGTTTGGCTTCCCTCACATTTGGATGTGAAGAAGTTTGCAGAAAGAGGGAAATGTTTTTGATGGCTGGTTCAAAAGGAAAAGGAGACATTTATCAGGTTATGTAAAAATCTCATCTTTGTGTTGGAAAGGCCTGTTTGGCAGAACACTTTTAAAGACTACTGGCTCTTGGAGAACATGAAATCAAAAGTAACTGTGTTATAATGGCATCAAGAGTTTGTCTTTCTTGGTTTAAGACAAAGATCTTACTTGAAGGCCTCATTAAATCCTAGATCACTCTTTGCAAAGCTTCCTCCATAGATCTAGAAAAAGAAGGAAGTACAGCTTTAATCCATAGAAATAAAAGAAAGACTTCCAAGATTTTTATGCTTACATGTAAAGAGGAAAGAACATTGAGGGTGACAGAGAACAGGAACAGGCTGTCCAGACAGGTTGTGGAGTGTCCTCTAGAGACCTTCAAAACTTACCTGGACACGTTCCTGTGAAACCTTATCTAGGTGAACCTGTGCTAGCAGGATGTTGGACTCCAGAGGTCACTTCCAACCCCTACCATTCTGAGATTCTGTGATTCTCCCTCTCAAACAAAAACTCTCACTGGAAACTGTTGTTAATGAAATTAAATCGTTGCTGAAATCAAACCTTAAATTCAGAGTCAAACACTTCAATTCCATCTAGGAATACTGTAAATGTGTGCTTTACGTACATGACCAGCAATGGTCACACTCAGATGGAGCGACAAGGAACTACTGAACAGGCTACAAAGATGCTGAGAAGCCTGGAGCATCTCTGTGATGAGGAAAGGCTGAGAGTCCTCAAGGGAGGTTCTCCTTCCCCTCTACTCTGCCTTGGTGAGACCTCATTTTGAGTACTACTGCATTCAGTTTTGGGCTCCCTAGCTTAAAAGGGACAGGGATCTGCTAGAGAGGGTCCAGCAGAGGGCTACAAGGATGATTAGGGGACTGGAGGGCATGCCTGATGAGGAGAAGCTGAGGGACCTGGGGCTTTGTAGTCTGGAGAAGAGAACACTGAGAGGAGATTAAATAAATGTTTATAAACATCTGAGGGTTGGTCAGGAGTGGGGGGACAGGCTCTGCTCACTTGCTCCCTGTGACAGGACAAGGAGCAATGGGTGTAAGTTGCAGCACAAGAGGTTCCGCCTCAACACAAGGAGGAACTTCTTCATTGTAAGAGTCACAGGGCATGGGAACAGGCTCCCCAGAAAGGGTGTGGAGTCTCCTTCTCTGGAGGATTTCAAGGCCTGCCTGGATGCATTCCTCTGTGATCTACACTAGATTGTGTGGTCCTGCTCTGGCAGGAGGGTTAGACTCAATCTCCTTGGGTCTCTTCCAACCCCTAATACCCTGTGATCCTGTGACTGCTGAGCCTGGAGAAGAGCAGCCCCAGAGGTCATCTGATCCATGCTGAGCAAGAGATAAAAGGGTAGGGGGCAAGAGGATGGGGCCAGACATCCTGTCACTGGGCACTACTGACAGGACAAGGAACAACGAGCACAAACTGGAACCCGGGAGGTTCCACTGGAACTGGAAAAGCTTTTATTTCCTACAAAAGTGCAGGAGACCTTGAGCAGGCTGCCAACAGAGAGGTTGTGGAGTCTCCTTCCCTGGAGATTCCAATCCCACCTGGTCATTGTGATGCTCTGGGTGCCCCTGCTTTAGCAGAGGGGTAGGACTGGATGTTCTCCAGAGATCCCTTCCAATGCCTACTATGCTGGGACTCTATGAGTGTGACTCTTGCAAGACTGTACTGTATCAAAAATACCCAATTCATTGAAAGCAAGATTTCTCATTGTATGCCCACTTATCTTCCAAACTATTTGTGCCTCCTCCTTTGCAAATTAAATGTACTCTGGCCACAAATTAGAAAAGTGCATTCCACCACTGAACTAGAAGCAATGCTACACAGGAAAAGTTTAATGACGTAGTTCTAAGAGAAAAGACGGCTCCAGGGAGACCTTGCAGCCTTCCAGGATGTAAAAAGACCTTGAAGAAACCTGGTGATAGTCTTTCAGCCAGGCCTGTTGTGACAGGACAATGGCTGGTGGTTTGAAACTCAAAGAGGGAGAGGGAGATTCAGACTCGAGGGAAAGAAGAAACGTCTGACACTGAGGGTAGTAAGTACCTATCCCAGGTTGCCCAGAGAGAGATGAGAGATGTCCCATCTCTGGCACCATTCCAGGTCAGGTTGGACGGAGCTCTGAGGAACTTAAATTGGTTGCAGATGTCCCTTCTGACTGCAGGGGTCCTGGATGAGATGACCTTAAAAGGTTCCTTCTGACCCAAACCAGTCTAGGATTCTATGATTCTGTTTCAAGAGGCAGGGTTAAAATTCAGTGTGAATCTACGAGATTGGCATGTTGAAGTGCAGCTGTGCTACTGCACACATATATTTTTTTCACAATCAGATTCAAGTGTTCATCTCCTTTTGACCACCAGTGAAAGTTTCACTTTTGTACTACCCTTAGGTTTTGCTTCCCTCCCCCTGTAAAATCTACTACAGTTGTCATACCCTCAACACACAGTATTCCTCTGCACCAGTCAACAGCCAGTAAAACATTTTTCTGCTTCCAATAATGACCTCATTAGCAAGGTAGTTAATTATCCACCTCCTTCTGGCCAGGTTCTAAACAGTGGCTAGAGAGCTACAACTTTCTGCAAGGAATCACAGAATGGTTCAGGTAGAAAGGGACCTTTAAAGCTTATCTAGTCCAATATTGCTTCAGTCAGCAGGCACATCTGCAACTAGAGCAGGTTGCTGACAGCCCCAAACAACCTCACATGGGATGTAGCATCTAACACCTCTTCAGGAAACATGGGACATATTTGTTTCATAAAGACCAGTATTAAATAATGAATCTGCAAGTGAACTCTCATGTAAATTATTCTTTCTATTTAAATGCTGCAGTGGAGTAAACTGATATCAGAGGCTATGCACAGACAGAAGTCCTATGCTAGGTCTGATCTGTTACGTCAATTAAAATGTCTACAGCTAATTAGAAAACCATAAGCTCTGATATGTCTGCAAGGTGGACATTTAGGAAGTTCTGCTGTGTTAATTTAAGGATTCCATTTGAGGATTAAATGCAGCTAACTGGTGAGTAAATTCAGTGCTCCTGTCTGCTTACGTGACAGATGTCATCTCCTTCACCTCCAGGCCACATATGATTGAGTCTGAATCAAAATGTACTCTGTAGGTTTTCATTTTTAAATACCACTCCCTTTTCAAGGTAAAAGGTGAGTTAACTTATAAACTAAGCTTTGAAGTAATTTCTCCTTTCCTCTGACAAAATCATTATTAAGGCAAATAAAACCCTTTCAGAGCCTGAATTCATTTGACCATACGCAACACTTAACTGACCTGTGCTGCTTCTACGAGAAGTCCATTCTGCTTAACCTAACAGACGTCATAGAATGGGTTGGATTGGAAGGGATCTTAAAGATCATCCAGTTCTAACCCCTTGCCATGGGCAGGAACACCTCCCACTAGCCCAGGTTGCTCAAGGCCTCATCCAGCCTTGCCTGCAACACCTTCAGTGAGGGGGCATCCGTGACCTCCCTGAGCAACCTGTTTCAGTGTCTCACCACCCTTACGCAGGTGAATTACCCAAGGGAATACAATTCTCTTTCTCCTGGTCTGTGTTAATCAAAACCAAACAGACTTCGGGAGATGTTTGAGGAAGGGGTTAAACCACAGATTTCCATTGCAGATGCACCAAAGAAATCCACCTTCATCTATTCTGGTTAAAGAGCAGGAAGCTAAAGGTGAAAGAGAACAAAGACCAAACATATATATATACATGGACATATAGACACACTTCCAGCCTATGTGTGACCTACAGTGTATAAATACTTAAAATAAATTGAATAAAAACCAAAATCATAAATACAAAATGCCAAACAAACAGCAATTTTACAGAACTGGTGCTCCAGTAGGGTTCTGGATTACAAAACCAAACCAAACCAAACAACAAACAAGGAAAAAAAAAAAAAGGTACAATTCTCCCTAAAATCCACTGAAGTTGAGCTAACTAATCACTATTTTCAGACAGGTGTCCACAGCCTACTTCTTTAATTTTTTTACAGACATGACCAATAACTGAAAAAAAAAACATAAGAATGGCCAGGAGCTGAAACAGAAGCACACACAGTAGTCAGAAGGCAAAGCAATTCCCCTGCTGTGCTAAACTGGAGCAACAGTTAATTTGAACAAGCTGACCCCAAGAGATGGTGGACACATCTGGTAGGAGAGCGAAGGGAATTCACTGAATATGTAATTTAATGACAAATGCAGCTTTGGACGAATTTAACCCATCAGCAGACCTGAAACCCAACTTTTGACAGAGCTATAAAAGAAAAAAAGTGAATGTTGTTTGCTGTATTACTGATCCTAATCCCAACCTGAAATGAAGCTCAGACCCTCCTGTCCATTCTCAACACTTCCACAAGACCTGCCTGTCACAGAATAGTTGATCCAACTCTTTTGCATTGAGCAAGATCCTCTGGCCTCACTCCAACAGGTCTCTGTCTGTGCTGAGGACTCCAGAGCTGGCCCCAGCACTGCAGGGAGGGCCTCAGCAGAGCACAGCAGAGGGAGAGAATCCCCTCCCTGCCCCTGCTGTCCATGCTGCTGGGGATCAGCCCAGGATAGGGCTGGGTCTGAGTGCGACATCTCCCACTAGACCAGGTTGCTCAAGACTTCATTCAGCCTGGCCTTGAACACCTCCAGATTTATCATTTCTTAGGTGAAATTTCCAGGACCTGAAGAAAAAACTCAGATTAAGATATTTTGTTTGGGGTTTAATACTTCACTAGTACAATGTTTTAATTATAAATATTTATTTCAATTTCAGTTTCTGCAACTCTCTAGAGATAAAAAGCTTGGAAAGGATAAATGACTCTTTTCCACCCATATAAAAATGCTTTTTTCTAGCCCTCATGCTTGCAAGACATCAAGTTCTAAAACTTTTTGTTGCAATATATCAGCTTGATTCTTGATTTTCTTTAATAAGCAACTTCCCCTGAAGAATTAAAGAATATAAGTAAATTCTGAGCCAACACTTTTTTTGTTTAGGGCATTTTGATTCTTTGCTTTGGATTTCTGGTTTCATTTTTCATATGGCTTGCGTTGGTTTTGTTTATTTGCTGGCTTGGGTTTTTTGCTTTGCTTTTTGAATTTGTTTGGTGCTTTGTTTTTTGGGGGGTTTTGTTTGTTGGTCTGGGGGGGGGTTGGGGATTTTTTGTTTTGTTGTTGTTTTGGTTTTGTGGGTTTTTTGCATTTTTTTTAATGGTTATTTAAAGCTCAAATTTTGGAATATCAGGATAAAAGTCAGGGAGGTAAGTCATCAATGCACCTCGCAAAACCTGCTGCAGCACTCCCAGTAAACAAGCTGAAAGTGGTTACAATCATGATTTGTATCACCATGGAAATCAGAAGCTCCAGCTGTGAGACACAGCCGCACTACACTTCTGCAGGACATCATCAAAGATGGTTTCTTACCCAGAACAATTTACAGCCTGCAAATGGGGCAAGAGACAAGATAGATTAGCACAGAGAGAGGCTGAGAAGGAAAAAGACACAGCATTACATAGAGTATCATAAAACTGTAGAATATTTTTGGTTGGATGTAACTTTTAAGATCATCCAGCACTGCCAGGTCACCACTAAACCATGTCCCTCAGCACCACAACTACACAGCCTTGAAATCCCTCCTGGGATGGGGACTCCACCACTGACATAGCCTCTTACAGGCCTCGACAACCCTCATGGAGAAGAAATTGTTCCTGATATCCAGCTTAAACCTCCCCTGGTGAGACTTCAGGTCCTTTCTTCTTGTCCTGTCATTCGTTCTTTGAGAGAAGATATCAACCCCCACCTGGCTCCAACCTCCTTTCAAGGAATTGTATAGAGCCAGAAGGTCTCCCCTCAGCCTTCTTTCCTCCAAACTAAACAGACCCAGGTCTCTCAGTTGCTCCTCACTAGCCCTGTTCTCCAGACGCATCACCAGCTTGGCTGCCCTTCTCTGGATGTGCTCCAGTCCCTCAATGTCCTTCTTGGAGTGAGGAACCCAAAACTGAAGTCTGGATTCCAGGTATGGCCTCACCAATGCCCAGCAGATGTGGACAATCCCTGCCTGGGTCCTGCTGGCCACACTGTTGCTGATCCAAACCAGAACGCTGTTGGCCTTCTTGGCTACCTGGGCACATGCTGGCTCATCTTCACCCATTGTCCATTGGCAGAGCATTGAGATTGATGATCTGTAAGATTCCTTCCAATCCAAGCCATTTTATTACATGATTTGAGTTTTATCTCATTAAAAAAAGGCAATGAAGTCTCTAAAAGAGGACCATGAGACACCACTGACCAACAGTTCAACCAAACTTAAAACCAGTTTCAAACACATGAAAAAGTACAAATTTAGGTGAGGCTGAAGCTACTCTAGAACCCAGCAGTTTTAGCCACTTTTATATTCAGGTTCTTAATCACAAATAATGTGTTCAGGAACTGCATGCACACGTTCTGTTCCATTTCAGACACATTTTAGGTGAAAAGAAAGGTTAAAGATCCGGATGCTTTCTATGGCCTCACATTTAGGCAGGTCAAAAGACCACAATTACAGAGACAGATGATCAACAAGAAGAAAGATGAACATGCAGAACAGGGTATGATGTCTCAGATCTACATTTTCATTATGGTCAGAATAAGCAGGCAATTGAACTTTGACTCAGCACCAGGGAGATAAAGAAGGATGTGGTTATGTACCAGATCCCTGGCACATCATAAAAAGGCTCTGGAAGGTAGAAACAAGAAGCCTGAAACAGAAGAAAAGAGTTGGCAGAACCGTAAAAAAAACCAGGCAGATTGTTAGTAGGTTTTCTGTGTCTCTGCTTTGAGCTGTTTTAATCTAGCTATTACAACCCAGGCTACATACAACTGAAGAGGAAAAAGACATGGACATCACAGAATCCCAGACTGGTAGGGGTTGGAAAGGACCATAGGAGACCATGCAGTCCAACTTTCCCACTAAAGCAGGGGCACCCACAGCTTGCCCAGGATAATGTACAGACAGGGTTTGAAAGCCTCCAAAGCAGACATTCAACTCTACATTAAAAGCTAAACATGAAAAAATAGTTTTCTTGTAAAGACCATTCAAGTGCTCGTCCTGCTTTGAGCTGGGCCAGACATAGATAGCTCTGCTCAGTGCTGTGGCTTCCCTGTTCAGTGAGGCACTTTCTGCAGTTCAAGGCAGGTTTGCACAACCAGGGGCTGCTTCTAGCAGTGACCACACTGATGGGGACAGCTCCTGTCAAAGGCTGGCTGCAGAAAGGCTTTGGCTGAGACATGCTCCTCGGCACATCAGGTGCACTGCCACAGTTTGTGCACCACCTTGCAGGGCAGGAAGGCAGAAGTGGTACCTGTGGGGAGGACTGGACAGGACAGGTGACCCTCAACTCCCCGCCAAGGGATTGCAGCCTATGGGTGCAATCTTCATGAGAAAGCTGAGGGATTACCCAGGGTCAAGCTTACCAAAGTCAAGCCTCTTCTCCACTGGCTGGTGCCCCAGAAGGATTTTGTCCCTTCTGCCTTTGATTCTGATCTGTGTGTTCGTGAAACCAGTTACTCCTACTTGCTGCTGAATCCAGTCTGAGACTTCCCTAGTGCCTGCCCTCAGCATCACTGGTGCCAAAGCATCATTGCCATCAGGTGTTGGGTTCCATACTGGTTTGTGTCTCTTTGCCTCTATTCCATAACATTGTTCTTTCCATCCCAGTTGGGTTAGTTTCTTACCCCACCCATCAGTGTCTTTCCTTTCGTCTCTCTCTCCTCCCTTTAGGAAGCAGAGTGGCTCATGGAGAACCTCTGCAACTTGTTTAGTGGATGCAGTCCTGACTCTTGACATGACCCTATCAACTAGAATGTAGCACCAAAAGAAGTAAATAGACACAAGCTCTTGCATGTGTAACTCACAGATGTAGACCACCAGTCATGATATGCCTTCAAGCACACCAAGGCTGAATGAGGCAATGCAGAGTGGAATATTCACATGGTACGAAGTCAGTAACAGTCAGGAATGTTGGTCTAGTCCCACCCAGTGTGTGCACACATGAGAAAATGAGTCACTGTTGACCCTACACACTGAATTCTGCAGCTTGTGTTCATCACAAAACAGAGCATTTGCGTGGGGTCAGATTGTTATGGTGATTGCTTACATGAGTAGTGAAGATAAATCCAGCTCCTACCTATTCTTTATCTGCTTACAGGTCCAGTATTGTGCCAATTATATCTATAATTACAACAATACAAAGTCACAGAATCCCTGCATGGTGGTGGTTGGAAGGGACTGAGGGAGATGTTCTATCTCACACCCCTTGCTAAAGCAGGGTCAACATGATCTAAGTCAATTTACTTGCTCTTGTGAGTTTAAGAAACTGGGATATCTTAAACTATAGCGTACAGAAAAAAAGTGTCTCAATGTGGTTATCTGTGGATCACAAACTGCCACATGCCATTAATACTCAAAAAAAAGACAAAAAAAAAAAAGAGGGCATTTAGAAGCAGCAACCACTTCCCTGGTTGCCCAGAAAAGTCATGGAGGCTCCAAGCCTGGAAGTTTCCAAAGCCAGGCTGGATGGGACTCTGCACCACCTGAAGGCATCTCCTGCCCATGGCAGAGGTTTGGAACTAGATCTTTAAGGTCCCTTCCAACCCAAACCATTCTGTGATTGTATGAATTCTATGAAATTTTTGAAGGCAAGCTTGTTCAGTATCACACAACATAAAGGGTAATATAATTAGCAATATCATTCTAATCAAGGTATTTTATAGAAAGGACAGAGAAAGGTTCTGGGAGACAATTTATATCCAGAGGCCAAAGGAAGGAGATGAAACTGATGTGAGGATTTTGGTTTCAGTGTTATGGAGCACATGGGGGCAGGGGAAAAAGGTTACAATGGAGGAGAAGCATAAGGTTAACTGTGGAAAAGGCTAAACTTCTGCTCATGTCATGTATAATTATCAGTCCTTGCTGAATCACAAGGAAGGAAAGAAGAGGGTGGATTTAAAAATTCAGTGCTCGCAGGGGTTTGTTGATCTGCTGGTGCTGTGAGCCTGGCTACAAAACATGCACAACAGAACACATGTTAATGAATGCAGTTAGGTAAGGTCGTATCAAGTTAAAGAGTATCTGATTAATACACAATAATTATTGTAAGTCTCGAAATGTCGTATGAAAAAATCAGTGATTTTTAAACCCAGGCTGACAACTCTTTTCATCCCAAAGAGATCACATTTACACCAGGTCAGTAAACTTATTTTTAAGCATTATGTGATGTTTAAAAGAGACAGAGCAACAGAGGAGTACATTTTCAATTCTCCCATCCTGTAAAGGTTACAAAATACAGAGAAAGAACACCAAAACCACCTCTAAGTTTAATCTGTTCATTGTTCAAAATTTGTTTCTGTTCCACAACAGATAAAAGATATGCACTGATATCTTCCAGTTTGGATGACACTCTACCTGAATGCCTCATGCTATATGAAACTGTCAAGGGTAAAGGTTGGGCACTACGCAGGTCAGAGGCTCTCTATAAATCCTTCTCCGTTCCCAAAGCAAAGAGGAAGAGCAGAAGGGACAGAGACCAATGGCATCCTGGGCTCACTCAGGAGCAGTGTGGCCAGCAGGACAAGGGAGGTTATTCTTGCCCTGTACTGAGCACTGGTCAGGCCACACCTCGAGTACTGTGTCCAGTACTGGGCTCCTCAATTCAAGAGAGATGTTGAGGTCCTGGAACGTGTCCGGAGAAGGGCAACAAGGCTGGTGAAGGGCCCTATGAGGAGAGGCTGAGGGAGCTGGGGTTGTTCAGCCTGGAGAAGAGGACACTCAGGGCAGACCTCATTTGTGTCTACAACTACCTGAAGGGAGGCTGTAGGCAGGTGAGGATTGGTCTCTTCTGCCAGACAACCAGCAACAAGACAAGGGGACACAGTCTCAAGTTGTGCCAGGGGAGGTCTAAGCTGGATGTTAGGAGGAAGTTCTTCACAGAGAGAGTGATTGGCATTGGAATGGGCTGCCCAGGGAGGTGGTGGAGTCACCGTCCCTGGAGGTGTTCAGGAAAAGACTGGATAAGGCACTTAGTGCTATGGTCTGGTTGACTGGATAAGGCTGGGTGATAAGTTGGACTGGATGATCTTGGAGGTCTCTTCCAACCTGGTTGATTATATTCTATTCTATTCTCCTAGAACACCAGCTTGACTCGGGTGATCCCTCAGCTTTCTCCTAAAGATGCCATCCATAGGCTGCAATCCCTTGGTGGCTAGTTGAGGGTCATCTGTCCTGTCCGCTCCTCCCCACAGGTATCACTTCTGCCTTCCTGCCCCCTCAGGTGGTGCCTAAGCTGTGGCAGTACCCTTGGTGTGCCCAGGAGTATGTCTCAGCCAGAGCCTTTCTGCAGCCTGCCTTTGGCAGGAGCTGTACCTAGCAGTGACCACACTGATGGGAGCAGCCCCTGGTTGTGCAAATCTGCCCTGAAGTGCCCAACTGAGCAGAGGCTGAGCAGGGAAGCCACAGCACTGAGCAGAGCAAGCTCTGCTCTATCTCAAGCCAAGCCAAAAGGCAAAGGATTTCAAGGGGTTAATTCAGAAATATTATGGATGGCATTTACACTGCCAGTCCAAGTTTCACCTATAGTCCAACATCACAGAGAGGCAAATAATCAAGATACAAAAAACATTACTCAGCAGCCTGGGCACGAACAGAACAAATATTTCTATTTTACAACACAACATGGCATTTTTCCCCCTCTTTCTTTCCCAAGCAGCTCGTTAGAAAGCTCCTTATAAAGGCTCTTTTGCTTAAAGCTTGAACTGAAGATCCTTAATTCACGGGGAGAGGAGATGGCACTTCAAGTACTTGTGAAAGAAGCAAGAAAACAAGCGTAGGAGTACACCAAGGGAGCTCTTAAGAGAACAAGAGAAGTGAAGAGGGTGGAAGTGGAGGAAGATTCAAGAACAGACATAGACAGAAACTTTAAGGGCTTGCATTAAGAAATACAAACCTAATATACAAGAAGGAAAGAGTCATGGAGGGAAATGTTATCAGAAGAGCTACAGAGAAAGGCAGGAGTGGTGGACTTCAGAAGCCAAACCAGTAATCAGAAGAGGAAAAACGAACTTTTGAGGCAGAAAGAAACTCAGATAGTTAGAACCAAGGAGCACAAACCCACCAGGTAAGCAGAGATATCAAAACACACAGTGAGAACAAGCAGGAGTACAAACCACCTACTGAAAACTGCTTCAGAAAAAACAATTCTAAGAGGAATTTTCTCCAGCAATTGAGAAGTAGGAAGAGAATGTACCTGTTGTGACCCTCAAATAAAAAGGTTGTAGGGAACTATTTAATTAAACCTTTGTTTAACTGCAAACCAAGCAACTGTTTTCTGATGCATTTATGTTCCAGGCAGAGCTCAGCCATGGCAGTGGTCTACCCCTGAGTGTATAAACTGAAAACCAAAAGAAGCGTTCCAGCAGCACGCTGTGCTGTGTGTAACCTCATCACAATCAGCAGCCATCTGTGGCCAAGAAGTGCTCTTTTACTGCCTCCATGAGGAAATCCACCACACTGTCACAAGCTGGGAAATGTTTTCTGGCAGAATGCTTGCAGCTTGAACTTTACTGTTCCCTACGGATGCAGCCAGAGAATGGATTTTACAAAAGAGTAAAATAAGTAGCATCAGTTTTAACAGCAACTGGCTTGTAAGATGTTATGTATCACAGAAAAAGAAAACAATACTTATCTTTACTGCTAGCAGTACATTGTACTTTGTTCTCATTATATGGAAAAGAAAAACCTTTAGGAAGAGATTTTGTGTGTGATACACACACCACTAGAACATATCTGGTTTGGGGAAAGGAGAAAGCACCAACCAAACACAGTATATGGTGTAGCAACCACAGTAGAGAAGATAATAACCAAACAAAACATATTGTCACCTCCTCTTTCACACTTTTCCAGTGTTCTTCACAGACAGAGTGATTGGCATTGGAATGAGCTGCCCAGGGAAGTGGTGGAGTCACCGTCACTGGAGGTGTTCAAGAAAAGCCTGGATGGGGCACTTAGTGCCATGGTCCAGTTGACTGGATAGGGCTGGGTGATAGGTTGGACTGGATGATCTTGGAGGTCTCTTCTAACCTGGTTGATTTTATGATTCTATGATCTCTCTACACAAAACAGTCACCCCAGAATCTAGTCATACTATGCATGAAAAAACATTAAGTCAAAACCTGCTGGGAAGGGCACAAACTGCAATATGTCACAAAATTTCTTATCTAGGTCTTTCCCTCACATCACAGAATCCTTGGGATAGGACCTTGAAACCATCTAAGTCCAACCTTCTACCATATCCAGTGAGTGATTGTAAAGAACATGCTCATAAAGTATACTGTAGAATCAAAGATTACAGAATGTCAGCAACTGGAAGAGACCTCCAGAGATTGAGTCCAACCTCCTCACCAAAGCAGGATCACGTAAGGCAGGTCACCCAGGAATGCATCCAGGTAGGTTCTGAAAGTCCCCAGAGAAGGAGAATCCACAACCTCTGGGCAGCCTGCTCCAGTGCTCCAGCACCCTCACCATGAAGAAGTGCCTCCTCATGTTGAGGTGGAACCTTCCAGGTTCTAGCCCATAACCACAAGCTCAACTCAGCCTGGCCTCCCAGCAGAGCCCTTCTAGCCCTGCCAGAATTGCTGTGGCCTCCTCTGGCCCTGTTCCAATAGGTCTTAACAAAAGAAATACAGGGACTAAGTGTGACTTCCACTGTACGCTGTCTTACAGGCAACCCTGCAGCTAAAACTGCTTCAGGCTCTACCATAATGCAAGATTACAACCCTCACAAGCCTGTGGACAGCTGTTCTGTGCACAGTAGCATAAGCTGTTGAAACAGAAATGGGCTACAGGAGCGTGTGTAGGAGAGATCACAGAGAAGCTGTCTTCCTAGGTTTGGAAATGCAGTTTACAATCAGACTCACTTGCCACCCCTGAAGCGATGCCGTAGAGCAGCCCTCCTCCATCTGTCTGCTGCTGGAAGACGTGGGTCCCTGGGGGAGGGCTTCTTTCTTGTCTAATGAAATTGTACAGCAATGTTTTCACAAGTCTGCTGGTGTATGGGAGGCTGAAATGCAAAAGAAAACAGGTTTAGTTGACTCACAGCTTGCAAAGTTTGGCACGGTAAACCCACAAGGCAGGGTACAAAGGCTGGTGCTTGGCATGCAGCACAGGCAGTAACTCTCCCAGTCTGGACAAGATTGGAAAGGGAAAGAACACTGAGGTCTTGCTTGTGCAAAGCTGTACTGGCTACAGCAGGGCTCTGCAGGAGCACCTTCACCAACAGGATCACGGGAATTATTTGGGTTTTTCTTCCTTCAATATCACTTTTAAATCAATCATTTAGGTTGTGGAATAGTTCTATTCTTTTCCTTCAAGACACAACTGGAAGAATATCTATGCAAAGAAACAGAGTCATAGAATGCTAGGGGTTGGAAGGGACCTCCAGAGAAGGACACTCCACAACCTCTCTGGGCAGCCTGCTCCAGGACTCTGGCCCTATCACGGTGAAAAAGTTTTTCCTTATGTTCCTGTGGCACCTCCTCTGCTCCAGCTTGCCCCCACTGACCCTTGTCTTATCACTGGGCATCTTTGAGAAGAGCCTGGCTCCATTCTCCGAACACTGCCCTGCACATCTTCATGAACATGAATGAGGGCACCTCACATAAGCAAGTCTCCTCCAAGCTAGAGAGCCCCTACTCCCTCAGCCTGTCCTCACAGGGAGATGTTCCATTGCCTCCAGCACCTTTGTGGCTCTGCACTGGACTCCTTCAAGCAGTTCCCTGAGGTCCTTCTGGAACTGAGGGGCCCAAAGCTGGACAAAGTATTCCAGATGTGGCCTCACTAGGCCATAGCAGAGGGGCAGGGGAACTTCTCTCTACCTATTCACCAATTTCTAATCCACTCCACGATGCCATTGACCTTTCTGGCCACAAGGGTACATTGCTGGCTTACTGGCACCCTTCTCTCCACCAGGACCCTCACGTCCTAGCCTGTGCTGCTCTCCAACACATCAGTCTCCAACCTATACTGCTCCATGGAATTGTTCTTTCCCAGATGCAAGACTCGACATTTGTCCTTGGCAGATTCCATTTCTCGCCTCTCAACTCTCCAGCCTGTCCAGGTCTGGCTGAATGGCAGCACAGCCTCCAGCTGTGTCAGTCACCCCTGCAGTTTGGTGTCATCATCAAACTCATTTCTTCAGTTTTTGCTCCTTGCTTTAGTTACACAGAACAGGTAACAAAAGCAATTCTCCACACGCTCCCCAATATTTTTGTCTCTGTGTGTGTGACTGGGACCAAACTGCAATTGCCAGTGAAAAATCTGACATCAGATTGGTGATTCTGACAAATGCACACAAGAGCTGGGGTTTAATAAAAGGTTCACAATGTCTCCAAAACAGAAGAGGACTTCCACAGCAGTAAAGTCTTGGTTCCCATTCCCAAAAGATTCAGAGTTGAAGAGAAAAGGGCTCTGTTATGATAAACTTCATTCCCTCTCCAAAATTCCCAGACAACAAACTCCCACTCCTCTCCAAGTATCTGCTACTCCCACCTTAAACACACACATGTCCTCTCCCAAAAATTCTCCATTTTGCCTCAAACATTAAATTCCTTCAGTTGAGAGATTTAACTACCACCAAACTACACAGGTACTGAGGCTCTGCTCTGCTGCTGATGCTTCAGGGTGAAAGCCTGGGCCCCGCTGCCTGCAGCCACTCTGAGCCTCCCTCCTCTTCCTGCGTGTTACAGACTCATAGACTGGATTGGGTTGGAAAGGACCTTTAAAGTTCATCCAGTCCAACTCCCTGCAGACAGCAGGGACATCTGCAACTGGAGCAGATGTTCGCAGCCCCAAACAACCTCACCTGGAATAGTGACAGGGAGGGGACTTCTTCCACCTCTCTGGGAAACCTGGGACAGGCTCTCACCACCCTCACTCTCAAACATTTCGTCCTTCTCTTCACTTTCTATTTCCTTCTCTTAGTTTCAAGCCACCACACCTTGTCCTGTCATAACAGGCCCTGAGAAAAAGTCTGTTCCCATCTTTCTTCTAGGATCCTTTAAGTACTGAATGGAGGCACTAAGGTCTAACCAGAGCACTCTCTTCAGGTTGACTCAAAGAATTCCAGCACAGTGGGCACTGGAAGGAACTTCTGGAGATCATCCAGTCCAACCTCCCTTTTAAAGCAGGGGCACCCACAGCAGCTCGCCAGCATCACAATGGCCAGGAAAGGGGACTCCACAACCACTCTAAGCAGCCTGCTGCAGGCCCCCAGCACTCTCACACCAAAGAGTTTTCTCCTCCTGTTCAGGTGGAACCTCCCGGATCCCACTTTGTGCCTGCTACAACTTGTCCTGGAGCGCTACTGAAAAGAATCTGGCCTCATCCTCCTGAAACTTTAGATATTGATCATCATTGAAACGATCCTGAAATAACTCCAACTTTCTCAGCCTGCCCTCACAGCACAGCCTGCTGACCACTTCTGATCAGGAGGTACCATCCAGATGACATACCATCGACCATGCATCAGGTATCTGTGGATGATGCTCTCTCGTAGAATCTCTTTGTGGAACAACTGGCAGGAGAGGAAGACGATAAGAGTGGTCACAGCTTCCAGGGAAATGCTGTATGTAATGTCTCTGCAAGGAAAGAAAAAGGGGAGGGGGAGGGGAAGATAAACAACTACTCATTTACTGGGTTTGTTTACAAAGTGACTTCCAGGAACAGTTGGTAGCTTCACCTGAGCTCACACCTTGTTTACCACAGAGCCAGGCTCCACTGGGAACACATAAACAACAAATTCAGAAAACCCAGAATCCCTTCATGCCAGCAGTGGGCTGTTTTTCTTAGATAGCAGCATTATTTTGTGATTTGCCAAAACATCAGAAGATGTAAAAACACCGAGGAACTGCCCAGAACATTCCAGCTCTGATTTGCAGGCTACACTTCAATCTAAAAATAAGTAATGTATCTCAAAACTGAGTACTTTGTCCTGTTAAATGTCACAAAATCATTACAATAAGAGTCAGGGAAATGTTCTGCCCCATCTACCAAGAAAAGTGGATCCTTCACAAAGGAAAAGAACACACAAATGCTAGCTCAGGTCTAAGAAACGCTCAGGACATCAAGGTACAGCACAGTGCAGGAAAACAGCATTTGCCTCCTTGATCAGTGACAAATTGCAGGCTACGTGAAACCTTTTAAAGTACAATGAAATAACTTGGACACGAACCATTACCATTCTTGCTATTAACCAAGGATCATTTTTGCCTCCTCCAAAAGTCAGCAGACACTTCATTTGGTCCAACAGTGCCACTCTGTAACTCATTTTAAAGTTGCTCCCACTGTTACTGTTTAATTTCCATGGTATCCTTCACAATTTGGTATCAATAGAATTGCTTTGGCTGCAAGAGACCTCTAGGACCATCAAGTCCACCACTAAACCATGTCCCTCAGCACTGCATCTACACAGCTTTGAAATCGATTACTCCAAGGATCATGGAATGATTCGGGTTGAAAGGCGTTGTAAAGATCATCTCGTTCCAACCCCCCCGCCATGGGTAGAGGCACCATCTGGAGGTGTTCAAGGCCTCATCTAACCTGGCCTTGCACACTTCCAGGGAAGTGCCATCCACAACCTCCCTGGGCAACATGTTCCAGTGTCTCATCACTCCTACAGTGAAGAATTTCTTCCTAGTCTCAAAGACATTGCCCCTCATCCTGTCACTGCATGCTCTTGTCAAAAGTCCCTGCCCAGCTTTCTTGTAGCCTCTGAAGCCCCCTTCAGGTCCTGGAAGGCTGCTCTTAGGTCTGTTTGGAGCTGAAAAGCCCCAGCTGTTGCAGCCTAACCCCTCAGAGTTCTCCATCCCTCTGATCATCTTTGTGGCCTCCTCTGGACCTGCTCGAACAGTTCAATGTCTATCCTATGACAGAGACACCAGAACTGGATGCAGTGCTCCAGGTGGGGTCCCAGCAAAGCAGATAAGGAAGAACAATTTCATGCATCATGGTATGCAGACAGGGTAAGGTCAGCTCTTCTGCAGCAGCTCCAGCACGAGGTTTCTGAGTGAACATAGAAGTACTTATTTGGTCCAAGTCAAGAGCTGACTGGAATCACATTTCCTGGCCCACGGTCCACATAACCACACCACCTCTAAAACAAAAATGTTTTCAAAGGGAAGGTTACGCAAACTCACTGGACCCAAGCGTCTGAATGGGTAACATTTTAAGTTGTAGGTCAGGAAGAGACAAGCTGCTTCAATAACATTCTCCCTTCAAATCATGAAGCGCATTCTAAACAGCTGGAGTTTCTGGGAGCTACCTGACTATTTGTCCCCTACAGAGGAAGTCAGCCTGCGCGAGTGCTGATAATTAGTTCAGGCCAGAGGTTACAATCTGACCTGGCTGCATTATCGCAAATTCACTTCAGCCAGAAGAAAGCCTGAGTGCCTCCTCTCCAAAACTGTGATGCTTTGTAGTGAACACCCCAAGCAAAGCAAAGATCAATATGTATTGATCGTTACAGGTTCAGCCACTAGCAACGAAAAGTATTTCCTATCAAAACAGAAACAACAGCATAAAAAATACCTTGTCACTAGAGACAAAAAATCACAAAATCATTTTGGTTTTAAGAGACCTTTCAGATCATCAAGTCAAACCACTAACTTAGCTCTGGCAGGTCACCACTAAGCCTCAGCACCACAGCTACATGGCTTTGAAATCCCTCCAGGGATGGGGACGACACCACTGGGCAGCCTGGGCCAGGTCTTGACAACTCTTTGCATTGAGGGTTCCTCAAGTCCAACTCAAACCTCCTCTGGTGCAATTTCATCCCATTTCCTCTTGTCCTACCACTTGTACCTTGAGAGAAGAGACCAACCCCCACCTGACTCCTTCCTCCATTCAGGGAGATGTAGAGAGCCAGAGGGTCTTCCTTAAGCCTCCTTTCCTCCAAGCTGAACAAACCCAGGTCCTTCACCTGCTCCTCACAAGAGCTGTGACACTTCATCAGCTTCATTGCCCTTTTTTGGATATTCTCTGGGCCCTCAATGTCCTTCTTGGAGTTAGGGGCCCAAAACTGAACCCAGAAGTCAAGCTCTGGCCTCACCAGGGCTAAGTACAGGGAGACAATCCCTGTCCTGTTCCTGCTGGCCACACCACTGCTGATCCAAAAGAGGATGCTGGTGGCCTTTTTGGCCAACTGGGCACACACTGGCTCTTCTTCAGCCATTGCTGTCCAACACTCCCAAGTCATTTCCCACCAGGCAATGTCCATCCACTCTGCCCCAAGTCTGGAGTGTTGCAGGGGATTGCTGTGACCCAAGGGTAGGACCCAAGCCTTGCTGAACCTCATCCTACTGGCTTCAGCCCATGGATCCAGTCTTGCCAGATCCATCTGCAGAGCCTCCCAGCCCTCAAGCAGATCAACACTGCTGCCCATCTTGGTGTCATCTGCAAATGTACAGAGGGTGCCTCGACTCTCTCATCCAGATCACTGATGAAGATACTAAAGAGAACAGGCCCAAACACTGAGCCCTGGTGAACAGCACTTGTGGCTGGCAGCCAATTGGATTCCACTCCTCTCTCAACCACCTTTTCAGGCCTGGGCATCCAGACAGCTTATCATTAGCAAGGCTCAGGATACAAGAATGTCTCCAACTAACTTCATGATGGAAGCCACTGCAACAACCACTTGCTCACTCTGCTGAGAGGAAGCTGATTTTAGAATTTATTGTCCTTTTTCTCCATTTCATTCATTCATGCTTCTAACAAACCATACAAGTGGGACAGCAGAACTGACAAGATATTATGAAACTCTTTCCTATTTTTGTAAGATTCAGTGTAAAGAAATAAAGAGGTTATTTTAATGTAGTAATTTATTTTTGTTTTTCAATTTGCTGTCAGTACCATTGTGTGCCACCTAGAGTCCTCAGCACAGCACACACAGGCACCTGTTGGAGCAAGGCCAAGAGGCCACAGCAATGCTGGCAGGGCTGGAAGGGCTCTGCTGGGAGGCCAGGCTGAGAGAGTTGGGCTTGTTCAGCCTGCAGAAGACAAGGCTCCATGGAGACCTTCTGGTGGCCTTCCAGTGCTTCAAGGGGTCTATAAGAAAGCTGAGGACGGACTTTTTCTCAGGGCCTGTTATGACAGGACAAGAAGTGATGGTTTGAAACTAAAAGAGGGAGATTCAGAGTGGAAAGATGCAATAAATGTTTAACATTGAGGGCAGTGAGACCCTGTCCCTGGTTTCCCACAGAGGTGTATAGTCCCATTCCTGGAACCATTGCAGGTAAGGTTGTCTGGGGCTGTCAGCAACCTGCTTCAGTTGCAGATGTCCCTGATGAGTGCAGGAGGGTTGGACTAGATGACCATTAGAGGATCCTTCTGACCCAAAGAGGAATTTCGTTACTGCAAGGGTCACAGAACACTGGAACAGGCTTCCCAGAGATGTTCTGAAGTCACCTTCCCTGGAGACTTTCAAGACCTGTCAGGATGCTTTCCTCTGTGATCTGTGTTAGATTGCATGGTCCTGCTCTGGCAGGGGCGCTGGACTTGATCTCCTTGGGTGCCTTCCAACCCCTAATATCCTATGATCCTAAATACATCTGAAAGGAAAAAGCCAGAAGGAATTTCTGCATGCAGTTATTTCCATTCTCTTGCTATTGAAAATGCAGTTAGGGCACATTTAACTGCAGAAACATTCCACTCAGTCTCTAGAATCTGTTCAAATTAAATCTGCTGTGACATAAACTCAACCAGAGAACTCACAGCCAAGGTAAACACTCCACTAGTCACCCTTAATCTATCAGTCAAGGAGAAAGCTTTAGAATAAAATTATTTCCCCCACCAAGGGTCAAAGGCACAGTTTTGTAGAACTGAAACATTTGTAAGGGGTCACAAGAACTACAAGGAACCTCTGCCAGCTTCAAAGGAAACTCTGTTTATTTATTTTGAAATACTATAGAATAGGGGAGGTGGGGTTTGAATTGATTTTTATTTTATTCATTGCTACTGGTCACAAAGAATGACTTGACATGGAATTTATGCTGAGCTCAAACTTCCTTTCAAAACCCTTTGCTGGCAGATAAGGAGGAAACTAGAAATAATGAACTTGTGTATCAATTACACATCAGAATTATTCAGCTGCTTAGTTCAGAAAACCTGAAGAACTGCAAGACCTTTTGAGTGTATTTGGTTCTTTTTTCCTTTCTAACAAACCAAAAATCCACAGATGAAGCTCGAGCCCCAAATACATGTACTTCATAGAGCACTGTACAGCCTTTTTGTTGCTGTTGTTTTCCCTCCTGGATTTTCTCTTTTGGAGATTTCCACTTATATTCTCACTTTTCTCTATTTCTCTCTCTCCTTCCCACTGAAGGAAGTATTTCAGATAATACTGACATTAGCCTAAGATATAATTCTTCCACAAAGAAAACAGTCTGGCACAGACAGAACTCTAGAACTCATGGCAAATGTTTCTCACCTGTATCTGGGTTCTTTCCTGAAAACAAGTAGCTGTTGTCCTCAGCCACATATTTCCTACACAGTGACACAAACCAAGCCTCTGTTTCTTCAGTTAGATGACATAGGTTCAAGGATCTTGCACGTGACACTCAAAATCAATTTTCATTAACACATTTAGGAAGCAGACACATCCTATGCACCCACTTACAAATTCAGAGAATGAAAAACCAGAGAGTAGAAGGATAGAATTGTTTTCATTGGAAAAGACCTTCAAGATCATCAAATCCAAACACTGCAGCATTTTCAAGACCAGCACTTAAAATCTCCCTCAGCACCACATTTACATAACTTTCAAATTCCTCTGGGGATGGGGACTACATCACTGCCCTGGCCAGCGTGGTCTAGGTCGTGTCAACCCTTTTGGAGGAAGAAATCATTCCCCATGTCCAATATAAACCTCCCCTGGTGCAACCTGAGGTCATTTCCTCTTGTCCTATCACTTCTTACCTGGAAGAAGAAACTTATTTCCACTTCACTACAACCTCCAAGCAGTGATCACAACTTCTCTCTGTGCTCACACCATCACTCAGATTTGGTCCCTGCCTACCAGAGAAAGATCTGTGAAAGAGGAACCAGGATGACAACTGGGAACATTCTTGGGAGCAGGGCCTGTTGCAAAAGGACAAGGGGTGATAGTCTGAAACTACAAGAGGAAGGTTCAGAGTGGAGAGAAGGAAGAAATGTTTGAGAGTGAGGGTGGTGAGAGCCTGTCCCAGGTTGCCCAGAGAGGTGGGAGATGCCCCATCCCTGGAACCATTCCAGGTGAAGTTGTTTGGAGCTGTGAGCAATCTGCTCCAGTTGCAGATGACCTCAATGACTGCACAGGGATTGGCCCAGATGATCTTTGAAGGTCCCTTCCCTAACCACTCTAGGACTTCGTGAAGCACAAAGGCGATGCAGAAAGAAATCTCACCTGATAGTTTCAGTCAGCACTCCGAGGGCATGTGCTGTTGTAAACACTTTAATTACTCTATCAAGTCCAGCTATTTCCATGCCTGAGCACACAGGGGCTCAGAGCTCATAAAGGATTTCACACTTCCAGAGCAAACAGGCTGAACAGTCAGAAGCAAACCTCTGCATTTCAACTCACACCACCAAAACCATTCCAGTGTAAATACTTTTTCCTGCACTTTGACCCTGTCAAAGCTGTTTACTCCAAGAATTAAAAGGTTAAAAGGTAACTCATTTTCTAATTTAGGAAATTTGCCAAAAAAGCTGATTCACAAAAAAAAAAAAAAAAAAAAACCAAAAAAACCCAACTTCTGAAATGGTACAGGAACCAGATCTCATTTCCCTGCTTCCTGAAGGCCAACCAGAAAGGTGAAAGAGAAGTCACCACTGAGAACAGGATAATTTCTGAACACTGAGAAGCAAACTGAATACGTGGTTACCAGTCTCAGGATAAAAAAGCTCCAAGTGAACATAATCTTTCCTCTTGGAATGGCTCCTAATTTGACACCCACTGATGGCAGACAGGCACCGTGGCAGACAGCAATGCGCTAAGCTCGTTACAGCTGCCTCCAAACATTTGGAAATGTCCCAGAGGGGCACTCAAGAAACACCAACTGGAAGCAGAGAGCATTGCTGATGTGTCCCGCTGTGTCTCCCCCATACTGGGCATTCTGCACTGTGAGACACAATGAGAGGCAGAAAACAACTGAAGATGGAAATACTCTACAGGGAGCCTCAAAGGGATGGAAGTGACAGTTGGATTGAAGACCCTTTATTACAGCATCACAGAATGTTAGGGGCTGGAAAGGACCTCTGGAGATCAAGTCCAATCCCCTGTCAGAGCAGGATCACCCAGGGCAGATCCCACAGGAACACATCCAGCCAGGTTTTGAAAGTCTTCAAAGAAGAAGAATTCACAACCTCTGGGCAGCCTGCTTCAGTGCTCCAGCACCCTCACCATGAAGAAGTGTCTCCTCATATTGAGGTGGAACCTCCTGGGTTCTAGCTCATACCCATCGTTCCTTGTCCTGTCACTGGGCACCATCAAACAGAGCCTGGCACCTTCATCCTGATGCCCACCCCTCCATCCATAAGATCCCCCTCTCAGCCTTCTCTTCTCCAGACTAAACAGCCTCAGTTCTCTCAGCCTATCCTCGTAGAAGAGATGTTCCAGTCCCCCAGTTATCCTTGTAGCTCTCCACTGGACTCTCTCCAGCAGGTCCCTGTCTCTCTTGAATTGGGAAGCCCAAAACCATACACAGTATTCTAGTTGTGGTCTCACCAGGGCAGAACAGAGGCAAGGAAAACCTCCCTAGACCTGCTAGACACTTTTCTTAATGCGCTCCAGGATGCCTTTGTCCCTCCTGGCCACAAGGGCACATTGCTGCCCCATGAAGAACATGCTGCCCACTGGNGAAATGTCCCAGAGGGGCACTCAAGAAACACCAACTGGAAGCAGAGAGCATTGCTGATGTGTCCCGCTGTGTCTCCCCCATACTGGGCATTCTGCACTGTGAGACACAATGAGAGGCAGAAAACAACTGAAGATGGAAATACTCTACAGGGAGCCTCAAAGGGATGGAAGTGACAGTTGGATTGAAGACCCTTTATTACAGCATCACAGAATGTTAGGGGCTGGAAAGGACCTCTGGAGATCAAGTCCAATCCCCTGTCAGAGCAGGATCACCCAGGGCAGATCCCACAGGAACACATCCAGCCAGGTTTTGAAAGTCTTCAAAGAAGAAGAATTCACAACCTCTGGGCAGCCTGCTTCAGTGCTCCAGCACCCTCACCATGAAGAAGTGTCTCCTCATATTGAGGTGGAACCTCCTGGGTTCTAGCTCATACCCATCGTTCCTTGTCCTGTCACTGGGCACCATCAAACAGAGCCTGGCACCTTCATCCTGATGCCCACCCCTCCATCCATAAGATCCCCCTCTCAGCCTTCTCTTCTCCAGACTAAACAGCCTCAGTTCTCTCAGCCTATCCTCGTAGAAGAGATGTTCCAGTCCCCCAGTTATCCTTGTAGCTCTCCACTGGACTCTCTCCAGCAGGTCCCTGTCTCTCTTGAATTGGGAAGCCCAAAACCATACACAGTATTCTAGTTGTGGTCTCACCAGGGCAGAACAGAGGCAAGGAAAACCTCCCTAGACCTGCTAGACACTTTTCTTAATGCGCTCCAGGATGCCTTTGTCCCTCCTGGCCACAAGGGCACATTGCTGCCCCATGAAGAACATGCTGCCCACTGGGACTTGAAGGCCTTTCTCCATGTAGCTCCTTTCCAGCATGACAACCCTGAGTCTGTAGTGACATCTGGTGTTGTTCCCCCCAAAAGCAGAACTCTGCACTTGTCCTTACTGAACTTCCATGAGGTTCCACTTCATCCAACTGTCACCTTGTCCAGATCTTCTTGCTGGATGGCAGCACAGCTTGATAGAGAAAATCTTCCAAATAAGTATTTCTTATTTGCTGCACCACCAACGAGCAGCAGCAAATACAACTCCCTTTATACTCCTCAGATCTCTCCTACATAGAGTACAAGAGCCTTAAAAGTGTGAGGTTCTTCAAAGCAAAGCCAGACAAACCTTCTTCAGTTTGGATATTTTTGCTAGCTACCATCTAAGCCTCAACAGATGGAAGTTTTCCTTCGATGGTTATACAAAGCTAGCAAGTCAAATAGCTCTTCAAATTCTGGAGCTACTACCAGATAGATAAAGTTCCTTGAAAAGTCCCTTTTAAGAAAGCATTATTCTGAATTAAAGTACAACTCCTGAAAAAAGAGAGAACACAGTTCTTGAACTCTCTGCTGCTCAAAATCAGCAAAGAAAAAAGCCTTAAATTCTCTCATCACCTGTACCTGACATTGCTCCCACACTGCAATGATTCTCCAGAGCTTCAAAATCAATTTCCTTGCCCTTCTTCCTCCTACATGTGGCTTTTATGCTCCTAGGAAATGTAGCAAGCAACCTTAAATGAGTCAGAAGATAGAATCACAAAATTCTTTAGGCTAGAAGAGTCCTTTAAGATCATTGAGTCCAACCATTAACCTAACACTATCAAGTCTGCTTCTAATTCCCATCCTTCAGCACCACATTTACATGGCTTTCAACAACCTCCAGGGATGATGATTCAACCACTACCCCGGGCAGCCTGTTCCAGGCCTTGACAATCATTTCCAGGAAGAAATTGTTCCTCATGTCCAAACTAAACCTCCCTTGGTGCAACTTCAGGCCATTTCCTCTTGTCCTATCACCAACCCCACCTGCCTCCAACTCAAGGAGCTGTAGAAAGTGAGAAGGTCCCTCCCCAGTCTCCTTTTATCCAGGCTGAACAAGCCCAGGTCTCTCAGTGGCTCCTCATAACACTTGTGCTCTAAACCCTCTACCAACTTTACTGCTGTTCTCTGGACACACTCCAGGTCCTCAATGTCCTTCTTGAAATGAGGGGACCCAAAACTGATCCGAGAATTCAAGGTATGGCGTTACCAGGGCTAAGTACAGGAGGACAATCCCTGTCCTGCTCCTGCTGGCCACACCATTGCTGATTCAAAACAGGATACTGGAGGCCTTCTTGGCCACCTGGGCACACTCTTCAGCAGATGGACAGTGTCCAGCCACTCTGCCCGAAGCCTGGAATATTCACGGGGTTGTTGTGACTCAAGTGCAGGGCCCAGCACTTGGTCTTGTTGAACCTCATCCCACTGGCCTAAGTCTATCAATCCAACTTGTCTATGTTCTTCTGTAGAGCCTTTCTATCCTCAAGCAGGTCAACACTTCTACTCAGCTCAGTGTCATCTGCAAACCCACTGAGGGTGCCTCAATCCCCTCCATTCAGATTGACAGACACAGAACTTGTGCCAGCACTGACCCCTGGGGAACAGCACTTGTGACAAGTCACCAACTGGAGTCACCCTAACTCCATTCCTCACCACTCTTTGAGCCCAGCCTTCCAGACAGTTTGACTCAGCAAAGCACCCACCCATCCAAGCCATAAGCAGCCAGATTCTCAGGAGGATGCTGTGGGACACGGTGTAAAAGGCTTAAGTCCAGGTAGACAACACCCACAGCCTCTCCTTCAATCCACTGTCAGCATCTCAATTTGGAAGCAGCTAAGACTGCAACCTAAACCAGTTGCATCTCCAGCAATAATGGAATGCAACAGAAACACTCACTTCTACTAGCGCCACAGGGTGCTCCTTGCTAGCAATGTAACTAGATCACAGCACTTCATTTTCTTTCCCCCATATGCATTTAGAGCTTTTAATGAAGTGAAAATGTCCTGATAACAAGCAGATGTTCTCTCGTGTGCACCAGCTCTTAGCAAGCTGCTGAAAGAAGCCTTCATAATTTAAAGCTTTGGGAGCTCTACCTCACAACAAATTGTTCGCTCCTACATAAAAGTCGCAGAATTAAATACTGAAGTTGCATCTTTTTTGCTAACCATGTTCGTTTAATCATTCATGTAGAGTCCTGAGGGCTAACACTAACAAAGACAAGGAAGGAAAAAAAAAAAAAGAAAGAAAAAGAAAAGCAGAGTATCTGAACCATGCCCAAGGGAGCCATAAATCAAACATCAATCCAAGAGCTGTAAGGATCTAAATTCTTGAAAAGCAATAATGCTGTAGATCCTATAAAATGTCTGAAAAGTAAATGTGAAACTTTGTTCCTTGGTGCTTTGTACAAAACAGCAGAATCTGCTGGTCCAAAGGATAATTCAAGACCTTTCCAATGACTCTCTCAGCTACAGAGCCAGAGTATCACAGTCCCTATTACAACCTGGTTTAGCTACACCAAGTCTAATAGTTTTAAAGCACATTTGTCCTTCTCAATACAAACTGAGTTGGAGAAATAGTTCTCTAAATTCATAGAATCATGGAAGGGTTTGGGATAGAAGGGACTTTGAAGATCATCCAATTCCAACCCCCTCCTATGGGCAAGGACACCTCCCACTGGACCAGGTTCCTCAAGGCTTCATCCAGCACCTGCAGGAAGGGACCTCCCTGGGCAACCTGTTCCAGTGTCTCACCACCCTCACTTCCCCGTATCACACACATTTCTTGTTCAGCGAGATTGCTCTCCTGCGTTTTCCAACTACGTATGAGCGTTGTTTTGTAGGCAAACATAAGCTTATGCTGTCAAGCCTTGTACTAGAGCAAGCTTGGAGGTGAGAGCAAGCTCTGCCCATGCTCAAGACTCAAGCCTTCATGAACTCATTACCCCTGCCAGGTCCAAATTCTTACTCTTGTTTTCGGTCAGTGTGGAATATGGGTGAAGATTATGTACCTACCTGCAAAACGTGACACACAGGTGTCCTAATCTCTCCTCCTCCCTAACTATTATGTTACATATAGAGAATCACTGAACCACACAATGATTAAGGTTGGAAAGGATCTCTGGATATCATCCAGCCCAACATTCCTCCTAAAGCAGAGGCACCCACAGCAGCTTGTCCACAATCACAATGTCCAGGTGGCTTCAGAAGCTCTCCAGAGGAGACTCCACAACCTCTCTGGGCAGCCTGCTCCAGGCCTCCAGCACTCTCACATCAAAGAATTTTCTCCTCTTGTTCAGGTGGAACCTCCTGGGTTCCAATTCATGCCCATTGCTCCTTGCCCTTTCTCCGGGCATCATTGCAAACTGTCTGGCCCGATCCTCTTGACCCTCTTCCTATAGCTATTGATGAACACTGATCAGAATCCCAGAATGTTAGAGGTTGGAAGGTAACTCTAGAAATGGAGTCCAACCCCCTTGCCAAAAGCAGGATCGCCTGGGATAGTCTGCACAGGCACACATCCAGGTGGGTTTTGAAAGTCTTCAAAGAAGGAGCCTCCACAACCTCTCTGGGCGGCCTGCTCCAAGGCTCCATCACCCTTACTGTAAAGAACTTTCTCCTCATGTTGAGTTGAAGCCTTCTATGTTCAGATCCCCTCTCAGGCTGCTCTAATCCAGGCTTAACAGCCCCAAGGCTCTCAGCCTTTCCTCCTCACAGAGATGCTTCAGGTTCCTCTGCAGTATCTTTGTAAACTCCACTGGAATGTCTCCAGAAGATCCCTGTCTTTCTTCTGGGCACAGGACTTGAGAAGTGACCTCACTGGATCAGAGTAGAGGGGGAAAAGAATCTCCCTCAAGTAACTTGTGACAGTCTTCTGAATACATCCCAGGAGACCATTTGCCTTCTCGGACACGAGATACATTGCCGGTTCATGGTGAACCTGTTGCCCACCAGCCCTCCCAGGTCCTTCTCCACAGAGCTGCTTTCCAGCAGCTCAACTCCTGACCTATCCTGCTGTAGGGGGTTGTTCCTCCTCAGGTGTAGGACCCTACACTTGCCCTTGCTGAACTCCATGAGGTTCCCCTCTGCCCATCTCTGCAGCCTGCCCATGTTTCACTGAATTGCAGCAAAGTGAGAATCATTGCAAAGCAAAGAGTGCAGGACAGCTGCACCGCTAACTCCGCTCCTGCACTTCAGACTCCGAGACTGTTGACCATGCTTTAAAAATTACCTCAGTATTGCAGCAAAGCTGAAACTAAGGTGCAGTGATGGAATGTACTCAGGTAGCAGGTGCCAGCTGTCAGCTGCACCTGCAGAAGACTGGGGACGCACCAGCTGTGACAATTTTCTGTTAAGGATATTGGATGCTCCTTAACAAAACTTTGCTATTCTGAATCACTGAGACATGGTGGGACGGATCTC
>WAAF01001753.1:5156-43125 GCA_013400475.1 Tricholaema leucomelas
CTCAAGTTGTGCCAAGGGAGGTCTAGGCTGGATGTTAGGAGGAAGTTGTTGGCAGAGAGAGTGATTGGCATTGGAATGGGCTGCCCAGGGAGGTGGTGGAGTCGCTGTGCCTGGAGGTGTTCAAGCAAAGCCTGGCTGAGGCACTTAGTGCCATGGTCTGGTTGACTGGATAGGGCTGGGTGCTAGGTTGGCCTGGATGATGTTGGAGGTCTCTTCCAACCTGCTTGATTCTATGATTCCATGAATCTCTGCGAAGCAATCAGAATTGAAGGAACTTCACTTGGTATAAAAGATCTGAAGGAAAAAAAAAGGAGGGAAGAAAAATCCAGCTGGTGGATTAGATGCTGTGATCTGATCCACTTGAGGCACAAAGTACATCAAACAGAACCAGAATTCTGATCAAACAAAACCAAGAGATAGCAAACCTGTGTCATTGGCCTACAAGACCAACTGACACAAAGCATCACAAAGGCCCAGGGCTTGGCACTGAAGAGTGGAACTATGTGCACACATACACCTAGTCACACACACAGGGATATATACCTGAACCCATGGTCTCTTGGGTCTGGAAAGAGCTTGACAACACCATTCAGTCTTTTCCACAGCTCCAAGGCAGGATCAAACACATGTTGGTATTTCTGACAGATGTTTGTCTAGACTTGTTTTTAACAGAGAATCTCCCACCTCCTCAGGCAGTTTATTCTAATGCTTCTTTTTCTTCTTCAGCTCCATACACCCATGCACACATATTTATTTACCTCAGGAGGTGAGCAGAGCAGTCTCTGATGACTTGCACATCAAAAGGCTTGTTATCTCCTTTCTCATGGCAAGGTCTTTATTGCAAACGATGTACAAGCCCAAAAGATCCCACCCTGACCTGAGATGAGAGGCTGATTTCAAGGGATGTGCAGATGGGGTAAGGGGGGCACAAGTAGGATAGGAGGGGGAAATTCATTCCTTTCCTTATTAAGCTGTCAGATTTGGTCTGCTGATAAAAGAGAGGCTGACTTTTGAACACTCTATTTTTAAACTCAAACAGTAAGTTCCTCTGCTTTTTGTAAAATAAACTTTCAGCTTCCTCAGCAGCCACCTCAGAAAAGAAGTTGCCCTGTCAAACTTAGATAAGGCGGAGGAGGAGATGAGGAATGAGTCTGCGCAGCTGCAATATGCAAATGGCAGGATGGAGAGCAGCACTTATCCAGCCACCCTGAGTATCTATTACCTCCACTTTTGGACTGACAATGCACCAAATGCTTCATTGCCCGAGGCCTTACAAAGCTGACCAGCTTTTTTATCTGAAAGCACTAATGTAAAAAGGGCAACTGGGAATTAATTATTTAATGTGGTTTTCATTGGTAGAAAGCTTCCACCCCTCCTGCCTCTCAGCTACCATTATACATATGTTGCTTTCTTCAGACCTCAGTGATTAGACAGCAGCGGAAAATTATGGCTAATCCCATTCCTACTTGCAATAAGCTCCATTTAAATCAACAGATTTGCACTCAGGAACTAAGAGTGCAAATCAAGCCCATGCTAAGAAAACACAGTTTGTGATAAAAATCATGGACATATCTCAGCATTTCTATTTCTCAAAAGAAGCCATCTCATACCTCCACTCTTTGACAGGCAGTGCAAGACTGTTCCTATTTAAAAAGTTTAAATCCATGCAAGCAACTCTACTAGAAAATCAGGAGGACTTCCCTTTAATGGAGCTATTTGAATGCCCCACTGGAGCAGGCAGAAAGGTGTATCCTGAATCTACATGATGTGTTGGATCAGCTCCAGGTTCTCCAGGATTCTCTATATAAGCAACTATTTCATTTAGACCTGCATAGAAGAAAATGTCCTTTTGACGATCTCTGTGCCACAGCTGCACACCAGAAACTTCCATGCAAGTTGACTTTGAGAAACTTAACAGTCAGGCCCAATGTATTTGAAAAACAGAGTTTGCCAGGTAAGATTCTGCACTGGGGCTTGGAAGGGACAGAAACATAATGCTGCCAGACATCATATGTGGGAATATTGTAATTTCCACCTCTCAGTCATAGAATCATAGAATCAACCAGGTTGGAAGAGACTGCCAAGATCATCCAGGCCAACCTATCACCCAGCCCTGTCCAATCAACCAGACCATGGCACTAAGTGCCTCAGCCAGGCTTTGCTTGAACACTTCCAGGGACGGTCACACCATCTGGGCAGCCCATTCCAATGCCAATCACTCTCTCTGCCAACAACTTCTTCATAACATCCAGCCTAGACCTGCCCTGGCACAACTTGAGACTGTGTCTCCTTGTTCTGTTGCTGCTTGCCTGGAAAAAGAGACCAACCCCACCTGGCTACAGCCTCCCTTCAGGGAGTTGCAGACAGCAATGAGGTCAGCCCTGAGCCTCCTCTTCTGCAGGCTGCACACTCCCAGCTCCCTCAGCCTCTCCTCACAGGGCTGTGCTCCAGGCCTCTCACCAGCTTCATCGTCCTTCTCTGGACACGTTCCAGAACCTCAACATCTCTCTTGAATTGAGAAATCTCGAATTAAGTACCAGACTCTGGCGGTCTGCTGCTTCCTCTTCACTCCTGTAGCCACATTTCTAGGGCTTAACCAGCACTGCTCATACTCATACTGTTTGCACCTATGACCCTGCACCTCACTTTTACCATTAATAGAAATCTGATGGCCTAAAAATCATACACATCACAGCCAGCCTTTATGGTACAAATGACAGCTCTGAATCATTGTCCCGCATATCTTTCACTTCAGATATTTTCACCTCCAGAATCAGTCCACATGACACTTTGACAGGATCCTATCAAAATCCAATGTCATAAATTACACCAGGAATTAATGTCACAAGTTGTGTATTTCCAAACACAGCATAGATTGGGTTTGTCTTTCTTCATCTCTTCACATGAAAGAAATACAACTGTGCAGATGTGCTTCTCTAAGATCTAGTGGCATGAAAGCTGAAATCCCCCAGCAAGGTCCAGGAGCAAGAAGTTTTAATCACCGTGGAAGCATGACACTTTTGAAGGTCTATGAAATTATATACTCAGGTCTGAGAAGGGTAAACCTATCCGTCTAGGTAGATCTGCTGATAAAGAGAGACAACTCATTTTCTCCTGGAAAGCTGCACTAATAGGTTGCTTGAGAAAAGGAATACATCATTAGAGACAGGTTTATGCTGGGAAGAGAACAGAGAGAGAAAAAAAAAAACCCAACAATTCTGGAAGAAATGTTCCATAAGGGAAAAGGAAAGGCAGCATGAAAATTGTTCCCTTCATTTGGGAGGCAGAAAAGCAGACAGACTGAGCATCTCTCAGGGCCAGACAGAGTGAGACTGGCGACGATGGAGGCATATGGAGACCCACCCAGGGTGCAGACAGAGCAGAGGACCCCCAGACCTTGGCTTACGCAAGGTGACCTTTCCCCTCTCTAAAATTTCAAAGCTGTTGTTGCCGGCGCTGAACAGACTGTGTGCCATATGTAACATGACCTCAGCTCTGCTTTGCCAAGCCACTGATGGCATCACTAATGAGAGGTGAAAGGTCTCTTTCTTGCAGCTCACTCAGAAACCCACTGGGGCGATGGGTGTGGGATGGGCCCCCCTTACCCTTTATCCCTGCAGGCAGGCACCTACCTGCTGCCCCATCACCAAGGCCCTCCCAAAATTCCACATGCCCCCACGCAGGGGGGTTGATGGTGCCTCTTTTCTTGGC
Organism: Tricholaema leucomelas; assembly: GCA_013400475.1. Taxonomy (NCBI): domain Eukaryota; kingdom Metazoa; phylum Chordata; class Aves; order Piciformes; family Lybiidae; genus Tricholaema lacrymosa; species Tricholaema leucomelas. The sequence goes on from WAAF01001753.1 coordinate 8,868, forward strand.
CAGGCTGCAACTGGCACAGTCCCCCAGTGCCTGTATGCAAAGCACATAGGTAAACAGAGCCTGCATGTAAATCCTTCTCCCAGTCCCCATTGCCACCTTCCCAATCCCCCCAATTCAACCACTGCTCTTCCCCACCCCCCCCTTTTTTTTAAATGAAAATAGGGGTCTTGGGGAAGTTTGGTTTTGTTTCTTTGTGGTTTCTTTCTTTGTTTGTTTTAATTTTCCCAGTGTCCAGCACATCTCTGCCCCAGCCATCACATAAGGAAGGGATATAGGGAAACTGTTTAAACCCTACTCCTGAGCACCCAGCTGCCTGCCCTGGACACATGCTGGGGAAGCCCACGTACATGCTTGTGGGTGTCACTAATGTGAGTGGGTGGTACACACGTGAGTAGAGCGTGGAGACATGTGTGGGGGAGCATTTGTATAGCCTGGAGTGTGTACACACAAGTGTAGGTCCACATGTGAATGGGGATGTGTTCAAGGATGTATGCTCACACGTGTGGGTGGGTATGTGCATGGGGGGGTGCTATGTGCACAGAGGTGTGCAAAGATGCAGATTCATGCACTGCGCACATGAGTGTTTGTGGAGTGGGCATGTCATTCACGGGTGAGTGTACACACTCCTGAGCAAAAGGGTGACTTGGGGCGGGGGGGGGTGCGGAATCCGTGGATGGATGTTGCAATGTGTGCACACATTGGCAGCGGTTGCACACAGGTAGGTGTGCAAGGCGTGGCTGGACACACACCAGAGAGTGTGTGCACTGGTAGATGCTGCGGCGTGTGCATGGCGCGGATGCAGGAAGGGGCAGCAGTTCCGGGGGGGTGTCCCGCTGCCCAACCCCTCGGCTTCCAGCTGCGAGCACCGCGAAGGCTTCCGCGGGAGCCCCTCCGCCCCTGCGCTGTGTACCGCGGGGACTGCGCAGTGCCAGGAGGGTCCCAGAGAAGTGGGTCTCCAAGGGGTTAGATCCCAGAGGGATTCCTGGGATGGACCAAGTTTCGCCAGCCACGCTGGAGCCGACACCGCAGGCGCAGAGCAGGCGCGCACCGGCCCAGCGGGGCAGCCGCGCCCGGGAGCACCGCGAGGAGGGGGTGTCCATGGTTCGTTTCGGTTTGGGGAATGACTCATTTACGGCAACATGTGGCACTGCTGAGGTATAGCGAGAAGCCACCCACTCACGCAGTACATCTATCCTACCCGCGGCAAGGCTCCTGCCTCCCCGCGTAGGGCCAAACCCCGTGGGAGAAGAGATTGTCTTCAATTCTCTGTTTTTTTCTGCTGGGGTTTAGTTTTTGCATTGCATCCTGGTGAGGAGAAATTAAATTATTCGTTTAAAATACGTATCCCTTTCCCAGCCGCCAGCCTAATTTCCTGGGAGGGCAGGCAAAGCTGCCCACGCGTGTTGGGGTGAGCTGGGGCATATTCGAGTAGCTGCGAAGGGACAGCCAAGGGAGATTTTTTTCTCCCATGGAGGAACCGCAGCTTGGGGGGAAGCAGCAATCGATCCTGAGGCAGCCCAGCGCCTGGTTCATTCGCAGCCTCATTCGAGGAGCATTACCTTGTTAAAAAAAAAACAACAAACCAAAAAGGCCAGAAATATCAGTCCTGATTGCCTCAGCTTACGGCAAATGCCTTTATGCTGAGAAATGAGAGGAAAACAATGCCGCGAAAATGCTGATCGCCTCGTAAATAACGCGCTGCTGCTGAGCGGTCCCTGCGCGCTTGTGGAGGATCCCCACTCCCTCAGTGTAGGGCTCCTCGCCTCCAGAGCCCGCCGTGCGGGGACTGCGGACCCACCCGAGAGCACTGGGAGCTTCGGAGAGGAGTAAGAGGCTGGGGATGTGGAGAGGAGTCCTCCCTTTTTGCGTGAGTGCAGCTGCTGGGGGGGAGCGGCACACTCCGGAGGTGTGCGGGTCCCCAGGGGCCGTGTCATGCACACGGACTTGGGCAAGGGGGAGCTGCGGCGGGGCCGGTGCGGGATGAAAAGCAAGACGGCACGCTACCGCGCAGAAAAGGAGTTAAACCCCGCCGTTGTCCTTTGATTTAGGAAACGGCTCATCCAATTCAGTTCCAGATTATTCAGGGGCAGGCTGCCTCGCTCGCTCCCTCTCTCCCCACACCAGCCCAAACATCTTGAAGTAATCAGCAGCTGAGAACGGAGACGTCCCCCTGGCATCTCAGGTTAAAGAAGGAGGTCCAGGAAAATGTGGTAGAGCCATTACAAGAAACCTGAGATGCATTCATCAGAGACTCCAATTGCCATCGCATTAGGATTGATTAGAGACCAGCAGTACCGTAATGACCCGGAAAGAGGGGCATACGGGGATTATTAATATCAGACTCCTTTAAAAAAAAAAAGAGAGAGAGAGAGAGAGAGAGAGAGACGGAGAGAGAGAGAGAGAGAGGGAGAGAGAGAGAAAATGTCGCAGGGCTGCTTGTATGCAGACTTACCTGGAAACACGGGCACGGCGAGCCGCACAGACGCTAATTTATCTGACTTCTTGGGGAGAAAAAAACAAACAAATATGGAACACACACCCCCACACCTCTGGACCCCCTAAATTTCTCCGCCCCATGCACGGCTCACAACGAAAACTCCCAGGGCCGCGGCCCTTGGTTACGGCTAAGAGGCAGACTGCCCGCTGTCGGCTTCACCCACCCGGGCCAAAGCTGGTCCCCTGGCCGACAACAGCAAGGACAAGTTAAGGAGCCTCCAAGGAGGAGCAAGGAGACCTCGGTGGCTCGTCTCCTTCTCAGTTCCCTGCGCCAAAACAAATCAGCCCCTCCTGGTCTCGGTTTAAATGTAGCTCACTGGATAATTAACTCCATCTTTCCAGTCCTGCTTTAACTGTTTATTTAGTGTCACCCCGTATTACCATCACTAGCACTTTCCTCTGAACAGGAGGAGCTGGAGGGTTTCACCTCCCAAAAGGAAATTCTTCGTAGCTTAAAAGAATCAGCATCTTGGAGGTACATTAGCGGGCGGTAAAGGGGGGGGAGGTCGGGCGTAGCGAGAGGAGTCCCTCCGTAAAAGCAGGAGAAAATAAGAGTGTGGGGGGACAGGGACAGAAAGACGCACCGGCCTTCGGAGGTGGGGGGAAATCACCACCACAAAAAAAAAACCCAAAACGCGTGATCACCTCTAATCCTTTGAAAAATGTCCCGGTAAGTGAGCGAAGAAAGAGCCCTTTGTGCCCCGGGGATCGCCCCGCCGGGGCCACGCCGCGAAGGCCTGATCCTGATCCCGATCTCCATCCTGCCCCTCGCCCCACCGCCCTGTCCCGTCCCTCCTTCGTCAGCCGCGGCCCGGCCTGACCCTGCTTGACGTGGGGGGACCCGGTCTTCGCGGTGGGGGTGTACCGGACAGGACAGGGGCCTGGGGCTAAGAGGGAGGGTGTGGGGGACCGGACAGGACACGGCCCTTGCCCCACGGACACCGGATTTGTTTTTACAGGTGTCTCGAGCGTAATTTACCAACAAGTAATTAAAGGCTGCGCCGGTTTGCGAGGCGCGTCGGGCCAAAGGCTCCTGCAAGAGAAGAGCAATGCATGCGAAGGAGGGTTTGCTCTTCCGCGTTAAAAAAAAAACAGAATAATAAAGGAAGGAGAAAAGAGTGAAAGCAAGCAGACACAAATCCTGTATTGTGCGGGAATAATCTGGCTGTCTCCCCTGCGCCTGGCGTTCGGCAGGGAAGGCAGCGCGGATCCGGTATCACGTTGCAGATCCTCGCTGGAGATAACGAAATGCGATCTATTTTTCAGAACAGCAAGTGGATGGGAAAGGAGCCCTCCACAACACAAACCTCATTGACTTAATGGGTCGGTTTTGAATTTCGCCTTCGAAAGGTTCGGAAAGCGGCAGCGTTGTGTTACACTCCCGACGGCTCCCAGCCTCCAGACCCGGTTATCACCGCGCCGAGGCGGGGCTCCGAAAAAAAATAAATGCGGCTGATTTTATTTTGTCGCGCTATTTGTTTCTTCCAGACCCTCGCACTTAAAGGGGAAAAAAAAATCGGTTGGGAAAGAGCTTCATTTCTAAGGTCGGAGGGGAGATGGAAGTCGTGTTTGGGTGATTCATTTCTCTTTGGTTTTATTTTCTGAAGAAACAGAGAAAAACTCGCAGACTCTTGCTTGGGATTCGCCCTCGTCCCCTCTCTGCGCTGTATAACGCTGCATCGAATAAATAAGAGAATAAATGAATTTCCAGCACAACCGGAGCCGCTCGGTGCTCTGGCGAGCGGGGCAAGGCACGGAGGCCCCCGTGACTGTGCACCGGCGGCTTCCCCTCCACCGGTGCGGAGATGTCAGGCCCCGGCGGCGGAGTGGACCCCGCGGAGTTCTGCCCGGGGTGAGCCCGCCGGCCTGCTCCTTCTCTGCCGAAACATAAACCCCAGAGGAGCGGCCGGCTGCAGCTCCGCGCCATTCTGTCGTTATTTAGTTATTCGGTTATTTGCATTTGCCTTGGTTTAGTTTTATTTTGGGGGCGGCTAGAAAACATTTTTTTTCCCCTAGGCGTTTTTTCAAAGACTAACTGGGATGGGATGGTTTAGAAATCCATTTATCCCTTTCCCTGACTTGAAGTGAAATATTCCCAATTTTTAAAGAAAAGCAACCAGGGCAGTAATATACATTGATGCTGAGCGGTTCTTGTCTGCAGCGTGCAACTCCCCCATGGACCCCAGAGAATCTGTCCCCAAATTGTGTGGATTTCGGTGACACGGAAGAATAAAGTCTCTCTTGGAAATCGCGGGACAGGCTCGGCTCAATCCTTGCCTGTCCCTGTAAGCTCCGCGCAGGGATAACTTGCTTATTCCCAGCAAGAGCGGTGTTTGTTTTGGTCGGCCTTTCGAAGGAAAGAAAAACAAGGAGGAGAAATGTGAGGACAAGATAAAACCGCTGTCGTTCAAATGGCAAACAACTTCTCCATCCCCGCGTTGCGTTATTCTCCTCCTCATCCTGAAGGTATATGTCCTTAGGTCAGTGCTTTTCCCGAACTGAGCACCTTAATAGAAACAAAATTAAAGTTTAAAAATCAATATCTATCAAAAGGAGGGGTGAAGAGTCCATCTCCAAGCTGGGCAGAGCATTGCTGCTCCAGGACGCGGCCGCGGGCTGCTCCGAGCCCAGGCGTTATAATTCTGCGCACTTGCTCCAGACTTTAGGGTATTAGTTGATTTTAGAGCCGGGTTTAAGGCTCCGTTCCGGTCCCTGCACAGCTGCCTTGTCAATAAGGATCTGTTCCAAGCAGACATTCCTTCTGGGAGGACATTGCAGCTCTTTAAGACTTCATCTGCAACATCATAAGTACTAAAATAAAATGGCAAGGGAAAATTACCAGACACATGGTCATGGGATACAGGAGCGCCCTGACTCCGGCGCACATAGTAAAGTCACTGTACAGACTGGGTGGCAGGGGCTTAATTTAAACAGCCCCGAGACGTGAAGTACATGGCGAAAAAAAAAATACAAGAAACAACAACAACAAAATCCCAAACCCCATCCGAATTCAGGAAAATATCGGGACCGGCCTTTCCCATCTCGTGCGGCGGGCAGGGAGTGGGCAGCGCCGACGGCCCCCGGCTCAGAGCCCTTCGCCTCTTCCACAGACGGGCTGATCCGAACGCGGAGCGTTTAAACTCAAATAAATCCGAATGTCTTTAGTGAAGACAAACAGGTTTTAAAGAGCCCCGCGATGGTTATTAGCACCCTCGGAGAGAACTCGTTCTGGAATCAAAAGCGTTCTGGAGTGTGCTTAAAATACTGGTTTCGACTTATCTAATCAAAGATAAATAGAGCCATAAAGACACGTTCTTCCCACCGCTCCCCTGCCCTTATCTCACCGCATTGTCCTCATCTCCCAGCCAGTTCTCGCTACTGACAATAGATTATCTTTACTTAGGGAGCCTAATTGTTTTCTAATTTCTTCTTATTCTTTATTTTTCTTTAATAATTGCTTTTGAGGGAGGTGTGCAAATGAGGATTAGGCTAATTGAAGCCTGGCCGGTCGGTGCAGTTTTGCTGCCCGCAGCCTTCACGGCTTCCTCGGGGGCTTCCCCCCAATCTGCCGAGGACACCCCCTTGGGCTAAGCGGGAAGCAGAGGGGCCGTAGAGAGGGAGAGGAGGGGGCGCAAGGCCTCGCATATTATTTATCTATTCACTAAAACATTGTTTATTCATCACCAGCATTAAGGTAATTAAGTACGACTGGCTTGGCAGGGCAGCTTGGAGGGAGCGGAAGGCAGGAGTTTGGGGGCAAAAAGAGTGGAAGAAAGACAGACAAAGTCCGCTGGGAGCGGCTTCCCCAGGGATGTGGACGGCGGGTGGGGGGCGGCTAGGCTACCCCGCTGCTGGAGCCGCACACGCGCAGGCGAGACGGCTGAGGCCGGGACCGGGTCCCCGCCGTCAGGCCCCGCCCGCCCGTGCAGGGTTGGGCTGGGCTGGGCTGGGCTGGGCCGGGCAGGGCTGGGCTCATCTGGGCCGGGCTCTTCTGGGTTGTGTTGGGCTGAGCGCTTCTGGACTGGGCTGGGCCGGGCTGGGCTGGGCTGAGCTGAGCTGGGCTGGGCCGGGCCCGCTGAGGCGGGGGCCGAGCCGCGGGCGCCCAATCAGCGCGGCGCGGGGGCTCGGGCGCTTTAAGCGCGGCGGCGGAGGAGCGGGGACAAAGTCCCCCCCGGCTCCGCGACCAGCATCCCCACTCGCCCGATCGATCGCCCCGGCTGCTGCCGAGCCTCTCCGCTTTGGGGCCGGGTCCGGGGCCGCGACCAGCACTGGGACTGGGTCCGGCGGGTGGCTTTCCCCCGCCCCTCCGCCGCCCCGCTCCCGCGGGGTGCCCGCCGCCGCCTCCTCCTCCGGCCGCCGCCGCTGCTCCTGCCCTTGCGCTCGGCCATGTCGATGCTGCCGTCGTTTGGCTTCACGCAGGAGCAGGTCGCCTGCGTCTGCGAGGTGTTGCAGCAAGGGGGGAACTTGGAGAGGTTGGGCCGGTTCCTCTGGTCGCTGCCCGCCTGCGACCACCTGCACAAGAACGAGAGCGTCCTTAAGGCCAAGGCCGTGGTGGCCTTTCACCGCGGCAACTTCCGCGAGCTCTACAAGATCCTGGAGAGTCACCAGTTCTCCCCCCACAACCATCCCAAGCTGCAGCAGCTCTGGCTGAAGGCTCACTACGTAGAAGCCGAAAAATTGAGGGGCAGACCCTTGGGCGCCGTCGGTAAATACCGCGTCCGCCGAAAATTCCCTTTGCCCCGCACCATCTGGGACGGCGAGGAAACCAGTTACTGCTTCAAGGAGAAATCCCGGGGCGTGCTACGGGAATGGTACGCCCACAACCCCTACCCGTCCCCCCGAGAGAAGCGGGAGCTGGCGGAAGCCACCGGCCTCACCACCACCCAGGTCAGCAACTGGTTCAAGAACCGGAGGCAGCGGGACCGAGCGGCAGAGGCAAAGGAAAGGTACTTACCACCCCCACCCCACCCCTCATCCTCTACAATTCCCCTTTTTTCTCCGCGCGGACATGGACCGGGAATCCCTGTAGCGCAGCTACCACCCGCCGGTGGATGCGGAGGGAACAGCCAAAATACTTTGCTCTCTCCAAATCCATTTTTTCCTCCCTAAGCCGCGTTGCGTTTTGCCCAAGTGGGTTTTCCACTCGAGATTCATCAGACCCCACTCCTCGCCGGCCCACCGCCACCTGCCCGGGGTGCTGTGGGAAACAACGAGCCCCTCGCCGGCCTCTCCAGGCCTCTTGGTCGCCTTTTGTTTGCTGCGCTGAGTTAATCCGGGAACGATACCGTCCCGAAGCCTCCCGGGGAAGCGGTCGAGATGCTGGGTTGAGTATTGCCCAGAATCGGGCAGGGTAGCTGCGAAGCTCGGAGGAGAGAGATAGAGCCCCGGGATGGAACAGGAATGAGAGAGAGACTAGGATGAGGGAGCGATGGCCGGGCCGAGCCGCCGCTCCGCACCGAGGCCACCCCGAGCGGCGCCAGCGGCAAAACAACCAGCCGTGGAAAGGCATAGCCCAACGTTTTGTTTCCTTCAGCAACTTCCCTGTCGAGCCTCGTAGAGAAAATTCCGCACCCTGCTCGTCTCCGGGTCGCGCTTTCATTTTACATTAAAAAGGGGGAAATCTCACTAGGAAGAAAATTCCCTTCCGACTTTTTCCTTCCTCATCTAAATGATCGGGCTGTGCGGAGTACATCTATTTATAGAGGGGATAAAAAGAAAGTGGGACGATCCGTTGTGAAAATACTAGGCTGGCTTGGGTTTGTTTGGTTTTGTTTTTCCCGGGAAGGGGAATCTGCTCTCACAACGGGACAAAACGCGATGGAGCTTTTTGCTCATCCCTGGCGTCTCTCGCCTGCTGTAACATCCCCTTTGTGGGGGTATTTTTGTTCTTCTTTCCCTTTTTTTTTTGTTTTGTGCCTTTTCACAGGGAGAACACGGAAAACAACAACGCGGCTACCAACAAACCGAACCAGCTCTCGCCTCTGGATGGGAGCAAACCGCTTATGTCCAGCTCCGAGGAAGAATTTTCTCCTCCTCAAAGCCCCGATCAGAACTCGGTCCTGCTCTTGCAGGGAAACCTCAGCCACGCCAGGAGCTCCGGCTATTCTCTGAGTGGTTTAGCGACATCCCAGACCCCTCACAGCCTCCAAGGCCACCAGCTCCAGGACTCGCTGCTGGGACCCCTCACGTCCAGCCTGGTGGATCTGGGATCCTAAAGGCCCGCGGCGGCCGGCCGAAGGATCGGGAGAGGAGGTTCCGCTTGGGGACAGAGGCTCTGGGTTGTATATAGAGGACAGCACCCGGTTTTACAGCTCATCCCGCTGATTCTTGGTGGGACTTTCAGCTCTTTTCACACAATCCCCTCATCGGCTACTGGTCCAGTTCCCCCTCTCTCAGCGCCTCCCACTAGTACCATGTTTTTTAATTTTATTTTTTTTTTCCACGTAGCCAAATGCAGAAAGCAGCAGAAACCCTCAGCCCTTCGACTTCAAACGAGCTGGTCCTGAAGGGAATTACAAAAAAAAAAAAAAAAAAGAAAGAAAAAAGAAAAGGACACCCCCCTCCCCAAATAAACCCAACCCCAGTTGGATCCGATCCCACTTTAACAAACTCCAGTCTCACAGGCGTGGAAAGGGCAGGGGTGGTCGTTAAATCCCTGCTGCTGCACAGCCAAGACCCGTGGAGCTGGGATGAAGGCGGAGGGAGGTGAACGGCTATACTGAGGCCGGTGCTGGAACGGGAGGAGGGTGGGGAAGTTTCGTTTACATTTTTCATATTTAGCCTTACCAGAAAGATTTCGATATAGTTTAAATTTAAAAAAAAAAAAAAAAAAAAAAAAAAAGGGAAAAAAAAAAGGAAAAAGAAAACAAAAAAAGGAGCTGCAGTACTAGAGTTATATCAAGTGCCTGCGTCTTACTTACCGCGGCTGTGCGAGGTGGTTACCGAGCGTGCTCCCGTGGGCCCGGCCCGAGCCCCCGGCTTCCTTCTCCTCGGTGGTGAAATGCGTAGATGTGACTCAAAATTAGAATAGTAATAATAATAATTTTAAAATTCGACGGCCGTTTCTCTCTGAACGAGAGTTCCTCGGCTTGCCCCCGCCAGCTCCACGTTGTCTTCTCCCGCCCGGCCCTGCTCACAGCCTTCTTCCTCCGGCTTGCAGAGAGCCCGCGGTCGACGCTAACTCTGTCTCGAGTTATTTGTTACCAAAAATCGCATGTGCTTTCAGGTTTATTTTCTATTGTACCAAAACAGCCTAAATTAAACAACGCTGATGGCAGAATACCCAGGCTGCGTTTTATCTTTGCAGGGGGGAGCTCATGCCCCTTTGCTCACTATCACCCCCCACCCGACAGGCTGCATTTGGAGGCTTTCCGGGAGAAGACGGTGCTTTCTTAACCGCGGAAAGAAGAAAGGGAAGAGGGGACCCCTCGATGCAACCTCTTGCGTGGGACAGCCCCGTGGGAGCCGGACGACTCTCCGGGAGCTGGCGTCTCGTCCCTAGCCGCCCGCGCCGCCAGGGCCTCGTTGGTGCCGGGCCCCCTGTTAGCGTTTTGCATCATTAAATGCGTGTTTATTTAAATCGCTGCCGTGTTTGTTCTCGGGGTCTTGGGCCATGGAGAAATGTCACCCTCTGCAGGAGGGTCTTGCCGGGCCGGAGAGCTCCGTGTCCCTCCTGTTCGCTCCCTGAACGGGCTCGCTTCGCCATTCCCAGCACCCAGGCATTCTCCAGAGTTCCCCGTGGACCATCAATCCTTGCCGAGAAGGGGCAGGGAATCCGTGCCCTCCATCGCCCTCCTTGGCTCCGGCTGCGTGGGAGCCGGGAGCCCCGTGCCAGGGCGGCTGAGGTGATTTTTCTCCGCTCTCCGGCCTGGCACTGGCTATCCCCTTGGTGAGATCTCGCCGGGCTTCCTTCCCCTCTACCTCACCTCGACCATCCGTGGGGCATGGCGGAGGCAGTGGTGGACCCCAGCCCGCTGGCAAGATCCAACGCGGCTCCATGGGAGCAGAGAGGAGGGCGCAAAATCTGCGCTTGTGAGAACAAACCTCGCGGGCGGGTGCGCATGTGTCTTGTGTACGCGCATCCAAGGCCACGGGTGGGGTCGGGGCAAAGCCCGACGGCAAAGCGGGAGCACGACGACCCCTCCGTGAGCAGCGACCCTGACGCCAGCAGCCTGGCCCTGGAAGGCTCTTGGAGCCGGGTCCCGCAGCGACTTTGAGTGACGGGACTGCCCGTGTCCCCCAGTCCAGCCTCACCCTCTAACCCACCCGGGGACCCTTATCATCATTCCAGAGGGATTCATCCAGCCCTACGGCGACCTGTCATGAAGCAGCGCAGCATCTCGGTCAGAACAGGAAAAAGAAAACAGGGAAAGGAAGTTTTCAGGGTGAGCAGCTGTGGGATCTGCACCCCAAGGATAGATAAGCTCCAGCTCCGGTTGTTTTCCAAACCATGGGCTCGGCGAAGAGGAAGGATAAGTATTGCCCAAGGCTCCAGCCCTGCGGGGATGGAAAGCCAAGCAGCGACTCGCAAACCAGGGCTTATTGTCAAAACAAACAGAGCAGGCAGGCAGCAACAGGGCTGACTTTCAGAGGCCAGGGGTGGGAAGAAGAGGTGCCAAGGAGTGTGCCCCTCTCTGAAATCCCCCATCCTTAGTGCAGACCTGCAGGTCGAGGCTGCCGTCAGACCCAAAAGCTGCTGAACGGGATTGTGCCCCACCACCTCCAACCCCCGATGATAATGCCTTACCCGTGCCTCAACCCTCCATTTCTCTAATAGAGAGAGGGGTGCAGTTGTCAACAGGAGGATGGTGGTAAGGAAAGAGAGAGGACGCTGAGCCCCCCACCTCTCCCTGGAAATACCTCCCCAGAAAGGCAAGGGGACAGTGGACAGGTAGGATCAGAGAGGCCCTGGATCTCAGCCAGGTGCAGGTTGCTGAGCTCCCCTCGAATTGGTCTGACCTCACAGCAAGCGTTTCACAGCAATATCAGCCTGGGGAGGCAGCCCGCGGCCTTTTCTCACCTCACTCTGCTTTGTATTTCCATTAGCAGGAAGGAATTAATTCGCCCCCCCCTCCCCTGCTCTCGTTCACCTCCCAGGACAGATTTCACACTGTGTCCAGGTCAGCCAAAAAAAGGGGAGGAAATGGAGAACAGTGGAATGATTAATTCTACCTGCTTTTCCCATGAGTGATCACCTGCTTTTGGGGTCATGAATAGCAGGTAGCTCTCTCCATCTTCAGCTCTGAGAGGCTCATTTGTTTAGTGACAGCTGAGTGACAAGACCTGAAACCGGAGCCCTCAACTTTGCCTGATGTGTGGATAAAACCCTGGATGTTCCCTCAAACATTTCAGGAAATGAAAGTTGTAACGCGATCCCTTGTGCGCCCACATCTCCCCCAGCAACACACAAAAGCTCAAAGGAACCTTCTCGGATTAAATTCAGCCTGAAGAGGATGGAAGGAAAATGGAGAGCAGGCTGAGAAAGCTGGAACCGGCAGGCTTTTCTTCAGCACTTATTGGAAATGTCTGTCCAAAGCAGGGATTTAGAAAGGTCACCTCCATTCTAAGCACCTCTTCCTCCAACAGAGCCAGATGGGCTTCTCCTCACCCTACCTCCATGTTAGGGGCAGTCAGAGACGGGGGTGGGGGGGTCATGCTTAGAATCCCTGAGCAGGAAATTCAGTATATAAAAACAAACTCCCAAGGAGAAAGGCAGTCCTGCTCCCTTCTCATTTAGTTTCCTGGGTCACACTGAGCTAAGGTTGTCCTATGTAAGAGCCACACACCTACTTTGCCCCTGCCCCACTCCACTTCCACACTGTCCCCTAGTCCTGCAACGGGACAGGTATGGCCTCACTCTGAGGCCCCACAACCCCGAGCCACGTTCTGACAAATCCTCCAGAGAGGCCTGTGGTGAGGAATGGATGCTTGCTCAGCTGATGGGTTGAAATGCAGCACTTCCATGCTTGGCTCTCCAGATCCTGTGCATCCCTCTTTGCTGTGCCAGGATCTTGGCTCTGCCACGTGCTTGGGAGACGTTTGTGATCTGCATCTCTGCAAACCAGGTCTGCTCAGCCAGGTACCAGAGCCCCATTTTAAGCATAGAGGTTTGGAAATGATGGCAACTGAAATGAGGCAAGGTGTGTGGTACAGGCAGGACTGGGCCAGGGCGTCTAGCCCCCCTCCTTCCTTGTCTCCTGGGTAGATGGTTTTACTGAGCCGCCTGTCACTAGGCACTCAGTGTCTGCTTGTGCTGTTATCCAGCCTGAAGATAAAGTGCTATTTAAGCATTGTTTAACTGTTATTGAAGTGCTTTAGACTCTGCAGACCTGTAAAGAAAACAGCACATGCCCCGAGATAACTCTTCACCTCTGAGCTTCTCCCTTACTCCTGCAGGCACAGGTGGAAACCTCCCTGTCTGCCTATCCAGGATGCTTCATTGATGGCCATTTTGCATCTGAGGAAGAGCTCACTGTGGGGTGATGCTGGTGGGTGCTGGGTCTCTGTAGATGATGCTTCAGAGCAGATGTTTTACTTTGCCCTGTGCAATTCAGATGTCATTAACAGGAGCAGAAGTGGAAAAGGCAGAGCTAACACAGTGCTTGGCTGGCCTGGCTGCAGCAATACATCCTCAGGGATGGGTTTTGCTGATCCTGCTCTGCCTGAAGTCATCGGGTTTTCTGAGGGTGCCAGGTGCTGTGTGGGGAGAGCAGAGGTGGTAAAGACCGGATCTGCATGCAGGATCTTTGGTTCAGCTCAAGTGTGTGAAGTAACCTGAGACACCATCATCTTTCCCAACGGGATGAGGACACAATTTTAAATACGGCAATGGAGGAAGAGTTGCTTTAATCTTCAGGAAGAGAGAGCAAAGCATTAGGCTCTCCAGGAGTTATCAGTGCTCACCCCAAAAACAACCTGTCTGAGGAGAGGATGCTAGGCTAAACCCTCAACCCATGCCACCCCTTATTTCCTTCCAGCTAGACTTGTCACCAAGTGCAGGAATATTTCCTCTCTCCCCATGGTTTCTAGCATTTGCCCTCACCTCCCCAAACTTTAGAGAGCTGAACAACCTCCAAAGCATATAATCCTAATCCTAATAATGAGGTTTGAGAGGCAGATTTAGTGCAATTACAATTTCCTCTTTTCACTTGTCCAGCGCTTTTAGAAAATGCCTCTGTGGGCAGAGGAGCTCCTTCCCACCTCTACCTCAGCTTCTCATCCACAGTTTAGTTCTGCCAGGGATCAGAGTTGCTCTGGTACAGTGCTATACCTGCTCAGACTCCATGCAAAGCTGGGATAGAAAAAGTATAGAAGATCCTCATGCCTATATCTCAGGATGGAAGAAAGGGAGCAACCCCATTTTTTTCCAGCTTCAGGGTGGAAAAGCTTCCAAGCTAATAGCAGGAGCGTGCATCAGCCCTGCTTCACATGAGGGGAAACTGAGACCTGGGAAGATGACAGACCTGCTGAAGGTCAGAGCAAGGGCAGATGATGAAGCGGGGAGAGTGGCTGCTGCTTTGTGCGCCCACGCTGCCTCCACTTATAGCACCCATCACAAGTCGCCGTGGCTTATCATTATGTAATACAATATTCCTAATAACACAAGACAAAACCAATTGACTAAAAAACAATGCCAAATGAGGCTTGTGGCTAACACTCCCTGAAGAAATTGTCTCTTTTCTAAAACCCCAAGCAAATTAGGAACAATTGAAATATGAAATCACATCTGCAAACCATCAGGACTCTTCTCCTAAGCTCCAAAGGATGCCTGTTCCTCTCCGCCACTCCCACTGCCCAGTACAGAGTGGTGGGTGTCATGGGGACCTGCAGCACTGACACATGTGGGCACAGGAAGGATTTTGTGGCAGTGACAAGGTCTGGCCTTGGCATGTGCTTCATTCAGCAGGAGGGTTGCATCACGCTAGAGCAAATCGGAGGTGAAGTTAAGGAACTGAGATCTTTATATGCCTAATATCCCAGAGGTGATGGGGAAGCAGGGAGAGAAAGAGTGCAAGAGGGAGGGAACACCGGCTTCAAAACTGCAGTTCCCTTCCTGGGAGCCCCCCGGGGGATGGGCAGAGCCTCTGGCATGAAGAAATCACATAACTTGCCCAAGTGCTTGGCCACAGGCTGCTCGGTCCCTCATGGCCAGAGGCTACCTTCTGGCCGCTTGGGCAGGGCTGTCTGCTTGTGTTGATCCTCTGCAGCAGTGAAGGATCTGGAAGCAGTGTGTGGGGTCAGCAGTGCTCAGCTACAGGGGACACTTCTGTGCTCTGGTGGCTTCCAAACTTGTCAACACACAAGACCAATAGTGATATGCAAATGAGCCGAGGTGGGAAAGTCCTGGCCTGATCTATGCTCCCCTGGATAGTCTGTGGCTGTTTGGGTGCCCAGTGGGGAATAACAGCACATGGTGGTTTTATACCACTGAGGAGGGTCAGACTGGGACATGTGTCACTGCTGTCCCCACGGTGGGAGGAGATTCTGAGCCTTGAACTGGGAGGAATCTCATTTGTCAGAGGTGTCCCTCAAGCCAATGTGCTTGATAGAGAGGTGGGATGATTTCTTGGAGGGAAGAGCTCAGGTAAACAACACAGGGATGCTGTAGTTGTGCTGTCCTGAGGAGACACGGTGCCTGGTGAAGTGGACAGACATACTAATTGCAACACATTGGCCAAAAATCTGATGTCAGCCTGGGCTGAACCAACCCCATCTATTACCTTTGTGTGGGGGATCTGCTTTTGAGGCCTCCAGGTCTGAAGCTTAACTTGGATGAGGTTCAAAGACCCCAATGTGGGAAAAGGCAAAGCAGGGCATGGGGGGGTAGGGGGGTGGCTGTGGGTGTGGAGCTTCAGACTCCTGCTTCTGCTCTGCCTCTGAGCTTCCAACCTACAAGCAGGGCCTGTGTTGAAAGAGATCTTCAGCAAAAGCAGCTTTGAGCCTCTGCTGCTGGACTGCCCAAGTGTCACCAGCCCATGGGAACTTGATCCCAGGGTGGTTTGGGATGGTGGCTAGTTCAAAACTCATGACAGTAGATGTGATGATCATGGTGAGGATGGTCAGCAGCTGGTCACTTCCACTACTGTACTCTGGCCTGTACCCACTCATGGTCTAACCAAGCCTAAAAGGAAGATGTATGTTTTAGCAGGGAGGAGAATCAACCCTCTGTGAAGCCTGTAATAACTTTCTGGGGGATGTTTAGCAGGCTTGATCTGGATCCATGTCACACCAGATGTGCAGTCAGCTTGTCACAGTGGTGCCTTCTGGTTTATGAGTGTGTCAGATTTGGTAATCTATCCTAGAGAAGGAAAAGGGATGATCTGAAGTGAGATTTCTTACCATTTGCTAAACCAGGTGGAAAAGAGACAAAAGGACTGAGACAAGTCCCATAGCAAAGGGCAGTTCAACATGCATATCACAGGATCATAGAATCAACCAGGTTGGAAGAGACCTTCAAGATCATCCAGTCCAACATAGACCCCGCATCACTGCAGTGCTAACTGCAAACCTAAAACCTTTTCCAGAAGACCCACTCTGACTTGCATGGTGACTTTTCGTTACAGGTCTCAGCAACATTCCACAGCCCCAGTATGAAGGTCACATGAGTGTATTCAGTTCCTGCTGTCCTGTCCCCTTGGGTGGCACAGGAGAGCACTGCCCTAACAGAGGACCATTGCAGAGTGTGGGATGGGACCCCAATCGCAACACCATAGAATCATAGAATCATAGAATGGTTTAGGTTGGAAGGGACCTCAAGGATCATCCAGCTCCAACCCCCTGTCATAGGCAGGGACACCTCCCACTAGAGCAGGCTGCTCAAGGCCTCATCCAGCCTGGCCTTAAACGCCTCCAGGGAGGAAGCATCCACAACCTCCCTGGGCAACCTGTTCCAGTGCCTTACCACCCTCACTGTAAAGAACTTCCTCCTAACATCCAGTCTAAATCTCCCCTCTGCCAGCTTAAACCCATTCCCCCTCGTCCTAACATTACTAGACCGTGTAAAGAGTCCCTCCCCAGCCTTCCTGTAGGCTCCCTTCAGATACTGGAAAGCCACTCTAAGGTCTCCTCGAAGCCTTCTCTTCTCCAGGCTGCAGAGCCCCAACTCTCTCAGCCTGTCCTCATAGCAGAGCTGCTGCAGCCCTCTGATCATCTTCGTGGCTCTCCTCTGGACCCGCTCCAGCAGTTCCATGTCCTTCTTGTGTTGGGGGCTCCAGAACTGCACACAGTACAGCTGCAGCACTTGCTGTCCTCAGGTGGCTGAGTCTCTGAGCTTGCACTCCACAGTGCTCCTCTGGGTGATGTTCTGGGAGCTTTTCATTGCTCAGGATGCCTCTCTGTCCTCACCCTCTTCTTCTGCCAGGGTTACATAGCCACAGCTATTTGCTGATGGCCTCCACGGAAACCGTATATCCTGCCTTTGCAATCGGAGACAAGGTGCCCACGCAGTTGCCAGATTTGAAAGAGGAACTGGCAGGAGAGAAAGAGGCTAAAATGGGTGCACTGAGGAAGGGGAGAATCACATCCAACCCAACATCCAAGCGGCCAAGAGCTGAGGCCAGATTTAAACTGAGCCTCCTGCTCAGTGATCCATGAGGAAGGCTGGGCTGCTGAAACAATGAGCGGGGAAAGAAAGCTGCAGTGATGGTCATCAGGAGAACCTGAAACCCTCGGTGGGGAAAACAAATAAATACAGTGAGTGGAGCCTTCCCCATCCCAGCTGAGGCAAGCTGTGCTTATGCAACCCTACCCTAAGGCTCCCTATCTCTGTGTACAATCTGGGCTGATAAGATTGTTCTCCACTGAAAATCAAAACCGCAGGGATTCCAGGCAGCTCAGCCGGAGTCAGATTGTCCACCTGAACACCGGGGCACTTTCATGTGGAAATATAATCACAGGGCTATTTTGCTGAAGTAAGGAGAGAGAGGGGGTGGGGGGCAGGGGAGTGGACCTTGACTGGTTTGGAGGATAGTGCTGCACCAGCACTGGATGAGTGCAGAGCACGGCCAGGATGTCAGTGCAGGGGAGATGTCCCCATAGGGGTGACAACTGTTGCCTGAAGCCCTGTCATAGGAAAGTAACGGGATCTTCCCCAAAGCTGCCTGTTCTGTAGTGAAATCTCCTTCTTGCAGGGCCCTGAGACTTGCAGGTCTTGTGCAATTAGCTGACAGTCAGGTGAATGATAGTGAAAATAGTCATTGTCAGTGAAAATCACAGAATCATTTGGGTTGTTTTTTTTTTGGTTGGGAAAGACCTTTAGAGTAATTAACTGTTAACCCAATACCATCAGGACCTTCAAACCATGTCCTAAAGTGCCAGGTCTACATGTTTGTGCTAGTTTAAAGCTAGCTTTAAATGTTTTGGTGAGAAGAATGAGATTACAGGCTGTGAAAGGGAAACAATGGTGATGTCTACTTCACTCACAGGCTTGCTGAGATGTATAAGAACAAGAATCCAAACAGATAACACAGTCACTGTCTGGGCTTTGGGCTGCGCTTCTCTCTCTCTCTAACCTAACCTGCCATCTCTGTGAGCACTCCATCTGCTTCCTAACCCCCATGGCCAACCTTCTAATCTTCCTTGGGCATAGGCAAGGTCTTGAGCAAGGTGGAGGGGTGGGGAGAAGGTGGAAGGGCAGTTAAGAGTCCCTCCTGGGGACTCAGGTTTCTGGGAGGGCTGTTGTGTTTCTGTACTACCTTTTAACTTGCCTATTTCTGTATGTAACTGTATAGATTGTAACTATCTGCTTGTATATTGTGCTAAGCTGTAAATAGAAAGCTTCATGCAATTTCCAGAGCTGCTGAGTCTAGTCTGGGTGATTTTCCAAAGGCAGGGGGGGGAGGAACACCCAAACCATCACAATGTCCCTTTGAACACCTCCAGGGACAGTGACTCTACCATCTTCTTGGGCAGCCTAGGGAGGTTTGTAGGGCTCTTCTAGGCCACTTTTAACATTGTAAGTGTGAAACAGGTTACCATTAGTATCTGCACTAAGTGGGAGACAACACACATGAACAATATCATACACATTAACATTTATATGGAGAGATAAATACACTTGATAGAACCACTCTGTACAACAACCAGCCTGATAAGTCGTTCCCACAAGCAAGATGTGCAGCTCTGTGTTTGCAGTTAGAGGGTAGACATTGTTTTTCTGGGTCTATTGTAGTTCAAAAAGCTGTGGTTTTGGGCATGTGCCTCAGTGCTTGGCTGATCAAATCCCTGCTGCACTGAATGCCAGATCAGTCCTTCTCACAAGACAGAACTTGTTATCAAATCCTGGCCAGTACAGGTTGTTATTTGGGAAGGCAAAGGACTGTTTGATGATGCTGGAGATAGAACCTTCTTCCACCGAGGTGGGAATGGGATGGTTGGATCCTGAAGCAGAAGGAGGAGCCTAAATGCCTACCTGAAATATAATTTGCATTTATTTGGTGCAAGTGCCAACCATTTGTGAATTTTAAATGCTGCTGGGTGGATACATACAGCAGGAAAGTCCATTGAGGTATAGGCAGAGACAAGCTGGGGAGCTGGGCTCTCAACCCCCTGCCAGGTCCCTAAACCAGGGACAAACCTCAGAGACCCTAGTGCAAAACAGTTTCAAGTGCTACAGCTACTACAGCTCTTCACATTTTCCTGGGGATTTTGTGGTTGGTTTTCTTTCTCTCTCTGCTAGAGGAAAAAAACATGTATGCAAGAAGGAGATCAGCCCAGGTGGAGTCCAACGGCCTGGGCAAGCTGATTTGGACACATGGTGGTGCCAGCCTCAACAGGTCAACTTGGTTAAAAACAGAGTCACTGCTCCCCCTGCTCTAACATTTCTCCCCATCCCTCATGTCCTTCCAGTTACAGCAGTCCTGCTGTCCCTTGTGACAACACCTGATGAAATCCATGTAAAAGTGTGTTTGCACATGAATTCTTTCCTTTTAATCTTGCAGAGATGCTGTGTTGCTACAGCCACTCACTGGCCCACTGACCACTGGGGAGGCAATGGCTGTGCACATAGAATCACAGAATCATAGAATCAACCAGGTTGGAAGAGACCTCCAAGATCATCCAGTCCAACCCAGCACCCAGCCCTGGCCAGTCAACTAGACTATGGTACTAAGTGCCTCAGCCAGTCTTGTCTTGAACACTTCCAGGGACAGTGACTCCACCACCTCCCTGAGCAGCCCACTCCAATGCCAATCACTCTCTCTGTCAACAACTTCCTCCTAACATCCAGCCTAGACCTTCCCCACCACAACTTGAGACTGTGTCCCTTTGTTCTGTTGCTGCTTGCCTGGCAGAAGAGACCAACCCCACCTGGCTACAGCCTCCCTTTTGTAGACAGTTGTAGACAGCAATGAGGTCAGCCCTGAGCCTCCTCTTCTCCAGGCTACACATCCCCAACTCCCTCAGCCTCTCCTCGCAGGGCTTGAGCCATAGACACAGAGACATACACAGAGACACACGCAGTCATTTGGGTGGCTACAATGGGAAACAAAGTCTGTTAGTCCTACCCATGGGCAATGAATCCCACAGTGGCCATCCTTCTCCAGGGCTTGGCATTCTTGGCAAAGCTTATGTGCAATGCAACTGCCTATAATTTTCCAAAATGCCTTAATCCTGCTTATTTTCTCCCTTTCCCCGAGAGATCGGAAGCCGCAGTGGTCTCCTCAAGCCCACCCACTAATTACAAGACATGATCTCAACCAACTGCTGGCCAGAAACAACATCATGGGACCAAACACCACTAACCAACACCACTCTTTTCACTGAATGATCACAGCATATGGCTTGAAAGAAAAGTCATGAAGAGCTTGGCAATAAGACCCAGCCAAATCAAAGAGAGGGACAAGGAAAATATTCTCTTCCCCTTCCTTCTGTAGCTGTCCTGACTTTTCCTGTGTCACTGGCTGGTTACTCTGTTGTCTAAGTCTCTCTCATCTGTCTCACCCTGAGATGCTCTTTTAGGTCTCTCTTTTCTCCAAATTGAACCTGATTATCCTTCAAATTAGCTTGAAAAGGTCAACCCCTCTGGTGGTGCCAGGGAGAGTGGGAATTTCTAACAGGAGGGTGGCATTTAGCAGACAAAAACAATCCTCCCTGTGGAGAATTAGATCAGGCAGAGTTATGAGGAAGCTGGGCTAAAAATAAAGCCTGAACTTTGAGAGTAGTTCTAGGATGGGAAGAGAGGTTGTGGTGCTTCCCCCATCACATTCTTACCAGGTGCAATTGGACAAATTGGTATCAATTTACTGGCACAAATCAGGACTGTTCGTGGGATTCTGTTTACATTCGTGGTTTTGCAGCAGCTTGGGTTTCCTCCCCAAACTCTCCTGGTTTGCAGTGGCTAGTGGCTGCACTTTGCCTGGGTTACCTTGATTTCTTGGTCTGCTTGCCTCCTCCTGCTTTCCCTGTTTGCAAGCAACAGGCATGTTCAGTCTGTTGTACCCTAAAAAGTGAGTGCCAAATTCCATTGCCACCGAAGTGAGGAGGGGGATTCTCTGCACTGAACCAGCACTAAGCACAGGATTGACCCCAAAAGGCCTGCTCTGACATGGGTTAGGAATAGAATCATAGAATCAACCAGGATGGAAGAGATCTCCAAGCTCATCCAGTCCAACCTAGCATCCAGCCCTGTCCAATCAACCAGACCATGGCACTAAGTGCCTCAGCCAAGCTTTGCTTGAACACCACCAGGGATGGCGACTCCAACAGTAATGTCCCAAGGTCTTCTACTTTGCAGCACATGACACCATGAAAGATGGTAGATTAGATATGTAATATATAATCCTTACAGATAATATATAGATCACAGGATCACAGGATATTAGGGGTTGGAAGGGACCCAAGGAGATCATCGAGTCCAACCCCCCTGCCAGAGCAGGACCACACAATCTAACAAAGATCACAGAGGAACACATCCAGACAGGCCTTGAAAGTCTCCAGAGAAGGAGACTCCACAACCTCTCTGGGGAGCCTGTGCCAGTGTTCTGTGACCCTTACAGTAAAGAAGTTCCCCTTGTGTCAAGGTGGAACATCTTGTGCTGTAACTTACACCCATTGCTCCTTGTCCTATCTCAGGGAGCAGTGAGCAGAGCCTGTCCCTTCCTTCCTGAGCAGTCCTCAGATGTTTATAAACATATCATAGAATCATAGACTCATAGAATCAACCAGGTTGGAAGAGACCTCCAAGATCCAGTCCAACCTACTGCTGAGCCTTGTCCAATCAACCAGACCATGGCACTANCAGCCAGCACACCCCCAGCTCCCTCAGCCTTTCCTCACAGGGCTGTGCTCCAGGCCCCTCACCAGCTTTGTTGCCCTTCTCTGGACACCTTCCAGCACCTCAACATCTGTCTTGAATTGAGGAGCCCAGAACTGGACACAGCACTCAAGGTGTGGCCTGTGCAGTGTGGAGTACAGAAGGAGAATAACCTCCCTTGTCCCACTGGGCACGCTGCTGTAAGGAGGAAATCCTTTACTGTGAGGGTAATGAGACACTGGAGCACATTGCCCAGAGAAATTGTGGATAGCCCATTCCTGGAAATGTTCAAGGCCAGCTCTGCTGGGGCTTTCAGCAGCCTTGTCTAGGAGGTGTCCCTGCTCATGGCGAGGGGTTGGAACTAGCTGGTGTTTAAGGTCCCTTTCCAACCCAAACCGTTCTGTGATTCTATGAGCGTCGATGGGTCCTTCTGGGAGGGATGTACCCCGGAGTGCAGGGGGCTGCTATTCCTGAGCCCTGATCTGGAAGTGGGAGTGGAAAAGCGAGTGGGAGCGCGGCTGTGGCGGGCAGCCGCTGCCGCGGCGGCTGCTGCGTTCCTGGGGCTGCAGTGCCACCTGCCGTCACCGCTGCCCGCTGCTGGCACCCCGCGGGCTCCCTGAGCGCATACGGGCGGTGCGCTACGCTCCGGGCACAAAACGGTGTCTCGGCATCCCCTACCCCTACTTCCTTAGCATCCGTGCAGAATTGCTTCAAAAAAAAAAAAAATCAAGTTAAGCAATAAAAAAGTCAGGGAGAGCAAGGCAGCAATGGGGTGAGTGAGAGTGAGATGCACCCACAGGGCTGCTTTTGCCCTGAGGAGAAGGACCTGGGGGTCTGGGTCGACGAGAAGCTCAACATGAGCCGGCAGTGTGCACATGCAGCCCAGACAGCCAACCGAGTGCTGGGCTGCAGCAAGAGAAGTGTGGCCAGCAGGGCAAGGGAGGGGATTCTCCCCCTTTACTCTGCTCTCCTCAGACCCCACCTGGAGTACTGTGTGCAGTTCTGGAGCCCCCAATACAAGAAGGACATGGAACTGCTGGAGCGGGTCCAAAGGAGAGCCACGAAGATGATCAGAGGGCTGGAGCACCTCTGCTATGAGGACAGGCTGAGAGAGTTGGGGCTCTTCAGCCTGGAGAGGAGAAGGCTTCGAGGAGACCTTATAGTGGCCTTCCAGTATTTGAAGGGAGCCTACAGGAAAGCTGGGGAGGGACTATTTACACGGTCTAGTAATGTTAGGACGAGGGGGAATGGGTTTAAGCTGGAAGAGGGGAGATTTAGACTGGATGTTAGGAGGAAGTTCTTTACAGTGAGGGTGGTAAGGCACTGGAATAGGTTGCCCAGGGAGGTTGTGGATGCTTCCTCCCTGGAGGTGTTTAAGGTCAGGCTGGATGAGGCCTTGGGCGAGCTGCTCTAGTGGGAGGTGTCCCTGCCTATGGCAGGGGGTTGGAGCTGGATGATCCTTGAGGGTCCCTTCCAACCTAAACCATTCTATGATTCTCTGATTCTATGATTCTCGGGCACGGCAACGTCCCCACACTGCCACAGCACTCCAGCACCCTGTTATCTTCTTCGGGATATTTGAACATAGTCTGTTGCTTCCTTATGTGTTTCAATGTGTCTTTTAAGAGCTTTAGAAAGTGTTAGTCCAAATTGGAATGGGCTGTCCAGGGAGGTGGTGGAGTTGAGGTGGTGGAGTTGCCGTCCCTGGAGGTGTGGAAGCAAAGCCTGGATGAGGCACTTAGTGCCATGGTCTGGTTGATTGGACAGGGCTGGGTGCTAGGTTGGACTGGATGAGCTTGGAGGTCTCTTCCAACCTGCTTGATTCTATGATTCTATGAATGCAGCTACAGCAGCAGTCCATCCCCATGTGCAGCTCTTTCCTTTGTATCATCTCAGAGACAACCACTCCCCTACCACAATCTCACATAGCATCATTTGGGCCCAGGGAACAAGGGGACACAGTCTCAAGTTGTGGTGGGGGAGGTCTAGGCTGGATGTTAGGAGGAAGTTGTTGGCAGTGAGAGTGATTGGCATTGGAATGGGCTGCCCAGGGAGGTGGTGGAGTTGCTGTTCAAGCAAAGCCTGGCTGAGGCACTTAGTGCCATGGTCTGCTTGACCGGACAGGGCTGGGTGCTAGGTTGGATTGGATGATGGAGGTCTCTTCCAACCTGGTTGATTCTGTGATTCTGTGAATTCTTACCACTCCTTGCTGGCTCTGGAAAGAACAACTACATTTCCCTGCCAAGTCTGTGTGCTTGTGTGGCCCAGAGCACGATGCCCAATGTCACCTCTCTGATTCAACCTCTTCTCAGCCTGAAAAAATGAGTGTTCCTCCCTGGGTGACCCAACATTTTAATGAACCTCTCAGCAAAGGGTTTGTACTCCACAGAAAAGCCCAAAGCAGATGTCCTCATGTCATCACCTTTACTTATGGTGAAAAAGGGATGGAAATTTAAAGAGGAAAACAAAAAGTAGAGCAGGGAGATCCTTGTTGCTGAAAATTAAGCATTAGGGGGGGAATGATCACAACAGCCAGATCCAGACCAGCCAGAGAGTTTTCAGGAACAACAACAAGAAAGTTGGGAAGAAACCAGATACTCTCTATGAAAACTTGCAAGGCTTTGTTGAACAAATGTCTCTATGGAAAAGCTCTGTTTAGCTGTCACTCATCCCATTGGCTTGCCACGATACTATGCATCTGAGCAGGCAATACCCAAAGGAGGGGAGAGGATACAGCGCCAGCAAATCTGGACATGGCCAGCAGACCTCAGGACAGAGTGATGGTGAACCTGTGTTTGCCTTTCAGTCTTCTACCCACGCTTGTCAGTGAGTGAAATGCTTTAATTTCTTATGAGTAACTCGTTCTGGGAAGCAGGGCTGCAAGTGTCCTGATCCTGAGCAGTTTGTAGAATCATAGAATCAGTCAGGGTTGGAAGGGATCACAAGGATCAGCCAGTTCCAAACCTCCTGACATGGCCAGGGATACCCCACCCTAGAGCAGGCTGCACACAGCCTCATCCAGCCTGGCCTTAAACACCTCCAGCCATGGGGCCTCAACCACCTCCCTGGGCAACCCATTCCAGCCTCTCACCACTCTCATGCTGAAAAACTTCCTCCTCACGTCCAGTCTGAACCTATCCATCTCCAGCTTTGCTCCATTCCCCTCAGCCCTGTCACTCCTTGAGAGTCTAAAAAGTCCCTCCCCAGCTTTTTTGGAGGCCTCCTTCAGACACAGGAAGGCCACAAGAAGGTCACTTCAGAGTCTCCTCTTCTGCAGACTGAACAGCCCCAACTCTTTCAGTCTGTCCTCACAGCAGAGCTGCTGCAGCCCTCTGAGCATCCTCGTGGCCCTTCTCTGGACACACTCCAGCATCTCCACATCCTTCTTGTAATAGAGGCTGCAGAACTGGATACAGGACTCCAGATGGGGTCTGGCGAGAGCAGAGTAGAGGAGGAGAATCACCTCCCTGGCCCTGCTGGTCACACTTCTCCTGCTGCAGCCCAGGCTCTGGTTGGCTTTCTGGGCTGCAAGTGCACACTGCTGGCTCATGTTGATCTTCTCATCCAGCTGCAACCCCACGTCCTTTCCTCAGGGCTGCTCTCCAGCCACTCACTGCCCAGCCTGGATTTCTGCTTGGCATTGCCCTGACCCAGCTGCAGGACCCTGCACTGCAAGGTGAAGGGTGTATGGCCAGGTGACCAGGGTGCACAGGGACCAGTGCAGGACTCTGCTGGGGGCTTCTGAAAAAAAAAATAAATCCCCAAACAAAACTATTGTAAAAGCTCAGCAGGTCCAGTTTTGGTGTGGCCTCATATCTGGAGGTGTGTAGACAAAACCAGGGGGTTTTTGGAGGAAAAATCCCATCTTTGAAAGCTCAGATTTGCACTCTAACAGCTCAATTTCCTCCTTCCCCACAGGAGATGTGAAGTAGTGGTGTGTTTCCACCAGTCCTCCAAGAGCCCATGCCAGGATCTGGCTGGGCTGCTGCTGGGCACAGCTTTTGGAGCTAGAGAGATGCAGTCTGCCTCTGTCTCAACATTTTCTTACAGTGCCGCTGGGAATGGTGAGGGAGAACCACTGGATTTGAAACCCACCGCTTGGATCCAGACAAAATGAAACAGGGAAAGTAAAAACAAAGGGAAAGTAAAAACAAAACGAGGGGAAACTTGGCCACAGCTGCTCCTTTCACAGGCTCCTTGCGTTGGGTCATAAGAAAGCAGCCCACAGAGAGGCAGGCACATTACCGTCTGCTGTGCCGCATCCTGGGGAGCTGGGGAAGGGGGCCAAAGAGAGACCGGATCCTGGAAAGCAGCCTGTGCTGCCTGCCAACAGCTGCTGCCAGAGGTGGGGAGGGGAGAGTCCTGCATGGCCTCCCCAGCTCCTCCACCACCGGCCCGGGGGCTTGTGCCTGGCTGGGGCGAAGCACAGGGTGTACAGGGGCTTCTTCCTGCCCTGCAACTCCTTTTCAACACCCAGTGCTGATTTGGGTGTCTTGTTCCTGAAAAAGCAAAGGGGTTTGGGGCCTTCACCATCCTTTGACTCTCTGACTCCTAGGTGTGTGCTAGTTTGAAGCTAGCTAGAATGTTTTGGTGAGAAGAACTAGATGATAGGCTGAGAAATGAAAACAATGGTGAGGTCTACTTCGCTCACAGTCTTGCTGAGATGTGCAAAGAAGAAAGACAAAACAAAGATTAGGTCATTGGATTGCTCTCTCTCTTTGCTGGGAGCTCTGCCTGCTGGGGAGAGCTGAGGCTGCTGGCTGAACTCCATCTTGCTTTCTAACCTCACCCTTCATTTGCTTTGACTGATTCACCTTTGCTTCTTAATCCTCTTGGCCGAACCTCCATTCTTCCTTGGGACTGGGGTAAGGTTGAGAGGGGTAGGGGGAAGGTGAGGGGTGGTTGAGAGCCCCTCCTGGGGACTCAGGTTTCTGGGAGGGGAATTGTGTCTGTATTACCTTTTTACCTTGTCTATTTCTGTCTATAACTATATGTACTGTAAATATCTGCTTGTAAATTGTGCCAGCTGTAAATGTAAGCTTCATTCAAATTTCCAGAGCTGACTGAGCCTAGTCTGGGTGATTTCTAAAGTGTGGGGGGTGGGGGAACACCCAAACCTTACCAAGGTGTATGACATGCTGCTCTTGACTGTGTTCTTCTCTTCCTTGCTCCATCATCACATGCTTCCAGGCTTGCTGGGAGCCCTTTCCCTCTGCTCTGCAGCCTGGACCCCCGATACACTTTGTGGGGACAGTCCCTTGCTCTGTCTCCAGCTCTGGTTTTGGTGGGAGCCAGTCATCAGCAGTTGCAGTATTGTCATTTATGAGGTTGTGCTGACAAACACCAGCCAAGTCCCCGGCAGGGATGTGTCTCAATCCTCCCCCATCACCCATCTTCATGCTTAAGAGCATGTTCAGGATTCATTCACCATTTGGCTTCTGTCTAGCCTTCATCCCTGGCCTCTTCTCCACCTCTCCCTTTCTCCTGAAGAGGCTGAGTGCTTCTTCAGCGCACCTCTCTCCAGCATCTCATCTCAGCAGGCCAAGCATTCACAGCATGCCAAACTGGCAGGCAGTTTGCTTTCTTGGCATGTGGCCTCTTGGCTCTCCCCCCAGACTGAATCCTTTTATTTTTATTGTTTTATTTTTCCTGTCTTTAAAATTCACCATTGCTTTTAATTAGGTGTCTGTGGACTTGCAGCTCTGGGGAGACTGAAGGAATTCCAAGAAAAGGAGATGAGAGCTCTGATGCTGTGGGTCTGGTGGCAGTGGTGCCACAACACAGCCTGTGCTAAGACAGCTCATCTTGTTGTCAAGAAAGGTGAACTGATCTGAGACAAGGGCCAAGAGGTGGCCAAAGTGTTTTCTCTTATTCCAAGCATGCTTCCAGACTCCCTGCAGCTCCTGGAGTTCCACCATGGAAATGCCACTTCAAAAGGTGAGTACTGGTGCCAGGATGAGAGGAGCATTGGTGGCAGAGAAAGGCAATGGGGATAGGTTCCTGGGTAACAGGTGAAAAATGGAGGAAACCTGAAAGAAAAAGCAAATGTTTGAATGTCCTGTGCAAAGACTTTGTCCTGGAAGGGCCTTGTGATGGTCACAAGTCAGGGTTGGAAGGGACCACAAGGATCAGCCAGTTCCAATCCCCCTACTATGGCCAGGGATACCCTACCCTAGAGCAGGCTGCCCACAACCTCATCCAGCCTGACCTTAAACACCTCCAGCCATGGGGCCTCAACCACCTCCTTGGGCAACTCAGTCCAGGCTCTCACCACTCTCATGCTGAAAAACTTCCTCCCCACATCCAGTCTGAACCTACCCATCTCCATCTTCGCTCCATTCCCCCCAGTCCTGTCACTCCCTGAGAGTCTAAAAAGTCCCTCCCCAGCTTTTTTGGAGGCCTCCTTCAGACACAGGAAGGCCACAAGAAGGTCACTTCAGAGTCTCCTCTTCTGCAGACCGAACAGCCCCAACTCTTTCAGTCTGTCCTCACAGCAGAGCTGCTGCAGCCCTCTGAGCATCCTTGTGGCCCTTCTCTGGACACACTCCAGCATCTCCACATCCTTCTTGTAATAGAGGCTCCAGAACTGGATACAGGACTCCAGATGGGGTCTGGCCAGAGCAGAGTAGAGGGGGAGAATCACCTCCCTCGACCTGCTGGTCACACTTCTCCTGCTGCAGCCCAGGATCTGGTTGGCTTTCTGGGCTGCATGTGCACACTGCTGGCTCCTGTTGAGCTTCTCCTCAGGGCTGCTCCCCAGCCACTCACTGCCCAGCCTGCACTTGTGCTTAGGATTGCCCTGACCCAAATGCAGGACACTGCACTTGGTCTTGTTGAACCTCCTGAGCTTGGTTTGTGCCCACCTCTGCAGCCTGTCCAGGTTCCTCTGGATGGATCCCTTCCCTCCAGCCTGGCTGCTGCACCACACAGCTTGGTGTGGTCAGCAAACTTGCTGAGGCTGCACTCAATGCCTCTGTCCCTGGCACCCACAAAGATGTTGAACAAGACTGGTCCCAGGACTGATCCCTGAGGGACTCTGCTTGTTACTGGCCTCCACTTGGACATGGATCCATTGACAGCCACTCTTCGGGTGCTGCCATCAAGCCAGTTCTTTATCCATCTCGTGGTCCACCCATCAAACCCATGTGTCACCAGCTTGGAGACCAGGATGTGGTGTGGGACGGTGCCAAAGGCCTTGCTCAGATCCAGGTAAATGACATCAGCTACTGGCCCCTCATCTATGAATGTTGTGACCTGTTCATAGAAGGCCACCACGTTTGTCAGGCAGGATTTGCCCTTGGTGAAGCCTTGCTGATTGTAGCCAATCACACTGCTACAGCATTTTGGGAGTAAGAGAAGGAGGGCTAAAAATAGGGGGAAGCATTTTCTTGAATAAATATGGAGGTCATTCCCTGCCCAGATAGGACAAATAAAAACCATTTTAGCAACCAAACAAAGTTCCATTTTTTACAGCTGAGCTGCCACTTCCATAGAATTTAAACTTTGGAATTTTTTATATGCTCTCTCCTTTCCACATTTGAGCTTTCCTTTTTGTTTCTATTCTATTCTAATTTCTATTCTGTTTATAGGTGGAATCAAAAGTCAGGTGGGGTTGGTCTCTTCTGCCAGGCAAGCAGCAACACAACAAGGGGACACAGTCTCAAGTTGTGCCAGGGGAGGTCTAGGCTGGATGTTAGGAGGAAGTTTTTGGCAGAGAGAGTGATTGGCATTGGAATGGGCTGCCCAGGGAGGTGGTGGAGTCACCATCCCTGGAAGTGTTGAAGCAAAGCCTGGATGAGGCACTTAGTGCCATGGTCTGGTTGACTGGATGATGTTGGAGGTCTCTTCCAACCTGGTTGATTCTGTGTTTCTAGGTCATCACTGATTTAGTGTGTGCATTTTCTCCCTCCACACTTCGGTCGAGCAGGTGTTGAGCATAGAAGCAGCTCTGCTATGAGGACAGACTGAAAGAGTTGGGGCTGTTGAGTCTGGAGAAGAGGAGGCTCCCAGGTGACCTTCTTGTAGCCTTCCAGTATCTGAAGGCGGCCTCCAAAAAAGCTGGGGAGGGACTTTTGAGGCTATCAGGTAGTGACAGGACTGGGGGGAATGGAGCAAAGCTGGAGGTGGGGAGATTCAGACTGGAGGTGAGGAGGAAGTTGCTGATCATGAGTGTGGTGAGAGCCTGGAAGGGGTTGCTAAGGGAGGTGGTTGAAGCCCCGTGGCTGGAGGTGTTAAAAGCCAGGCTGGATGAGGCTGTGGGCATCCTGCTCTAGGGTAGGGTGTCCCTGCCCATGGCAGGAGGGTTGGAACTGGCTGATCCTTGTGGTCCCTTCCAACCCTGACTGATTCTATGGTTCTGATCCTACGATTCTAGGTTTGGTTACCACCTCAGTGAGCTCTGTGAGCCAGTGCACAGGTGGCTTGGAGGAATAAACAACCCCTGTTGGGAGCTGAGAAGGGGTTTGACTTGGGCTTCTGCTGCTGACACAGTGCCTGCATCCTGATCCTGGCTAGCAAACATGTTTGCCCCCAGGGGAGATGTGGCAGAGGTGCACGGCAGGCTACTGTCAATGTTGCCACCCAAACGGCTCCTAGGAGGTCCAGGCTATGCTCCCCATCTTCCCCAAGATCTCTAGGAGAGAAGGCAGTGAGAGGAGAGGTGGGACCTACCCTGGGCTGAGACCCAGAGCTGCAAAGCCCGGCCCTGAAAGCCCTTCATGCCTTGCCAGTCCCCCAGAATATCTCAGTCCCTCCACCCTGCTGTTGTTCTTTCATTATATTTTTAGATCTGTTGCTCCCCTTAGCTCTTTTCTGTTTGTTTTTGGTTCTTATTATTCCTGGCTTCTCCCAGTGTTTTGGTTTCCCTCTGCAGCCCTCTCCCGGATGTTTATTCTCACTGCTTGTTTTGATACTTTCCCAAGGTGCCTCCTGGTCGCAGCTGGGCAGAGGTCTCTGTTTGGACCAGGCAGGCACTTGTGCGTATCTGGACTGGGACCAGCTGTTGGACCTTTGCTTGGAGAAAATAAGCTGGTCCAGAAGAGGAGCACTGGGTGCTATAGCCTGCTTTTCTGCCTGCTCTATGAGGAGAGCCTGAGGGAGCTGGGGGTGTGCGGCCTGCAGAAGAGGAGGCTCAGGGCAGACCTCATTGCTGTCTACAACTACCTGAAGGGAGGCTGTAGCCAGGTGGGGTTGGGCGCTTCTGCCAGGCAAGCAGCAACAGAACAAGGGGACACAGCCTCAAGTTGTGGTGGGGGAGGTCTAGGCTGGATGTTAGGAGGAAGTTGTTGGCAGAGAGAGTGATTGGCATTGGAATGGGCTGCCCAGGGAGGTGGTGGAGTCGCTGTCCCTGGAGGTGTTGAAGCAAAGCCTGGCTGAGGCACTTAGTGCCATGGTCTGGTTGATTGGACAGGGCTGAGTGACAGGTTGGACTGGATGAGCTTGGAGGTCTCTTCCAACCTGGTTGATTCTATTCTAAATTTGGGTGTATTTGTCTAGACCTCCCCCAGCACAACTTGAGACTGTGTCCCCTTGTTCTGTAGCTGGTTGCCTGGCAGAAGAGACCGACGATCACTCTCCCACATATGTGGTCCCTTGATACCTCTGCATCTTCTCCATGCTCATCCAGAAATGTTTCTGAAGCATTTTTGGAGCTCCAGCTAAGACATATCCACATGGAGCAGATGGACAAAACCATTAAGTTGCTTCATGAACCCACAGGCTAAGGCCATGTGTGTGACTGATGTCTACTGTTGCCCCTGGCTTTGGAGGCAGGGACTGGAGGGTGTGTTCGGGCAAAGTGGTAGGTGCTAACTGCGCACTCGTCTGGGGGAATGAGGCTTTGTTCTCACCTACTGCCACCAAGGTTACAAGAAGTCACAGTCTTCCCTTGGGCTTTTGTTCCATTTTCTATTTAACTGAGAGGAAAAACGAAGCAGTGTGGGAAAGGCACTGCAATGTCTCACATTAGAGAGTTGTGGTGGCTCTGGGTATTTTAGTGGGCCCTACACATCTCACATCCCCCACCACAGCTGCTAAACTTCAGATAAAGACAAACAGGTGTCTGCATTTGCTACAAGAACTACTCTGTTCTCCCTTGTTAGATTCTCTTTTTGTTCCAGTGCAAGGGTACAGATTTTTTATTTATTTTAATCTTTTGGCATTCATCCTTGTTCCTCTTCCCATCCTAGAGCCTTTTTGCTGCTGGGGTGCCTGGAGCCACATAGCCCTGTGGCTGCATCAGGGGCAAGGGAACCCCTGAGATGCTTCAGAGCCCAGGTGAAGCACCACATCCTTGGGTGCATTAAAAGCAGCCTGGCAGGCAGCTCAGGAGAGAGAATTAATTATTTCCTTCTGCTTCACTCTGGTGAGACCAACATCTCATAGAATCAACCAGGTTGGAAGAGACCTCCAAGATCATCCAGTCCAACCTAGCATCCAGCCCTGTCCAATCAACCAGACCATGGCACTAAGTGCCTCAGCCAGGCTTTGCTTCAACACCTCCAGGGATGGCGACTCCACCACCTCCCTGGGCAGCCCATTCCAATGCCAATCACTCTCTCTGACAACAACTTTGTCCTAACATCCAGCCTAGACCTCCTCAGCACAACTTGAGACTGTGTCCCCTTGTTCTATTGCTGGTTTCCTGGCAGAAGAGCCCAACCCCACCTGGCTACAGCCTCCCTCCAGGTAGCTGCAGACAGCAATGAGGTCTGCCCCAAGCCTCCTCTTCTGCAGGCTGCACACCCCCAGCTCCCTCAGCCTCTCTTCACAGGGCTGTGCTCCAGGCCCCTCACCAGCTTTGTTGCCCTTCTCTGGACACATTCCAGTATCTCAACATCTCTCTTGAATTGAGGAGCCCAGAACTGGACACAGCACTCAAGGTGTGGCCTGACCAGTGTTGAGTACAGGGGCAGAATAACCTCCCTTGTCCTGCTGGCCACACTGTTGCTGATCCATGCCAGGATGCCATTGGCCCTCTTGGCCATCCTGCTGGCTCATGTTCAGCTACTCTCTACCAGTACCCCCAGCTTCCTTTCTGCCTGGCTGCTCTCCAGCCACTCTGTCCCCAGCCTGTAGTGCTGCTTGGGGTTGTTGTGGCCAAAGTGCAGAACTATGCACTTGGCCTTGTTCAATCTCATCCCCTTGGCCTTTGCCCATCCATCCAGCCTGGCAAGTACCACTTACAGTACTGTGCCCAGCTCTGGAATCCTCAGCACAGGAAATATAGGGACCTGTTGGAGAAGTTCCAGAAGAGGCCACAAAAATCCTGTGAGTCCTGGAACTTCTCTGCTATGAAGGAAGGCTGAGAGAGTTGGACTTTAGCCTAGAGAAGAAAAGGCTTCAAGGACACCTTATTGTGGTCTTTCAATACTTAAAGGGAGCCTATAAAAAAGATGGGGACTGACTTTTCATCAGGGCCTGTTGTGACAGGACATTGGGTGATGGATTTAATCTAAAAGAGGGAGATTCAGATTATATAGAAGGAAGGATTCTTTTTTACACTGAGGGTGGTAAAACACTGACTCAGGTTGCCCAGAGAGGTGGTAGCTGCCCCATCCCTGGAAACATTACAGGTCAGGTTGTTTGGAGCTCTCACTAGCTGAAGATGTCCCTGCCATTGGAATGGGCTGCCCAGGGAGGTGGTGGAGTTGCCATCCCTGGATGTGCTCAAAAAGAGACTGGATGAGTCACTTAGTGCCGTGTTCTAGTTCACTGGACAGGGCTGGGTGCTTGGATGAGTCAGTGCCATGGTCTAGTTGATTGGACAGGGCTGGGTGCCAGGTTGGACTGGATGATCTTGGAGGTCTCTTCCAACCTGCTTGATTCTATGATTCTATGATTCTATGCTCATTGCAGGGAGGTTGGATTAGATGACCTTTAACAAGGTCCCTTCCAACCCAAACCAGCCTATGATTTTATGACTCTACATACATACCCCACAGACAGGATGAGGCCATTCTCTGGTCTGCAGATATTTATTTGAAGGTCCACTCACTCATGAGAGCAATGCAGTAGTCTGGAGCTGTCTTCCACATTTTCAGTGTGGTTACAGTGAAGTTTGCATCTGAGACTTTAAGGAGCTGGCAGGGAGCTGGGCACCTGGATATAAGGACTTTTTATTGCTTGACTTCAAAGAGATTCAATAAAGGGGAGTGAGTGTTCAGGTAGGAAAGAGCTCTTTCTTCTTTCCATGTGAAAGGCGTGCCAGAGGGCACAAAGACATCCCCCCCCACACACACACACTTACAGCACTCTGGGGAGAGTTTAAAAAGAGCAGGCTGAGGATTTCGCATCAACATATTATTAGCTTTGGACAGAAAAATCTGGGCTGACACAACAACCCAATCTGTCAGGATACTTTAGGTTTGAGGAGTGGGAGCAATCCAAATAAAGGCTGGTTTAACAAAAGGAACCCAAACACAGCAATTATTGATCAGCTTGAGCTGTATCAGGAACAGTGTGGCCAGTAGGACAAGGGAGGCTATTCTGCCCCTGTACTCAGCACTGCTCAGG
>WAAF01001753.1:43582-58855 GCA_013400475.1 Tricholaema leucomelas
TGAGGCACTTAGTGCCATGGTCTGGTTGACTGGATAGGGCTGGGTGCTAGGTTGGACTGGATGATCTTGGAGGTCTCTTCCAACCTGGTTGATTCTATGATTCTATAATAAATTCCAGCTGCCTACATAGCATCACAGGAGCTGGGGTCAAGGTGTTGTGGACCCTGACTACTAGTATGAGTTTGATCCAATAGCAGGTCATATCTAGGCACAGAGCATCTGCTTTTGGACCATGCAGAGGTCTGGGAACACTCATCCAGGGGCTGGAGGGGGCAGGATGCTCCCTGGTGAGTTTGTCTACAAGGGCTGGGGCTCCTGAATATTATGCTTCAGTCTGAATTTGATGCAGCAGAAGAAATGTAAATGTTTCACTTTGCAGGCACTAAGTCATGTCCTTCCTGCTTGAAGACCTGGCAATAAAACTGAGCTTTCTGCCTGTGTGCTTTTGCTGGATTTTTTCTGCCACAGGCAGGGCTGATATTTTGTAGCTTGCTCACTTGCTTGGGATGAAAGCAAGTACTGGAAAATCATAGGAGGAAAAAAAGTCATGGTTACATGTGGAGAAATTTGGGTCATTTGCCTTTAGAAATAGAGCTCAGCCTCCTCTAGGAAACCAGGACATTTCCTATAATGTACTTGCAGGCATCCCTCCCTGCCCTTCCTCAGAGCAAAAAAGGCCCTTTGTCTGACTCTCCAGTTTTTCTGGCCCTCCCTTTTGACTTCTTTGCCTATGGGCTCATGCCTACATGCATGTGTGCATACACAGGTACCAGGAGGTGTTGAGATACTGGAATGTGTTCAGAGAAGGGCAACAAAGCTGGTGGAGGGCCTGGAGCACAGCCCTGTGAGGAGAGGCTGAGGGAGCTGGGGGTGTGCAGCCTGCAGAAGAGGAGGCTCAGGGCAGACCTCATTGCTGTCTACAACTACCTGAAGGGAGGCTGTAGCCAGGTGGGGTTGGGCTCTTCTGCCAGGCAAGCAGCAACAGAACAAGGGGACACAGTCTGGAGTTGTGCTGGGGGAGGTCTGGGCTGGATGTTATGAGGAAGTTGTTGGCAGAGAGAGTGATTGGCATTGGAATGGGCTGCCCAGGGAGGTGGTGAAGTCGTTGCTAGCTCGTGTAGGAAGAAAATTAGGCAAAAGCCCAGTTAGAACAGAGACTGGCCACTGCTGGGAACCATAACAAGAAGTGTTTCTATAAATATATTAATGACAAAAAGAGAATCATAGAATCAGTCATAGAATCAAGCAGGTTGGAAGAGACCTCCAACGTCATCCAGTGCAACCTAGCACCCAGCCCTATCCAGTCACCTAGACCATGGCACTAAGTGCCTCAGCCAGGCTTTTCTTCAACACCTCCAGGGATGGTGACTCCACCACCTCCCTGGGCAGCCCATTCCAATGCCAATTACTCTCTCTGCCAACAACTTCCTCATAACATCCAGCCTAGACCTCCCCCAACACAATTTGAGACTGTGTCCCTTTGTTCTTTTGCTGGTTGCCTGGGAGAAGAGACCAACCCCACCTGGCTACAGCCTCCCTTCAGGTAGTTGTAGACAGCAATGAGGTCACCCCTGAGCCTCCTCTTCTCCAGGCTAAACACCCCCAGCTCCCTCAGCCTCAGATGGGCAGGGATAACCTCCACTCTACTGGACAAGGAGGGGAATGGAGTCACTAAAGATGAGGAAATGGCAGAGGTGCCTAACACCTTCTTTGCCTCGATTTTCAACAGCAAGGCAGGTTGTCCTCAGGACAGCTGCCTCCTCAGCTGGTAGGTGGGTTTGGGAAGCAGAGCAGCCTCCCTGTAATCCAGGAGGAAGTACTTAGGGACTTGCTGAGCCTTTTGGATCCTCAGAAGTCTATGGGACCAGATGGGATCCATCCTGGGGTGCTGAGAGAGCTGGCAGATGAGCTGTCCAGGCCACTCTCTGTCATTTATCCACAGTCATGGCTCACTGGAGAGGTCCCTGAAGACTGGCAGCTGGTCAATGTGGTGACTATCCACAAGAAGGGTCAGGAGGACCCAGGAAATTACAGACCTGTCAGCCTGACCTCAGTGCCATGTGAGATAATGGAGCAGACCTTCCTGAGTGCCATCACAGGCACCTACAGGATGGCCAGGGGGTCAGACCCAGCCAGCATGGATTTAGGAGGGACAGGTCGTGCTTGATCAGCTTGCTCTCTTTGTATGACCAGGCGACTCGCCTGGTGGATGTGGGCCAGGCTGTGGGTGTAGTCTACCTGGACTTCAGCAAGGCCTTTGGTACTGCCTCCCATAGCAAACTCCTGGCCAAGCTGGCAGCTCATGGCTTGGACAGGGACACTCTGTGCTGGGTCAAGAACTGGCTGGAGGGCCAGGCCCAGAGAGCGGTGGTGAATGGTGCCACTGGAATGGGCTGCCCAGGGAGGTGGTGGAGTCGCCGTCCCTGGAGCTGTTCAAGGCAGGATTGGACGTGGCACTTGGTGCCATGGTCTAGCCTTGAGCTCTGTGGTAACAGGTTGGACTTGATGATCTGTGAGGTCTCTTCCAACCTTGGTGATACTGTGAGACTGTGATCCAGTTGGCAGCTGGCACTAGTGATGTGCCCCAGGAATCAGTGCTGGGCACAGTCCTGTTTAATATCTTCACTGGTGAGCTGGAAGAGGGGATTGAGTCCAACAGCAGTAAGCTTGCAGACAAAACCAAGTTGGGAGCATGTGTTGATCTGTTAGAGGGTAGGAGGGCTCTGCAGAGGGACCTGGACAGGCTGACTAGATGGGCACAGTCCAGAGCCATGAGTTTTAACAAGGTCTAGTGTCAGGTTCTGCCACAATAACCCCATGCAGTGCTACAGGCTGGGGACAGAGAGGCTGAGAGCAGCCAAGCAGAGAGAGACCTGGTGGTACTGGTTGATAGGCGACTGAACATGAGCCAGCAGTGTGCCCAGGTGGCCAGGAGAGCCGATGGCATCCTGGCCTGTACCAGGAATGGTGTGGCCAGTAGGACAAGGGAGGTTATTCTTCCCCTGTACTCAGCACTGGTCAGGACACAGTCCTGTGTCCAGTTCTGGGCCCCTCAATTTGAGAAAGATGTTGAGATACTGGAACGTGTCCAGAGAAGGGTGATGAAGCTGGTGAGGGGCCTGGAGCACAGCCCTGTGAGGAGAGGCTGAGGGAGCTGGGGGTGTGCAGCCTGGAGAAGAGGAGGCTCAGGGGAGACCTCATTGCCCTCTACAATTACCTGAAAGGAGGCTGTAGCCAGGCAGGGGTTTGTCTCTTCTCCCAGGCACCCAGGGACAGAACAAGAGGACACAGTCTCAAACTGCTACAGGGCAGGTTTAGGCTGGACATTAGGAAGAAATTCCTCATGGAAAGAGTGATTGGCATTGGAATGGGCTGCCCGGGGAGGTGGTGGAGTCACCATCCCTGGAGGTGTTCAAAAGGAGACTGGATAAGGCATTCAGTGCCATGGTTTAGTTATTTGGATGGGTTAGGTGATAGGTTGGACTCAATGATCCTGGAAGGTCTTCCCCAACCTGGTTAATTCTGTGATTCTGTGAACTGCATTTGAAGTTCTCAGGGCTGCAGCAGATGGGAGTATGCATAACTCCTCCTCTTCTTTGGGCTGGCTTTTATGAACAGAAAGAACTTGTGATTGAGCTTAGTGAGGACTTCCATTCTGTCCAGATACTCAAATGCCAAGAGCACTCCTGGTGTCATGGTCCCATGGTGAATTACTTGATTACCCTTTCTCTGTAGGAGAGGACCTGCTCTAGTGGGAGGTGTCCCTGCCTATGGCAGGGGGTTGGAGCTGGATGATCCTTGAGGTCCCTTCCGACCTAAACCATTCTATGATTCGATGGTTCTATGACTTGGCCAATGCAGCAGACACAGTAGTGCAGGCATGGAGGAATTTCTGTTCTGGACAGCATGGGCAGCAATGTGGACCTGCCTGGCTGCTAAGCACAGAAGGGTTTGCTCTGCTGTTTTGGATTTACATGCCTAAAGCCTGGTTAAAGCTCACATCAGGTCTCTCCATCCTTTAGAGAACAGTTGCTTTTCCTGGTCCATCACTTGCCACAGGAGGATCAAGGAGAACAAGAAGCCCAGGCCAGAGCACTTACACTCCTGACAGCTGATCTCTTGCTCTCCGAGTGTATCATTTGATCTAACATAGGGCTCACAATCCTCCTGTCACCTCTCACCACCACGGCAATGACAACACAACTAATGTCGACTGCCAGTGGACAATTCTGTGCCCTCATCGCCCAGCTGCTCAGCTGGAATGATTCTTATTCCTCCAGAACAGCTTTTGTGTGAGTGACTGAGCCTGAATGAGGTCAGCTGCATCCAGCCTTGTCACAAAATATTCCCCTGCCAGCAGCATTCCGACGTGCTGCCCACAATGCTGTTCCCAGGGTGGCAGTGGCACTCTTCATGTCAGGAGAGCAAGTTTTCCACAAGGTGGCATCAAAATACCTGGACTTCCCTTCTCAGAGCTCAGACCCCAGAGGATTCAGGACTTTCCTGGGATGGGTTCAGCACCAGATGTAGCCAGGGACATCTCTGGGAAAAAGGAAGAGGGGAGTCTGTGTGATGTGATTTGTTTCAGGGATTTG
The DNA here is from genome assembly GCA_013400475.1 of Tricholaema leucomelas. Classification (NCBI taxonomy): domain Eukaryota; kingdom Metazoa; phylum Chordata; class Aves; order Piciformes; family Lybiidae; genus Tricholaema lacrymosa; species Tricholaema leucomelas. Next base: position 48,178 of record WAAF01001753.1, read on the forward strand.
GCCAGGCAGGGTCAGCCTTCAACCCTGACACCCATCACTGCCCCTAGAAATAGGGGCTGCAAGAATGTTTGACTATCAGATCTCATCCAGGAAAGGAAGCCGTGGACAGCAAACACCTGCAGAGACCACTGAGCCAATGCACCCTCCTCCCGGCAAACAACTGCAGTGAGGGGACTGTGGGGGTAGAGAGGGGAATGACAGCAGTCACCAAAAATACTAGCAAGAAATAAAGTCATAGCTTGACTCAGGACTGATGTATCCAAGTGAAGCAGGTTTGCCTTGGCAGGGCAGCAAAGCCAGGGAGTTTAGAACAATGAGCACAACCTATCTGGCCCCAGAAGTCCTCCTTATATAGCTCTAGCATGGCCTCATGGCTTCATTTGCAGAGCTGGGGATGGGGAGTGGGAACATTTGCCAGCCTTTACTCCACAGACATCATCCCTGCGGTGTGCCATGAGATGGTCCCACTCCAGCAGTAGCAGTGGCCTCAAATGCTGCCCCATTACAGTATCACAGTCTCACAGTATTACCAAGATTGGAAGCGACCTCACAGATCATCAAGTCCAACCCATTACCACAGAGCTCAAGGCTAGACCATGGCACCAAGTGCCACGTCCAACCCTGCCTTGAACAGCCCCAGGGACGGCGCCTCCACCACCTCCCTGGGCAGCCCATTCCAGTAGCCAATGACTCTCTCAGGGAAGAACTTTCTCCTCACCTCAAGCCTAAATTTCCCCTGGTGTAGCTTGAGGCTGTGTCCTCTTGTTCTGGTGCTGGCTGCCTGAGAGAAGAGAGCAACCTCCTCCTGGCTACAACCACCCCTCAGGTAGTTGTAGACAGCAATAAGGTCTCCCCTGAGCCTCCTCTTCTCCAGGCTAAACAATCCCAGCTCCCTCAGCCTCTCCTGTTGGATCTGTGGCAAAAAAGGTCTGGCACTTGGCACTGAGCTGAGAAGTCTGTCAAAAGGATGGGATTAGACACTGACTAGGCATGTTTGAGTGAACACAAAATGCAGCTTTGCAGTTTGTGGTGCTTGGACTGTTTTGGCAAGAGGCAGGCTCTAGCAGGACTGTTGAATGAATGCAGCCCTTGGAGACATTGCAAGTTCAAAAAATAAAAGAGAGAGAAAGAGACAAAACTCTGACCTTGTGTCTTGGTTTTGCTGAGATAGAATCCTAGCCTAGCTATGGTCTGCAGGCAGTTAGCACTTTTAACTCACACAGTAACTCAAACTGGGAGGGGCAAAAGACAGAGTTACTGACCTGAGCTGGTCCATAGGTGTATCCCAGACCCATAAACGACACATTCATTATAAAGGGGGAAGTTTATTGAGGATGAAGTCTTCTTCCCCTTTTCCTTTGGGGATCATCATCCCTGGAAGGACTTGTTTTCCCATTTCATAAAGTCATAGAACCAATCAGGTTGGAGGAGACCTCCAAGATCATCCAGTCCAACCTAGCACCCAGCCCTGTCCAGTTAACCAGACTATGGCATTAAGTGCCTCAGCCAGGCTTTGCTTGAACACCTCCAGAGATGGCAACTCCACCACCTCCCTGGGCAGCCCATTCCAAAGCCAATCACTCTCTCTGCCAACAACTTTGTCCTAACATCCAGCCTGTACTTCCCCTGGCACAACTTGAGACTGTGTCCCCTTGTTGTATTGCTGCTTGCCTGGCAGAAGAGACCAACCCCCACCTGGCTGCAGCCTCCCTTCAGGTAGTTGCAGACAGACTGCTGTGCATTTACTGGGCAGTGTGTAACCTTATACTGGCATCAGTCTCAATATGGCTGTTTCATTACATCAGTTTTACTTTCAACCTGCAAGTCTCCTCTCTTCCCAGTTCCTTTTAGCTGAAGAGGAGTTCACTGGATGGTAGAGCAGCTGCTACAGTTTAGCCTCAGATGTGCACTTGCACTTTTGAAAAGAATCACACACAGAATCACAGAATGATAGGAGTGGAAGAGACCTCTGGAGATCACATAGTTCAGCCTCCCTGCCAGAGCAGGTTAGAATAGAATAGAATCAACCAGGTTGGAAGAGACCTCCAAGATCATCCAGTCCAACCTAGCACGCAGCCCTATCCAGTCAACTAGACCATGGCACTAAGTGCCTCAGCCAGGCTTTGCTTCAACACCTCCAGGGACGGCGACTCCACCACCTCCCTGGGCAGCCCATTCCAATGCCAATCACTCTCTCTGCCAACAACTTCCTCCTAACATCCAGCCTAGACCTCCCCCAGCACAACTTGAGGCTGTATCCCCCTGTTCTGTTGCTGGTCCATCTAAAGCAGGCTGCACAGAAAGTGTTAACCAATCTGTGTCCCTTGGCAAGTACTGGGGATATGGGGAAAACAGGATAGAAGCAAACAACCAAGTCCAGACAGAATTCCTGAAGGCTCCAACAAGGTGCCAGTGCAGCAGGCTGGGATTCTGGCAGCAGGAAGCACTGGGCTCTCCAGTTCTGTAGCAGCGAATGTGTCCTCCCTGGGAGTGGGAGAAAGGATGCCCTTCCAAACCATGGGGTTGTGTTTTAATTGCAATAGTAACAGTAACAACAACAACAACACTACTATTAACAGTGAATAAAGGCCTAAACATGGCTAAAGGGAGCCGATCTGGGCCCCTCAATTCAAGAGAGATGTTGAGGTGCTTGAACGTGTCCAGAGAAGGGCAACAAAGCTGGTGAGGGGCCTGGAGCACAGCCCTGTGAGGAGAGGCTGAGGGAGCTGGGGGTGTGCAGCCTGCAGAAGAGGAGGCTCAGGGCAGAGCTCATTGCTGTCTACAACTACCTGAAGGGAGGCTATAGCCAGGTGGGGTTGGTCTCTTCTGCCAGGCAAGCAGCAACAGAACAAGGGGACACAGTCTCAAGTTGTGGTGGGGAAGGTCTAGGCTGGATGTTAGGAGTAAGTTGTTGGCAGAGAGAGTGATTGGCATTGGAATGGGCTGCCCAGGGAGGTGGTGGAGTCACCGTCCCTGGAGGTGTTGAGAAAAAGCCTGGCTGAGGCACTTAGTGCCATGGTCTGGTTGACTGGCTAGGGCTGGGTGTTAGGTTGGTCTGGATGATGTTGGAGGTCTCTTCCAACCTGGCTGATTCTCTGCTGCTCTGCTTCTCTGCTCGGCGCCGTGGTGCTGCGGCTCTGGCGGTGCGCTCCGCTCTCTGCACACGGGGGAGCTGTTGCTCCGCGCCGGGGGCTCCGCCGGCACCGTCACTCGCTCCTTCGGTACCCGACCCTGCACAGGCAGGACTTGACCTTTCTTTCAAAAATGTGAAAGTATTTTAGCTGAGCGGCAGCTGAAGGGACCCAGACAGCTGTGCACAAGACACCAGTCCTAAGCAAGGGGGTCCTCAGACCCCTCACCCAAATTGAAGGCGTTTTGTTCCCGAGTGGGGCCACGAGTCAGGGGCTGAGTTAAAGGGAGCAGTTTTAGTCAGATAAAAGCAGGCTGAAGCTGAAACTGAAGCCCAGATCTTTAGGCAGTTCTTTGTTTCAGGTGTACCGTTTGAGAGAAAATAAAACTCAAAGCCCCCTGGTGGTTCCAGCTCCTCCTTTTACTCTGGCCGTGGACAGAGACCTCCAGAGATACAATCAGTCAGGGTTGGAATGGGCCACAAGGATCATCTAACTCCAGCTCCCCTGCCATTGGCAGGGACACTCTATCCTAGAGCAGGCTGCCCACAGCCTCATCCAGCCTGGCCTTAAACACCTCCAGCCATGAGGCCTCAACCAACTCCCTGGGCAACCCATTCCAGCCTCTTCTCATGCTGAACAACTTCCTCCTCACCTCCACTCTGAATCTCCCCACCTCCAGCTTTGCTTCATTCCCCCTAGTCCTTTCACTCCCTCATAGCCTAAAAAGTCCCTCCCCAGCTTTTTTGGAGGCCCCCTTCAGATCCTGGAAGGCCACAAGCCTCCTCTTCTCCAGCCTTAACAGCCCCAACTCTTTCAGTCTGTCCTCATAGCAGAGCTGCTCCTATGCTCAACACTTGCTCAGCCCAAGTGTGGAGGGAGAAAATGCACACACTAAATCAGTGATAATCTAGAAACATAGAATCAAGCAGGTTGGAAGAGACCTTCGAGATCATTCAGTCCAACCTAGCACCCAGCCCTATCCAGTCATCTAAACCATGGCACTAGATACCTCAGGCTTTTCTTCAATACCCCCAGGAACGGTGACTCCACCACCTCCCTGGGCAGCCCATTCCAATGCCAATCACTCTCTCTGCTAACAACTTCCTCCTAACATCCAGCCTAGACCCCTCCCAGCACAACTTGAGACTGTGTCCCCTTGTTCTGTTGATGCTTGCCTGGCAGAAGAGACCAACCCCCACCTGGCTGCAGCCTCCCTGCTTTGCCCTGCTTTGCCCTGCTTTCCCTGCGGAGATTTCTGGCTGAGTACAAGGACACGCTGCAGTAGCAGTAGCTGCTTGTCTCTGGCACAGGTCAAGATAGGTGAGTGGAGTATTTGTGTGTCTGATCCAGGCAGTCACCTTTGTGTCATAAGAGGTGATGCTTGACGCCAGCTAGATGAGCCCTGCCTTGACTCTGTGCAGCTCCAGAATGTGACACTGCGTTTGAGAACAGACAGACAAAGCTCTACCTTGTTCCTGTCTTCTTTGTTCAGTGCCACCACACATGTCCTGCAGTACACTCCTGCCTTTCTGAAGTCAGGGTGGCCTGGACCCCATTTCTCCCTGCTACCCCCAGCAGGCCTGGAGTCTCACTCCTTTTCAGAGACTCAGAAGTGCAGAGAGTAGGCTGAGGATCAGCAGCACCTTTAAATAGCCTGGCCCAAAGCCTCTCTAAGAAGCTGGCTTTGTCAAGCAGTGATAAAACTGCCTTTCTGTAAGCTCTGCTATCCAAACAATAAATGTTACCAGATAAACTCTACCTTTCCAGGTGAAGAGGAAGGTATTGCTGTTATCCACCCATGTGGCAGCTTTGCTGAGGCCACACCGTAAGTACCGGCTTCAGTTTTGAGGCCCTTATTACAAGAAAGATGTTGAGATCCTGGAGCATGTCCAAAAGAGGGCAAAGAAGCTAGTGAAGGGTCTGGAAAGTGGATCTTATGAGAAACAGATGAAGGAAATGGGATTGTTTAGTCTGGAGAAGAGAAGGCTGGCAGACACCTTCTCACTCTCTACAACTACCTGAAAGGAGGTTGTAGCCAGTTGCGGGTCAGTCTTTTCTCCCCAGTAACAAGTGATAGGATGAAAGGAAATGGCTTCAAGTTGTATTAGGGGAAGTTTAGTTTGGATGTTGGGAGGTTGTAGCCAGGGGGGGTTGGTCTCTTCTGCCAGGCAAGCAGCAAGAGAACAAGAGGACACAGTCTGAAGTTGTGCTGGGAGAGATATAAGCTGGATGTTAGGAGAAAGTTGTTGGCAGAGAGAGTGATTGGCATTGGAATGGGCTGCCCAGGGAGGTGGTGGAGTTGCCATCCCTGGAGGTGTTGTAGCAAAGCCTGGCTGAGACACTTAGTGCCATAGTGTAGTTGACTGGATAGGGCTGGGTGCTAGGTTGGACTGGATGATCCTGAAGGTCTCTTCCAACCTGGTTGATTCTGTGATAGGTCTTCACTGAAAGGGTTATCAAAGAATAGAATAGGCTCCCTAGGGAGGTGGTTGAATCCTCATCCCTGGAGGTATTTAAAAGACACATAGATGTGGTGCTGAGGGACATGGTTTAGCACCAGACTTGACAGACTTTGATAATGATTGCTCTCAATGATGATTCTAAGTGAGAACTTCATTGCAGACCTGAGACTATGATCTCAGCTCCTCTACACCCTGGACCAGCACCAGGCATTGGTGCATGCTGACGTCTCCTGGGCACTGATGGAGAGGCTGCTTCGGGAAGCCAATGGAGCATAAGATTGTGGTAAGTGCTTTCCTGACTTAGGGCTTGTAATTATTAATAATCATAGTTAATCTCTGCCTCATACAGGTCAGCCTACACACCACAGCTTGTTTAAGCTATTTAAGTTATGCTTTTGTTTACTGCAGCCATCTCTGAGCCCTCATATTATCACAAATGCCCTCTGAATTGTCAGTTACATGTTATTAATGTTTCATGACAACGTTCAATGAAAGAGGAGCAATGAAAATCTACTTCTCTCCAAAGGAAAACCTCAAATAACCCCATGCCAAATCCAAGTGTTTCCAGCCTGCCACTGAGGCTATGAATATTGCAGATATTACACATCTTCCTATGGTATTTGTTAAATATTTAAGATCAGAGGAGAGATTTTAGCGTAAATGGCTGCTTCAGGTTGCAGTATTAGAGTCTTGAAAAATTATTGCTGGAACCTGCAGAGGCTCAGGGGTGGCCTCATTGCCGTCTACAACTACCTGAAGGGAGGCTGTAGCCAGGTGGGGTTGGTCTCTTCTGCCAGGCAAGCAGCAACAGAAAAAGGGGACAAAGTCTCAAGTTGTGGCAGGGGAGGTCTAGGCTGGATGTTAGGAGGAAGTTGTTGGCAGAGAGAGTGATTGGCATTGGAATGGGCTGCCCAGGGAGGTGGTGGAGGCGCCATCTCTGGAGGTGTTGAAGCAAAGCCTGGCTGAGGCACTCAGTGCCATGGTCTGGTTGACTGGACAGGGCTGGGTGCTAGGTTGGACTGGATGATCTTGGAGGTCTCTTCCAACTTGTTTGGTTCTGTGATTCTATGATTCTAAACAGAGGTTTGCTTTTAGATCCAGGCTCCTAATTTTTTCTATCAAGTTAGGCATTTTCCCAAAGATCAAATACAGGTTACAGTGCACCCTGCTTGGAGCTGTAAAGAAAAACAGAGAGAATTGGAGTGGCCAGCAAGGAGCCCTGTTGGGCCAACAAACCCAAGGACTTTAGGTATTCTTGGGCATCATCTTAAATGAGTTTATACACTATGCAGAAGATGATTATAAGCTGGTTTTGTTCAAGACCCCACCTGCAGTATTGCATCCAGTTCTGGAGCCCCCATTAAAAGAGGGATGTGGAGATGCTGGAGTGTGTCCAGAGAAGGGCCATGAGGATGTTCAGAGGGCTGCAGCAGCTCTCCTGTGAGGACAGACTGAAATTGGGGCTGTTCGGTCTGCAGAAAAGGAGGCTTTGAGGTGACCTTCTTGTGGCCTTCCAGGATCTGAAGGGGGCCTACAAACAAGCTGGGGAAGGAGTTTTCAGGCTGTCAGGGGGTGATAGGACTAGGGGGAATGGAGCAAAGATGGAGATGGGGAGGTTCAGACTGAATGCTAGGAGGAAGTTGCTGAGCATGAGAGTGGTGAGAGCCTGGAATGGGTTGCCCAGGGAGGTGGTTGAGGCCCCACGGCTGGAGGTGTTTAAGGCCAGGCTGGATGAGGCTGTGTGCAGCCTGCTCTAGGGTAGGGTGTCCCTGGCCATGGCAGGGGGGTTGGAACTGGCTGATCCTTGTGGTCCCTTCCAACCCTGACTAATTCAATGATTCTATGACTCTGTGAGATATGCTCAAATTCCCTATGTTGGTTAAAAAGAATTAATTTTCACTTATCCCATGGATCAGACTCATTATCCTCCTCTCCTCTTACTGTCTCTCTGGACAGTGTGGTCCCTTGGTCTTTCCTATGAAAGCCAGGCAGGAGCTTCTGCAGAGCCCTGGAGAAAAGCTGCAGGATGGTGCTAAGCCTGTGTATCAATCACCATTGAATCACAGAATGGCTTGGGTAGGAAGGGACCTTTAACCATCACCTAGTCCATCCCCCTGCAGTGAGCAGGGACATCTTCAACTAGATCCAGTTGCTTAGGGCTCTGTCCAACCTGACCTGGAATGTTTCCAGGAATGGGGCATCTATTACTAACTCTGGACAACTTGGGCCACGTTTTGACCATTCTCATTGTAATAAATAAATAAACAAATTAGTTAAAACCCCCAAACAAAAAAAACAACAACAAACTGTTATATCCAGTCTGAGTCTCCACTCCTTTAATTTAAATCCATCACCCTTTGTCCTGTCACAGCAGCCCCAGCTGAAACCTCTTGTCTCCACCGATATTCAACGTGTTGCATTTGGCAGTGGCTGAAACCTCATCCTCTGGTGGGTTATACAGAGAGATCTGACTGGTGAGGCACGTTTGCAGCCTGACACTGGGGTTTCAGGTGTGAAGGTTTCTGCCAGCACCCAGGGGATTTTCACATGTGCTGAGGAGCAGGCGGTAGAAATAAATTATCTCTGGCAACTCTGTATGGTTTTGTCTTTTCCCATCAGCTGCCTCCTGTGCTGTAGACTCTATCACCCTGCACCTGCAGCCTGCTGAGAGGGCAAAGGTGACCTTTGAGTCACCCCAAATCCTGATGCAGAGTCAAACCTCAGCTCAGAACAATGCTCACTGATGCTACAGCCCCTCTGAGCAGTGAGGAAGGAGGTGGGGAGGCCCCACTGGGGACAGTGAAACCCCTAGGCAGGCCTGGGCTGTTTTCTTCCTGCAGTCACCTTTGGGCTCTGGCAGTAATCTCGAAGCATCTGCTCCAAATCATCCAGGATTACAGGAATTAAAAAGAAAAAAAAAAAAACCAATTAGAGGCCCAGGGTCCTGTAAGCACAAATCCGTTTAACCCTAATCCAGGCTGCTGCCCCTTCCCAAAAGGCAAAGGCACCATCCCCAGCCGCTGGGTTTTGTGTGCTCCACCACTGCCTCCTCTCCTTGCACAGAGTTTCCCTCTTTCTGTCCCAGAAGTAATGCTGCTGGAGAAATGACATGCTTGGCCTTGGGCTCTGAAGCCAGATGCACAGACAGAGGAGTCAGTGCCAACCTCCTTCCTAGTTTACACTGTGAGAGGCTCCCAGAGGATTGGGGATGCAAACAGGTGCAAACAAACCTAAATTTCAAGCAAAGCCTGGCTGAGGCACTTAGTGCCATGGTCTGGTTGATTGGATAGGGCTGGGTGCTAGGTTGGACTGGATGAGCTTGGAGGTCTCTTCCAACCTGGTTGATTCAATGATTCTATGATTCTGTGATTCTAAATCTGTTATAGCACCCATCAGGCTCTATACACCAGGCACTGATTTCTCTGCTTCTAGGTTATCATCATTTCTAGTCCCACCAAGACCACCTTAAGGGATTCTGTAGGCTCTGCAGAAATTTGAACCAGAGCACCAGCAATTCCACCCTCACCTGTCCACAACTACTGGCAATTCAATGTGGTAGCCAGGTGGGGGTTGGTTTCTTCTGCCAGGCAAGCAGCAACAGAACAAGGGGACACAGCCTCAAGTTGTGCCAGGGGAGGTCTAGGCTGGATGTTAGGAGAAAGTTGTTGCCAGAGAGAGTGATTGGCATTGGAATGGGCTGCCCAGGGAGGTGGTGGAGTTGCTGTCCCTGGAGGTGTTGAAGCAAAGCCTGGCTGAGGCACTTAGTGCCATGGTCTGGTTGATTGGACAGGGCTGGGTGCTAGGTTAGACTGGATGATGTTGGAGGTCTCTTCTAACCTGGTTGATTCTATGACTCTGTGATTCTCATGGCAGATTTTCTTCATGTTCATGGAACTTCCTGTGTATAAGTGTCTCATCCAGACTTTTCTTGAACTTTCCTTGAGGAGGAAGTTGTTCAGCATGAGAGTGGTGAGAGCCAGGAATGGGTTGCACAAGCAGGTGGTTGAGGCCCCATGGCTGGAGTTTAAGGCCAGGCTGAATGAGGCTGTGGGCAGCCTGCGCTAGGGTAGGGTGTCCCTGGGCATGGCAGGGGGGTGGAACTAGATGATCCTTGTGGTCCCTTCCAACCCTGACTGAATCTATGATTCTATGATTCTACAATACAGAACTACAAGGGTGGAAAGAAATTTGCTTAGGCTCTGTTGTGCAGCTTGTTACAAAGATTGTAATGTCCAATTAATTAAGCCTCAGAAAATTGCACCTTCCTGTTGTAGCAAAATGCAATCTAATGGCCACTGAAGTTAACTGGATGCTGTTTGCTAATGTTAAGATGTGTTTGGATCTGGCATGAATTGACAGCAAGATGAAATGTAGAGCAGCTAATGCCAAAGAAAAGAGCATTTAATTATGCAACAAATAATTAATGCCATTCTATTAAAGAAATGAAAGAAGCATTTCATTAATTACACCTAATTTGCAAAGTAACAAAGGAGTCATTCTGCTCCATTGTTCTTTGTGTCTTCTGATCCATCAGTTCCCGAGCATTTCAGGTCTTCTCTGAGTCATCATTGCTTCACTCTGATATGGGTCAAGAACTGGCTGGAGGGCTGGGCCCAGAGAGTGGTGGTAAATGGTGCCACATCCAGTTGGCAGCTGGCACTGGTGGTGTACCCCAAAGATCAGTGCTGGGCCCAGTCCTGTTCAACATCTTTATTGATCATCTAGACCAGGGGACTGAGTCCAGCATCAGTAAGTTTGCAGATAACACCAAGCTAGGAGCAGGTGTGAAGCTGTTAGAGGGTAGGAGAGCCCTGCAGAGGGACCTTGCCAGGCTGGATGGGTGGGCAGAGGCCAATGGGATGAGACTGAACAAGGCCAAGTGCAAGGTCCTACACTTTGGCCACAACAACCCCAAGCAGCACTACAGGCTGGGGACAGAGTGGCTGGAGAGCAGCCAGGAAGAAAGGGAACTGGAGGTACTGGTAGAGAGTAGCTGAAGATGAGCCAGCAGTGTGCCCAGGTGGGCAGGAGAGCCAATGGCATCCTGGCCTGGATCAGGAGCAGTGTGGCCAGTAGGACAAGGGA
>WAAF01001753.1:58884-71819 GCA_013400475.1 Tricholaema leucomelas
GGGGAGGTCTAGGCTGGATGTTAGGAGGAAGTTGTTGGCAGAGAGAGTGATTGGCATTGGAATGGGCTGCCCAGGGAGGTGGTGGAGTCGCTGTCCCTGGAGGTGTTGAAGCAAAGCCTGGCTGAGGCACTTAGTGCCATTGTCTGGTTGACTGGATAGGGCTGGGTGCTAGGTTGGACTGGATGAAGTTGGAGATCTCTTCTAACCTGGTTGAGTCTATGATTGTATGATTAAATAAATATATGCAGTGAATGCAAACAAGACCAGCAGTGCCAGACTAAGGCACTGGGCCCAAGCACCAGGTCTCCTGTGTGCCTGCTTGGAAGGTAAAACTTACAGACCTCATAATGGCTAAGTCAGTTCAGTAACACAAACAAGCCTGAACAGCCAACATGCATACCTACATCCATATGTACACACAGTGACACATAGAGGTGAGATGTGAACAGCAAGCTCTAATGCCTGGAAGGCTGTGAGAGTCTTGGCAAGGTGACTTGTTCCTAACAAAGCAGAGGAGATTTTAAAATAGAGATAACAGATGAAAATTATGCTGCAGCACTGTTAAGAACAGCTTTTCTTCTGTCCCATTCTTTCACACAATGTGGATGTGACCTCACAGCCCATCTTCTTGGCACAAATATCCCACTGCCTTTGGCAGGACAAAGGAGAGGCTGGGAGTGCTGCTTATGAAGGTCATAGAATCATAGAATCAACCAGACTGGAAGGGACCTCCAAGATCATCCAGTCCAACCTAGCACCCAGCCCTGACCAATCAGAATAGAATAGAAGCAACCAGGTTGGAAGAGACCTTCAGGATCATCCAGTCCAACCTAGCACCCAGCCCTGTCCAATCAACTAGACCATGGCACTAAGTGCCTCAGCCAGGCTTGGCTTCAACACCTCCAGGGACAGCGACTCCACCACCTCCCTGGGCAGCCCATTCCAATGCCAATCACTCTCTCTGCCAACAACTTCCTCCTAACATCCAGCCTAGACCTCCCCCAGCACACTTGGGACTGTGTCCCCTTGTTCTGTGGCTGCTTGCCTGACAGAAGAGACCAACTCCACCAGGCTACAGCCTCCCTTCAGGTAGTTGTAGGCCACAATGAGGTTATGATTTGCACACGATGACAGCTCAGTCCTGCCTCCACAGTGCAGGAGGGCAGGAGGAAGCGGGGGGGGGGGGGGGAAGAAGAAAGCCATTTTTGATGAAACAGCTGAAGCAGTAGGGATTTACTGAACCAGTGTTACCCTGTCCATGCAGCTTGCTCAGTTTGCTGTTGCTAGCAGTTCAGATATTGTCCAAGCTGTCCTGCTCACCAGTGCATGAACTCTGAAAACACTTAGCTGCTACCAGCTCTGTGCATTATTTCAGCTGGAAGAAGCATGGCAGGTAAAGTAACAACAGTGGATCTAAACGATAATAAAGTCTCCCTGTTGAAAGTTTAAAGTGCTACACAACTATTTTTAGTGACCTCTCCAGCTGAGACAATGCAGAAAGCTAACTAGATATGAACATCCATCTTAGGTGAATTGATTCTTACAGTTTGCAAAGCAAGGTGAATTCTAAGAGGTTCATGCTCCAAGATTAGAGAGATCAGCTATAGAGAAAGGTGTAAAGAAATGACATTAAATGTCTGATGTGAATGCAATGTTGGTGTTTTGGTTTAATCATAGACTCATTGAATCAGAAAGGGTTGGAAGGGACCACAAGGATCAGCCAGTTCCAACCCCCCTGCCATGGGCAGGGACACCCTACCCTAGAGCAGGCTGGCCCCAGCCTCAGCCAGCCTGGCCTGAAACACCTCCAGGCATGGGGCCTCAACCACCTCCCTGGGCAACCCAGTCCAGGCTCTCACCACTCTCATGCTGAACAGCTTCCTCCTCATGTGCAGTCTGAACCTACCCACCTCCAGCTTTGCTCCATCCCCCCCCAGTCCTGTCACTCCCTGATAGCCTAAAAAGTCCCTCCCCAGCTTTTTTGTAGGCCCCCTTCAGACACCAGAAGGCCACAACAGCAGGGCTGCTGCAGCCCTCTGAGCATCCTCGTGGCCCTTCTCTGGACACACTCCAGCATCTCCACATCCCTCTTGTAATGGAGCTCCGGAACTAGATGCAATACTCCAGGTGGGGTCTGAGCAGAGCAGAGTAGAGGGGGAGAATCACCTCCCTCGACCTGCTGGTCATACTTCTCTGGGCTGCAAGTGCACACTGCTGGCTCATGTTGAGCTTCTCGTCCACCAGCACCCCCAAGTGCCTCCCCTCAGGGCTGCTCTCCAGCCACTCACTGCCCAGCCTGGATTTGTGCTTGGGATTGCCTCGACCAGTTCTTTATCCATCTAGTGGTCCACACATCAGACCCATGTTTCACCAGCTTGGAGACCAGGATGTGGTTTGTTTGTTTGTTTGTTTTCCCTTTGAGTACATTTATTTCCCTAATGGACATTTAGTTTATATAGAACACTAAGAGATCCCTCCCTCATATTGTCCTCCCTCTCCTCCCTTCACATCTGTGTGCATGTGTGTGGGCATGAGAGAGGGAGAAGGCTTTTGTTCTCATTTCTGGAAAGCAAATATTTCCTGTCTGGGGTATTCTGATCCCACAGTGAGACAAAGCATTTACATTTGATTTTCCAAAATCAAAGGAATGTAAAAAAAAATGTTTCTAAATGGATTCTTCCTCTTTTTGAGCTTGACTCAAACCTGACTTCTTGTGCCAGCACTTTAAAATTCAGTGCTTTAAAATGAAGCAGCTATTTCATAGAATCATAGAATCAACCAGGTTGCAAGAGACCTCCAACATCATCCAGTCCAACCTAGCACCCAGCCCTAGCCAATCAACCAGACCATGGCACTAAGTGCCTCAGCCAGGCTTTGCTTCAACACCTCCAGGGACAGTGACTCCACCACCTCCCTGGGCAGCCCATTCCAATGCCAATCACTCTCTCTGCCAACAACTTCCTCCTAACATCCAGCCTAGACCTCCCCTGGCACACTTGAGACTGTGTCCCCTTGTTCTCTTGCTGCTTGCCTGGCAGAAGAGACCAACCCCACCTGGCTACAGCCTCCCTTCAGGTAGCTGTAGTCAGAAATGAGGTCAGCCCTGAGCCTCCTCTTCTGCAGGCTGCACACCCCCAGCTCCCTCAGCCTCTCCTCACAGGGCTGTGTTCCAGACCCCTCACCAGCCTCATCACCCATCTCTGAACATCTTCCAGTAAAGAGCTGAGCACCAGCAGGTCTCACTGCAAGGAGAAGCAAGCACTGAGGGTATTTGCAAAATGCAGTGCATACTCCAGGACTGCTACAGCAAATTCTTTACTTCTCAGAGCTCATTTGTTTCAGGACTCCACATCCAGCATCGCAGCTTCCTTCCTTTCCCATCCCAGCCTTCAGATGGCAATTAGCAACATCAATAAGTAATAGAACAAATACTTGTCTCTAAAAAAAAACAAGCCAGAGACAGAGCAGCTCATTCACTTTACTCTGAGGTTGCATTATAAACTTTACTTTTTTTATATTTCATCTGTTTAAAGCCCAAATCTTCCAAACACTTTGTTTTGAGATGAGACATTTGAAAGTCAATGAGTGATGAAGGATGGGTGAAAGGCAAGCTGCAGGGAACTGAGGTGAAAAGCTATATCCATCAAGTCCTACACACACACCTCAACAAGACCAGATGCAATGTCCTGCACCTGGGTTGAGGCAATCCCAAGCACCAATGCAGGCTGGGCAGTGAGTGGCTGGAGAGCAGCCCTGAGGAGAGGGACTTGGGGGTGCTGGTGGATGAGAAGCTCAACAGGAGCCAGCAGTGTGCACTTGCAGCCCTGAAAGACAACCAGAGCCTGGGCTGCGTCAGGAGAAGTGTGGCCAGCAGGAGCAGTGGGGTGATTCTCCCCCTCTACTCCACTCTGCTCAGACCCCACCTGGAGTACTGCATGCAGTTCTGGAGCCCCTATTCCAAGAGAGACATGGAGATGCTGGAGCATGTCCAGAGAAGCGCCACGAGGATGCTCAGAGGGCTGCAGCAGCTCTGCTGTGAACACAGACTGAAAGAGTTGGGGCTGTTCAGTCTGCAGAAAAGGAGGCTTTGAGGTGGCCTTCTTGTGGCCTTCCAGGATCTGAAGGAGGCCTACAAAAAAGCTGGGGAGAGACTTTTTAGGCTGTCAGGGAGTGACAGGACTGGGGGGAATGGAGCAAAGCTGGAGGTGGGTAGGTTCAAAGCTGGCCATGAGGAGGAAGTTTTTCAGCATGAGAGTGGTGAGAGCCTGGACTGGATTGCCCAGGGAGGTGGTTGAGGCCCCATGGCTGGAGGTGTTTAAGGCCAGGCTGGCTGAGGCTGTGTCCAGCCTGCTCTAGGGTAAGGTATCCCTGGCCATGGCAGGGAGGTTGGAACGATCTGATTCTTGTGGTCCCTTCCCACCCTGAATGATTCTATGATTCTATTCTGTGATTCTACACCAAGGATGTCACCTTAAGGATGATTTTTCAGCTGAGTTCCTGTGACTCAGCTCTTATGCAAAGAGCTTTTGGAACAGAGAAATTAGTCTGTTGACACAGCTTCTGGAGACAGTGAATTCCCAACAGAAGCAGAATCAAAAGCAAGTGGCTGAGTCCAGCTAAAATATCTTAACAGGAATGTTTATTAACATTGTATAGTAATAAAGTGAAATATTACTGGGGGAAAATAGCATTAAATAGTTAGAAACCAGTAAAGTCCACCAAGAGGCCATGAACTATATGTTCCTGAGTTTCACTATGACTCTAGTATCGCTTCAAGAGCCACTACCTATAGGAGACATCCCATCACAGAAGCCTTGAAACACTTCTGACCCACCAGTGACCTATCAAACAAGTCTGCTGGAAAATACTCCAGCAGCTGAAGCTTAATAGCCAAGTTGGTTAGCATCACTCCTTTAGCACTTGAGGATGTCAAGGGATAAAAAGGATCACTGAGTGGGAACAATACTCGCAGAAACTCAGCTGTGGCCTCAGGAGTCTCATCCACCTGCGGTCAATAGGCAGAGACAAGCTTTTGCAGACAGTGAACTTGATTAGAGAGTTGATCTTGGTTAAAACTGCCTAGATCTTCTTGCTCCTAAGGATGGCGGGGGAGGAGAGTGGGACTGTCTCTCCAGGCAACAAAGCCAGATTAATGGTGCTGGATTACTGTGGTGGCATAACTAGAGTGGGATTAGGTGCTCTGAGTCACCTACCTGAGAGCTTCTCTTTCCCACTGACAACACTGCCAGCCTGCAGAGATCAACCTCCTTCGTCTCCAGTTTTAGGAACACCTGCCCCCATGGCAGATCCAGGGGCTGACTACCTACCTGCCTGGGAGCAGGCACCTGAGAAAGTGATTGCAAGCCAAAGTCATTCTGAAGAACAACCCACAAACCTTTCAAACTGACTAAAGAGTGGTTTCCAACATAAATGTCCTGACAGAGATGTTTATGAGAAGGCTTTCCCTGCCCCTCAGCTTATAGACACAGCAATTTGCTCTCTGAAGAACAGTTGCATGTCCTTGTATTTATTTGAAGTGTCTGAAAAACACTTGCCCTGTATGTGTCTGTGTCTGGTTGTGGCTGGCTTCACTGTGCATTGAATGTAGGGAAATTTCCCTACAATATGATGTTCTAGAAGAAAAGCTGTCACTCTGGCTACCCTGCTATTGCAACTATGTCATATCAAAGCATTTTGAGGATTGCTTCTGAAGAAGACACACAGATATTTCAGTGGGTGAAACTGAGAGAAATGGGCTATCTTTGTTCTGAATGGAGCCACTAAAGGTCATTGAAAGAAGATTCAGCACAGTAAAAGTCACCCAGCTGGGGGAAAAAAATCATATTCTGCTCTCCAGCTGTAAAGCTCTCCATTGGAATCAACTGCTCTTGAAAAACAGAAGGTAGAGGTAGAAAACTATGCTAGTTTGAGCCTAGCTGGGATATTTCGGTGAGAAGAATTAGGTGATAGGCTGTGAAAAGGGAACAGTGCTGATGTCTGCTGCACTCATAGGCTTGCTGAGATCATAGAATCATAAAATCATAGAATGGTTTAGGTTGGAAGGGACCTCAAGGATCATCCAGCTCCAACCCCCTGCCATAGGCAGGGACACCTCCCACTAGAGCAGGTTGCTCAAGGCCTCATCCAGCCTGGCTTTAAACACCTCCAGGGAGGAAGCATCCACAACCTCCCTGGGCAACCTGTGCCAGTGTCTCACCACCCTCACTGTAAAGAACTTCCTCCTAACATCCAGTCTAAATCTCCCCTCCTCCAGCTTAAACCCATTCCCCCTCGTCCTGACATTACCAGACCTTGTCAATAGTCCCTCCCCAGCCTTCCTGTAGGCTCCCTTCAGATACTGGAAAGCCACTCTAAGGTCTCCTCGAAGCCTTCTCTTCTCCAGGCTGCAGAGCCCCAACTCTCTCAGCCTGTCCTCATAGCAGAGCTGCTGCAGCCCTCTGAGCATCTTCGTGGCTCTCCTCTGGACCTGCTCCAGCAGTTCCATGTCCTTCTTGTGCTGGGGGCTCCAGAACTGCACACAGTACTCCAGGTGGGGTCTGAGGAGAGCAGAGTAAAGGGAGAGAATCCCCTCCCTTGCCCTGCTGGCCACACTGCTCTTGATGCAGCCCAGCACAGGGTTGCTGTCTGGGCTGCATGTGCACACTGCTGGCTCGTGTTGAGCTTTTCATCAACCCAGACCCCCAGGATGGATAACAACAGAAACATAAATATAGATAATAGAGTCTCTCTCTCTGGGCTCTGGCTGCAGGCACTTCTCTCCCCCTAACTTGCTGACTAATTCTTCTGCTTCCTAACTCCCCTGGCCGACCTCCAAACTCACCTTGAAAGTAAGGCAAAATCTGGGGTAAGGTAGAGGAGTGGGAAGAAGGTGGAAGGGTGGTTGAGAGCCCCTCCTGAGGACTCTGGTTTCTGGGAGGGCTGTTGTGTTCCTGTATTACTGTTTAATGTCTATTTCTGTCTATATTGTAACTATCTGCTTGTATATTGTGCTAAGCTGTAAATACGAAGCTTAATTCCAATTTCCAGAGCTGCTGAGCCTAGTCTGGTTGATTTTCTTAAGTGTGGGGTGGCAGGTAACACCCAAACCATCACAAAACCCTCCCCACTTGTCCTAGCAAAGCCCCAAATAGTGTGTCAGTGCAGGTTACTATGGAGTTATTGAATAAAGGCCAAGAAGCTTGTTCTGCTGATCAATACCTCTGTGTGTGGATGCAGATGCAGACCTCAGCAGTGGCTGTGTTTCTCCCCTCCAAAACTTGTGAAACAATGCAAATGAGGGTAGGTGCTCAGCACAAATAAACATTTCCTTTCTGCTCCTGCCACTTGGTTATGATAGCCTCTCTTTTCACATCTGTGCTTTACACCAGACTGCTGACAAATAACAATCACACACACACACAAAAGGTATCAGGAGGAACAGCTTTAAATGGAAATAAAGAGATGTGTCTAAATCCTTTAGGCTGTTTGGGATGTCTCAAGTGATTTAGTCCGGCTGTATCTGTACATTAAAACGTATGAGGGCACTGAGGTTCAGCACTTATCCTATTAAAATGTTAGAAGAGTCTCAGGGTTGCTTCAGACCAAGTAGAGCTCTTGCAACATGGTCCCCGAGGGAATGGCTCAATAGCTAGCACACTGTGTGGAGCCTTTTCCATCAGCACTGTGGATACAGACACCCTATTTGGAGGGTGAAAGGGCTAAAAAGCACAGAGCAAGGCTCCCTACCAGCAGGCAGCGGTGCCAAGATATGTCATTTAACAGCACAGCCATGGCAAAGTGGCTGCTTGATCCATGGCAGGTCTTTGCTGTGACAATTAAGAGCTAAAACCCTGCAAGATGTTTTCCAGTCAGGAGTCTGTGCTGGATGAAGACATGCTTGGGAGGTACACCACCTCATGAGTCTGATCTTCTTGTAGTCATCCTCATGATGAAGCTGTCCTGGTTGTCTGAGGGTGAGCTGCAAATCCAGATTGAAGGGACAGCAAGCTACCTGTCTTGTTTGATGCCATCTCCACCTTTATTCAGCTTGGAATAGGCACACTGGGGATGGAGTCCTTGATGTCCCACCAAGCATCTCTGTGGGTATTGCTGGAGAGGAGACACACTTCCCCTAGCCATAAGTGGGGAATGTGCAGAACCCATCTCATCCACACCATATGCATGAGTCACAACAGGGTTTATTTAGTTCAGCATGGAGCAGCCCCAAGATGCAAGAAAAGCCCCTGGGATTTTACTTTATACAGTGTAAGAACAGGCTGCAAGGGGAGAGCAGCTGGTGACTGGCTCCATTTGTTGTCTTTCTGGGTTAGAAACAGTGGAAATGATGGTGAGGGTTAATGCCCTGGTGCTGACTCCAGTGGAATGAAGTGGCACCAGTTCTGTGTAAGGAGATGGCTAACGAAGTATGTAAGGTTGTGGGTCCATGATTTCTTCCCCCACCTCTGAGAAGAGGCAGAGAGGATAAATATGTGAACCAACTCTGCTTTTAGAAGGTTTGAAGCTGAAAACTTCCTCCAAATCATATTTCTTTCTGGGTGAGAGGTGTGTCTGAGGGGTCTGTGTCACAAATCAGAAGGTAGCAGGGTTAAAAATGGGCTCTCCAGGGGATTTTGGATTTTGGGGTGGTGGTGGTGTGTGTGTGTTTGGAGTGAATGTAGCAAGTCATGGAGAGGAGCCATCACCTGACCTTTTGCTCTTCATCCTGTCCTGAAATAGAAGGAAATAGAAACCCAAGGGCTTTGTTAATCACCCTGGTGCTGAGAATAAATGCCACCAGAGTGTAAAGTGCTGCATCCCTTGAGGAAACTAAGATGATTTGTTCCCTTGATTCCTTGAGGTCTTGCCCTCTGGGCCCCTTCGGGGCAGGTACACCAAGATCAGCCCAGGGTTTGAGCTCTGTTGTGGGTGCTGGGGTTGCAAGTGGCAAAGTGGCCTTGGGAAGGGATGCTTCTGCACTCCACAGTACCTTTGCCTTTGGCTTCCCACATCTCCTTCCTCCCCTCCAGCAAATATATTTGGATCTTCTGAAAAAGAAAGATATTGCACAGAGGGAAAAACCAACACCCAGCGTTGCTGAAAGGCAGGTCCAGCCATTGCTGGGCAGTATTATGCTCTCTCTCAGGGTATTACCCCTGCATTGGCCAGGGGTAACTGGATCTGTGATAGAGTCTGATCCTCCCAAGCCTTTAATTGGATGCGTGAAAGGTCCAAAATGCAGCTCACTGTCATGCTTCCCTCAGCTATAAGATGCTCAATCTTCTTGTCATACAAGGGCACTTCCCAGTGAACCCAGCCCCCTTTCTAACCTCTGATACCACCCAGCTTCCAGGCCAGCAAGTCAAGGCAGACCCTTTGCAAAGGAGCCCTCTCAGCTAAGCAGGGTGCTAGGGGAATATTGAATAGCTTTTCAGACATCCCCCTTCTTTCTCTGTTCTGCAAAGAGAATGCCACAATTAGACGAGAGGCAAAAGGCAGTGGCAAAACAATTAGGGGAATAGTCGCTCCCTTCTGAGGGATAGAGCTGCGGGATAGGACTGGGATGAAGGTTCTGCGAGGCTCGTGCAAACTGGAGCGTGAATATGGGCGTGCGGGGAGCACCTGCGTGTGCCAGGCAGCAGCTGGGGCAGTGCTTCTGGCTTGGAGAGGCTGGTGTGGTTTTTCCAAGGTTCCTACATTCCCCCCCCCGCCCCACTCCCTCCACCTCCGGTTTCCACCGCAAACAGCAGCAGTCCTCCTCTGCAGCACTGGAGCTGGGACAATACGCCACGGCTAAGTGGGCCTTCTGTTCCCAGCTGCACCGGGGCCAGGCTCTCCCCAACCTGCAAGGCTTTTGCTTCCCTCTCCTTTCCATGTTTTTTTTTTTCCTTTCCCTCTTGTAAAATCAATTTGCGGACAGCTCACTCATTTTTCCCCCTTGCAAACTTATTAGCTATTCAGCCCCGGCGAACACTCCTAAGCATCCTTTGTCCCAGGGAGGGCTGGAGACCCCTTCATTAGCAGTGATTACTCTGAGCAGTTTGACAGCCTCCCAGCCCGCTTACAAGACTTTCCCATTCAGCCCTGCCCGGGGCTGCCCCGCTTCTCAAAAGAAACGGAAATATTCAAACGTTTCTTCCCTTCTCCCTCCCCACCCCCGGCCGCCACCAGCTGAAGAGAGGAAAAGCTGTTTCTCTTCTCCTCCCTCCCCATTCGCTTTCCTTTCGATACCATATTTTTCATTCTTTGTTAAATCGGAGAGAAAGGGGTCAAGGCAGAGTTTTTAGCGACCTTTTTCGAAGCGTTTTGTTTAATGTAAATACAAGCTCCCCCTCCTCTTCCCCTGTTATTATTGTTGTTATTATTGTTGACCTTGTTATTATTGTCGTTGCTTCTGCTGTTATTGTTATTATCATTATTATTATTACCACTATTACCGATACCGCTACTGTTTTTAAACCAGACGAAGAGCAATTGCCTTGGGCTGATCTTTAGAGAAAAGAAATGCTGAAAATGCCAGAGGAAGCGAATTCCCTTTCAGTGCGGGGAAGGAAAGGACAGATGGGGGAAAAAAAAAAAAAAAAAAGAAGAAGAAAAAGAAAAAAGGGGGAAAAAAGGGTGAAGGTGAAGCAGTTTTCTTCATGGATCTCAGGGGTACAGTCAAAGGCAGACGGCGCAGCCCCGCAGAGCTCCGGCGGTGAACAGCAGAGCTGGAAGATTAACTCCCCTGATCCTTCTGCACCAAACAGGCTCTTGCACTGGGGCTTCTCCTCTCAGGGCTCCGTGCTCCTGCTCCACTCCCGGTCCCAGCTGCTGGTTCGGAAGGGATTGGTTCATTCTTTGGCCGCGATTGGGGCATTGAGCATCCACGGAGGGTCCCTCTACAGCCCATTCGAGAGATCCGGCATCCTTTATGCCACTTAAACTCTTCGTCGAAATACCCAATATTGGTGCTGCTGCTTATTATTCAAATTCCTGTTTTTTTCAGTCAGAAAAAAAAAAAAAAAATCCACGCTCTCAGAATCTGAGCGTGTATGTCTCCACCTTTCTCTGTATCTTTCCCAAAGCTTTAATAACCCACAAGAAGCATTGGCTACTCTGCCCGCAGAAAATTGCAATACGCTTCACTGGTTCCCGAGGAAGGGAAAAAAAGAACATGGTCTATTTCAGATGATTCCATTCTGAGGGCGAAACCTGCTTTTGCTCCTCAAAAAAACCCCAAACTCGTAGGTGGGAAGCGCTGCTCTTCTGCAAACCCAGCAACCTCAAAATCGAAGCAAAACTCCCCTCGTTTGAGGACTAGGCAGCAACGTCGGGCTCCTCTTGCGCGGCTCTGAAGGGGACAAATCCGCTGGGTTTTAAGAGACAACAAACCTAGCGTAGGGTTGGGGTGCAAAGTGGCTGCTCCCTCAAGTGAGTACCCCGCGAAAAGAGCTGGAAACTCTTCCTCAGTGGGTACCCCTCAAAAGGAGATGGAAACCCTCCCGCAGGTGGCCACGCCTCAAAAGGAACTGGAAACCACTCCGCAGGTGAGCACACCTCAAAAGCAGCTGGAAACCGCCGCTCTGCCCCTATATCCACCATCCGCTGCTCCGGCACTCGCACGCAGCCTACACACTATTCACTTCTCTGTAAGGCACCCTGAATTACACCTCACCAGGGAAATAGTTGCTTGTAAATTAACTTAAAAAAACAACCAATTAATAAATACCTGCTCCTTGCCCCGTCACTATGATGGTCTGTGAGGAAAACCAAAGCACAAGCACTGGGCAACTCAGCTCTAGAAATCGGTGGTGCCAACGCCTTTCAGGCTTTAAATGTAAACTTAAGCAGGTGGGGAGAAATCACTGCCGAGAAAGGAATATGCCTCCTGATAAAAGGCAGCACGGCTGAATTAGTGTCACGAAGCTGAGATGGCTCCCGTGCCCTCTCCCTGCTCTTGCAGGGGAGCTGGAGCCGAGCGGAGCCGGGACATTCCCCAGAGCCGCTGCGGTTGAGCTCTGCCCGGCTCCCCTCGATGCAAGACTTCGCCTGCTAAATAAATCGAACCGAGCAATCAGCTTACCAAGGAGGCATCCCTCTGAGGACAGGGCAGTAAACGCGATGAGACCGAGTAGACAAAAAAAGCACAGCTCAGGCGATTTAAAGATCAATGTCAAATTGTATAATATAAAATCCTTCTGCTAGGGAAAAAAGCTTAGCACGCTCCTTAGACCTGGCCTTTGGTCTCCCACAGCAAAACCGCCCCAAAACAAAGCGAGGGAGATACATGATGAGGACGGCCCCCGGCACATCGCAGAGGCTGAGATTTGAGGTTATTTTGGTCCCGATCCGGCCCTTCCCGGACATGAAGGGCTCTTAATTCCCCATCTTCTCGTTGCATGTGCCCGAGGAGGGAGAAATTCAATCAATTCTCTCTCCTTTTTTTTTTTTTTTTTTTTAAATCCCTGCTTTTTCTTTTTTCCTTTCTTTCTTTGCCCCCCCCCCCTTCGTTTTTCCTCGTCTACGTCCGAATATTCGCTGCTGATGACCCCAAAAGCCCTTGAGAGAGGAGAAGCTGCGGCGATGCCTTCTCCTTGCCTTCCCCGGGCACCTGCATCCTCCGCCAGCCCTGACCCTGCTCCCCTCGCCTTATCTCGGCTGCACCCCGGCTCCCTGCCTTGCGAAAACTTCACCCTCGGTCCCGGGGACCCGGCTATTTCGGTTCCTGCCGAGCTGACGCTGAAATACCCGTGGCCTCGGAAATCTGCTCTGCGTAAACTGGCGGGCTTGAGACTGGCACCGTCATTTCAAAGCAGATGCGAGGGTCGTTCACCAAATATTTTATTATGGGTTTAGGCTGCTTCATACAGTTTTCGTCCTGCACATGCTCTACAAGTCACCTGTGCACATAGAGAACAAGCCAAAAAATAATAATAATAATTAATAATAATAATAGA